>BMAW01112050.1:0-15756 GCA_019974015.1 Nephila pilipes
ACTTTGCTTAACAGTTCGCAAAATTTAGATAGGCATAGGTTAAATCTGCTTGAAGTACACTTTAAAATTACCATGATCAGAAAGAAACTCAATGATATTAAAATTTGTATAAAATGATGGCATGGCAGTCTACGTGGAAATGTCAGGAAAAACTTCTTTGTCAATAGAGAATAAATTGAATGCATGCATAAATTATTTCAAAGTTGGACAACATTTTCATCGGCTTTTTTCTTATAAAAAGATTTGGGAATATTTACTGAGAAATCAATACCTAATATTTTTTTTTGTAGTCTTAGCCAAGAAATCAGAATCTTCATCTCCAAATATCCCAGCATGACCAGTGACGTCTTAAGCCTTCTGGAGGCCTTGGGGCCCTTAGAGAAAAATAGGCCCACCTGCGACCCTTTAATCTAATTTGGTGTATATACATGTACAGTTCAATAAAAGCAATCCATAGTAAAATGAGGTTTTATGTGAATATTTGTTTTCTACATTTTAAGTGTGCAAAATCATTAATTAGTTCTTCAAAATCAATTGTTAATAATATTTCAATGTTCAATACTCATCAAGCTTAAATTATTCAAACGTGATCGAGTCATACGATTTTTCAATTCATTTTTGACCAGTTTGAGCTTTGAAAATGAACGCTCACCACTCGCGTTAGTAATCATCATTGATAAGAAAATTCTCATCATTATTTCAATATTGGGAAACATTGTGAATAGTCTTTCATTATACATGTATGTATAGAGTGTGTTGATCCCAATTCCAGTCCTTTCATCCAATAACTGTTCTTGTTCTTCATCTGCATTTGTAGAATTATATTTTTTTTATTAATTTTTCTTTTTTCCATTTCTTCTCTTTGCGTTTTCTTCAGCTTTTATTCTCCAATGACTTGAAAAATTGACATCCTAAGTTCAGTTCCTCCCCATTAATGTCTTCATTGTAAAAATTTAATGTTTTCTCAAAAGCTATTTTAATTTCTGTCTCGTCCAAATTAGAAATATTTTCAAGAAACCCAAACATTTCAAAAAGCTCCTCATATTTCTTACTACGCATTTGTGTTTTGCAAATCGAGATTGCAATTGAGAGTCGATTATTGGTAAAAAGATTTCTATTTTAAATTTCTGGCTGTGGCTGTTTTCAAACGTTGCGTCGGTGTCTCTTTTTCCTTCAAGGAAAGTTACCCTAACACTGCGTTGTCTTATATGCTTGTGAATATTTTGATACTCCTTTACAAAGCATAGTCAAAAGAGTGACTATGCTTTGTAGACTCTTTTGACTTCCTTGGCATAGTCAAAAGAGTCTCTTTTGGTTTTTATATATATCATTAATGATTTTAATAATTTTACACCTTTCTACAAATCCATACTTTTACTCTGAAGAAATAGATTTACTTTGTCTATACGTGTTAAAATATCATTCCAAAGGATAGTTAAAAAAGTAGTTTCTAATTCATTAATCTTAATTTTTAATTTTTTAGCAGGAAGTCGAGTATCCATTGCCTGGAATTCATCCTTAACTATGCAATCCAGGCTCTAGACAGTTTCTGAATATCCGGATCTTAAAGCTTTAATTGCCTCTGCGCGTGCTGACCAACGAGTTTTTCTTAGGTTTTTCAGAACATATTTATTTCTATCGCAGCTCAAATTTGATGTTAATATAATCCAATGATAGGTTGACGATGAGAAAAAATTACAAAGAATTTGGACAAAATTAAAGTAAATTAATACATTTTAGTCACATTCTACTGCTTAAACGCAAATTAGATTCAAAGAATGTCCTGCACATGGACGTATATAGCATATTTATTTTACTTGAATATTTCCCAGGCATATTGGAGACATTGTCGTATGACCGACCTCTACAATCACTGAGGGAAATGTTGTTGCTTTCCAAAAATGAAACCTCAACATCCGTCAGATACTCTGCAGTATGTCCAATATTAAACTGCAAAAATCTCTCAGCGGTGCACCACTTTGAACATACCATAAAATAAAATTAATAGAATAATTAATAGAATAATATTTAGCTTGTATTTCAGTGACGATAGTTTCCAACAATTTTGACGCCATGACTTCAATGAACTCATCACAAATTGTAGCAAATAGATAAGAAGGCTTACCTTTTCCAGGATTGTCGTACTTTTTAATATGTTCATTTAAAAATGGATCAAACTAACTAAAAGCCTAAATAATTTCAGTTATTCACAAAACCTTTTGTTTCGTTTTCCCCTCTGAAAGGCAATCCTCTTGATGCTAGGAGTTTTATAACGGCCACTATTCTCTTCAGCACTTATTTCCAATAATGGCGATTATCATTGAATTGTATAATAAGTTGGTTGTCTACGCGACTAGATAACTGCAATCGACTGTTGTAGTTCATCGTAAACTTTCTGTGTTCAGGTGTATAAATGACAGTAATATATAATTCTCTCTCGTTTTCGTAAGAATTCTGAAGGTGATATGATCGAAATTTTTAAATAATTTCTTTTAACTCTTTCGTGGATAGAAAGAACAAAGCTTCAATTAAGTTATTACTCTTTGTATACAATTTTCCTATTTTCCTATTTGATTATTTCATTATTATTATTAATGTACAAAATATTGTATTTCAAATTATTATTAAAATGTAGATATACATATGTTCTATGAACTAATATAAATCAATATTAGTTTTATTACAAACAGTTAATAATTATATTTCCTTAAATATTTTTTATTTAAAAAAAAAAAAAAAAACATTGCGATTTTAAGAAAATATGGAGTAAATTATTTTAATGGAAATGACATGCAGAAAAAAAAACATTAAAAGGTTTTTAGGTTTCTGTATAGTATTGTCTTAAATAATATTTGGAATCTTTTAAAAATTCTCTGAAAAATATACGTTTGTAACTTCACGAAATATATCTATCCTTGTTGTTAAGCTTATCAAACGATGAAAGAATTATGATAAAAAGGAAGTCATAGATTCCGAAAATTAAGGAATATCATTACATAAATTATTAATTAGTAGAATAATATTTATGTAAGTAATTTTCATTAAAAGTATTTCATACTAATATGAGATAAAGTATTAGTAAGTAATATAGTATTAATCTATATAAATAAAAATGTAATGTGTGTTTGTTCAAAGCCGCTAATCTCCGAAACTACTGGAGCATTTGCTCTGAAATTTTAACAGAACGTTGTTTTTTAATCCGGACGGGCTTTTATGTACTTATTATTTCGTAATTCCCTCTAAATTTTTTGAAATTTAATTTTTAAGGGATTTTTCGGTGTTATGACGTCATATGATGATGTCACTTTTCTCTCTGAATGCGAACATTTATACTTTACACACAGTTTTTTCGGAATAATTATATATTTTTACTATAATTATGATTATCGATTGGATTATTTATCTATTTTTTTGTTCTTTGATACTTAATTAGGATTATTTTTCGAATAAATCATTTTTTTAATGATTATTCTTTTAACAACTAAAATTTCGTTTTGTAATTTTGGCAACATTCGGATAGTATTATCGCGGGATGTTTATGATTTTGCTTACAAATTACCATCATTCAAACCAAAGCACTCAGAATAGTATTGGGTTTACAACAATGGACTCCAAGCATTGTACTTTTATAAATAGCTGATCAGGAAATATTGTCGGAGAAAATAAGAAGGTTAGCGAATAAATTTTTTATCTTCCAAATTTCAAACGGTGACTTTTCTCCTCTGCATCTTAATAGCCCAGATACAATAAATCTATAGATTCTGGAAAAGGACAAAAGCAATATCTCTAATACTTTGAATATTAATGGGCATCATATAATTTCTATCCCCAGATTGATGTATTTCGCAGAGCTTCCATGTAGAATTTACACCAATGAATTTGAATTTCAGGATAAAAACCTTCCTACTTTTATCATCAGAGGATTATTTGACGAAATAGTGAGCAAAAACTAACGAGATTATTTTATAATAGCTACGGATGCTTCAAAAAACTATAACATGACTTCTATTGCAAGAATAACGAAAAATTCCTCTTTTGCTTACAATTTAAACCCCATTAACACTATATTTACAGCAGAAGCTCTAGCCATATGCCAAGCTCCAGATGATCTCATGGAATTAAATAAAAAATTATTAATTTTATAAGATAGTCACTCATTTATAACTGCTCTAAAAATTATAATATAAAATATCCAAAAGTTATTCACAGATTAGCCAGCAAAATTTTCATCCTCTCGCAATTTCAAACTGAAATGGTACTACTCTGGACACTCGAAAATTATTTGGAATGAACAGGCGGATTATCTCGCAAAATCGGTTACGGAGTCCAATATTTTCATCGATTAGATGGCTTCGGAGGATATCCATAGCAACATCCACGGAAAAAGAATGACAAAAAACATTGAAAATTTTTATTCAAGTAAATATTTTGAAGACTTGGGAAACATTCCGACAATAGACAAAATATCCAAGTGAACAAGAACCAGAAGAGAGAAAATTCTTATCACTTGAATCATCTGTAAAATGATCATATCTCCAGGGCTCTTGTACAAATTCCATCTACAGGATAATACAATTTTTAGCACATGTAGCCATATCAAAGATCTGGAACATACCCTTTTAAATTGTAACTAATACTCTTCCCAAAAAAATCATCTATGGAATACTCCCAAGATAAATCCACAGCTGAATACTACTTTCAAAGAACTTTTGGAAGCAATAGTCGCTAATAAACAGATGTTCAAAATATTCCTGCAGAAACTGAAGTACTTTGACAGCTACTGAATGAAATACATCTTTTAAACGGGATTATAGTCTTTGCTGCTCCATATCCCACAAATATCAAATAACTTACTTTTTCAGTAATTTCACGCAGAATTTATTTATTTCTTTATTAATATTTTTACGAATCAAAACTTTGCACTGATAAGGATAGTTCAGTTCTTCTTACTGCAATTAATGTTAGTATTGTATTTTGGTAGTGTTATGTTCCTCGGGTCATTAATGATACTTCCAGTTCTCTGTTACAATTTGAATGTAGATAGTCACCTTAATTATTTTGTGATACACTGCATTACTATTGAGCTGTGTCTTTTATGATAGTGTTCATTTTGTGTGAGTGTAGTTTATTTTTTCATTGTTCTTCATTTAGTTTTTTAATTGTTTTCCTTATTTCTCAGTGCAATTGGTGAGAATTCTGTTCTGTCAATTAATTTTCTTTTGAATTCAAACTATGTAGTGAAATTGACCTGTTTGGAGCGATATGTTGAAGTAGGATGAAATATTCTGTTTCGTATTGTGTCGGAATTGAGCTCTGTTGATTGATTTACGTTTGAAATTAAATATTTTGTTAGTATTTTTATTTTTTCCCCTTTTTGTTCCTGTTTTTTTTCCTTCTGAAATGTTTGGCAATTTTATATATTTTAAATTTAACTTTCTTATTTTTAAGTACAGTCAATCAGCTTTCAGTGTCTGTTACATTTTGAATGTAGGCAGTCATCTTAACTATTTTGTGATACATTGCATTGCTATTGAGCTGTGTCTTTCACGATAGTGTTGATTATGTGCGAGTATAGTTTATTTTTTCTTTGTTCTTCATTTAGTTTTTTAATTGTTTTTCTTACTTTTTAATGCAATTAGTGAGAATTCTGTCCTGTCAATTAATTTTCATTTGAATTCAAACTATATAGTGAAGTTGATCTCTTCGGAGAGCTTTGTTCAAGTGGAATGAAATGTTATGTTTCCCATTGCATCGCTATGAGCTGTATTGAATGATTTAAATTTGAAGTTAAATATTTCGTTAGTATTTTTATTCCCCCCTTTTTTGTTCCTGTTTTTTTCCTTTTTTAAATGTTTTGAAATTTAATATGTTTTAGTCTGAACGTTCTTTCTTCTTTTTAAGTGCAGTCAATCAGCTTCAGTACATAAAAAAAATTCGTTGCCGAAATCCATTAAATATATTTGTATGTTAATAAAGGCAGTGACATGGCAGTTTTTGGCATGCAACCAGAAACAAGTGATAGGAATGCAGCTATGCATATCAATGAAGTTGCGCAATATCAGGCTGGAAGATATATAAGCAGCAATGAAGCTGTATGGCGAATTCTTTCGTTTCCTATACACGAACGAAGTCCTGCCGTTGTTCACTTAGCAGTACATCTAGAAAATAGACAACGTGTTTATTTCACAGCTACAAATGTACAACAAATTGCCCTAAATCCACCAGCTACAACATTAACTGCTTTCTTCACGTTATGTCAGAATGGTGCATTTGCGAAAACACTGCTATATTCGGAAGTGCCTACTTATTACACATGGAATGCGAGTAGAAAAGTATTTGAGCAACGCAAATGAGATGAGCAGGTCATAGGACAACCTGGCATATTTAAAGAAACGACTATTGGCAGACTATACACTGTACATCCGAATCAGGATGAATGTTTCTTTCTACGTATGCTATTGGTAAATGTGCCTGGTCCAGTGTCTTTCCAACAACTAAGGACTGTCAATGTGGTTACACATTCTACTTTCCGCAGTGCATATCATGCTCTAAATTTATTGGAAAATGACTTACATTGGGATGTATTTATTAATGATGCATGCAATATGTCGCATCCAAAGAAAATCCGTGCATTGTTTGCAATCGTATTGACTGCATGTTCTCCTTCATCTCCTTCATACTTATGGGAGAAATATAAATCACACATAGTTGAAGATATTTTTCATCGAATGTGCAGGGAAAATTCTAATATGGGCACTGATTTCACAGCAGAACAATATAATGAAGCATTGATAATGACTGAAGATTTGTGCTTAGCAATTGCAAACAAAGTTCTCAATCAGTTGGGAATGTCATCACCAACTCGATCTGCTGCTGCTTCATTTGATGTAGAAGTGTGTCGCGAGCAAAACTACAACATAATGGATCTTTTGTCCTATGTTTCATCAAATATTCCTAAGTTAACACTTGAGCAAAAAGGCATTTATGATCAAATCATGCAAACTATCAATAGTGGGAATGGAAAAATCTTCTTCTTAGATGCGCCTGGAGGAACTGGTAAAACATTCCTAATCAAATTGATTCTGGCAGTAGTACGATCCCAAAATGACATAGCCTTAGCTCTTGCGTCATCAGGTATAGCTGCAACATTGTTACCAGGTGGAAAAACTGCTCATTCCGCTTTTAAACTGCCATTCAACATTAAAATCATTGAAACTCCCACATGCAATATTTCCAGAGCATCAGGTATGAGAAAAGTATTGCAGAAATGCAAATTTATTGTTTGGGATAAATGCTAAATGGCACACAAAAAATCGCTTGAAGCTCTTGATCGATCATTACAAGATTTGCGTGGAAACACTTGACAGTTTGGGAACGCGTTAATATTGCTTGCAGGAGATTTCAGGCAAACATTACCTGTAATTCCTCGATCAACTCCAGCAGATGAAATAAATGTTTCTTTGAAGCACTCTGTCTTGTGGTGACATGTGAAGACCTTGACATTAACTACAAATATGCGTGTCCAGTTGCAAAATGATAGATCAGCTGAAATTTTCTCGAATCAATTGTTGGATATTGGAAACGGAAAGGTGCCAGTACATTTGACCTCAGGGAAAATTTCATTGCCTCATAATTTCTGCAATTTGGTGACATCCAAAGGAGAATTGGTTGAAAGAGTATTTCCTGATATTCAAATGAATTTTAAGAATCCCTACTGGCTGAGTGAACGGGCTATTCTTACTGCCAAGAACAAAGACGTCTACCAGCTTAACAACATCATTCAGTCTCGCATTCAAAATGAGACAGTCACCTATAAGTCTGTTAATACTGTTGTGGAAGTAAATGAAGCAGTGAATTACCCTACAGAATTTTTGAATTCACTTGATCTGCCAGGAATGCCGCCCCACATACTACAGTTGAAAGTTGGTGTGCCAATTATAATGTTGCGAAATATCAACCAGCCAAAGCTATGTAATGGTACGCGGCTTGCAGTAAAAAAATTAATGAGCAATGTCATAGAGGCAACAATTTTGACAGGATCTTTCAATGGTGAAGATGTTCTCATTCTTCGTATTCATATGATACCAACAGATATGCCATTTCAGTTTAAGAGATTGCAATTCCCAATTCGATTGGTATTTGCAATCACTATCAATAAAGCTCAGGGATAATCTTTAGAATTGTGCGGCTTAGATTTAGAGGCAGATTGGTTCTCTCATGGACAATTATATGTTGCATGCTCCAGAATAGGCAAACCAGACAATCTATATATCTACACTGAAAATGGAAAAACAAAGAATGTTGGGTATCCTGAAGCATTGTAAAATTAAACTTTTGCCCTCAAGAACTCCAGGGTAGAGCCGTTTCCAATTTGTGTATATTTTAACTGTTTAAGACTTTTTTTATTTTATTTAAATTAATGTAATTTTTTTATCAGTTTTGGACTGTTTATCATTTCTATGTTTTTTACTATTTTATGAACTGTATGAACCTATTTATTTTGGTTTGCTACTATTTTATGAACTGTATGAACCTATTTATTTTGGTTTGCTACTATTTTATGAACTACATGAACCTATTTATATATGTGTATTTAATTTATTATTATGATTATTTATTTTTGTGATTTGCATTTATATAATTTTTGCATATGATTATTTCTTATATATTTTGTGTTATGCATTTATTTCTTATATATTTTTGTGATTTGCCAGTGCATTTCGTTGTCGCATTGAATCTTTAAATGTTCTGAAAGAATGCCAGTTGAAATTTAGCGTGCCAATTATGTTGCGAAATATCAGCCAGACAAAGCTGTGTAATGGTACGCGACTTGCAGTAAAAAATATGTATATATTTTAACTGTTTAAGACTATTTTTTTATATTTAAATTAATGTAAATTTTTTATCAGTTTTGGGCTGTTTATCATTTTTCTATGAACTATCATTTCTCTATATTTTATGAACTGCATGAACCTATTTATGTATTTTTGCATTTAAGTTATTATTAAGATTAAATATCTGTAATTAAACCAGACTATCCATTAAAGAAAATTATGTCCATTATAAGATTCACAATTGGCTGGATGGACAAGCTCTTTTCATTTAACCAGACTGAGCCACAGCAACGCATGGCAGGGTACAGCTAGTAAGTGATAAAAGTATAAATATATTATAAGTTTTAAAGTATAAGAACTAAAATTAAAGTATATTTAATAAATTTCAATTTTCTGCAGGAAAATTTGATTAAACATACACATGCAAATAGAAAATTTCTAGTGAGTGGTCTTATACAATAAAAATCTCTTATTTGGTACTGTTTGACAAGAATGTCTCCATTTTTGATGTTCACTCTTAAAACATTAAATTATTGTACAGACGTTTATTTATCTAACTATCAAATCGTACTATAGGATTCCTGTTATATGATTGTTTTTCTACATTTATATTATATTACTACAATCTGTTGTAACGTAATATATTGGTTTTATAAATGTTCCATATTATTTGGGTTTCAATAATAACAAAAAGGACAGACATTTGAATTTTTAAACGAGTAAAATGACTCTTTCCATATTAGAAGCAAATAAAAATATTTATGTGAGTTATAATACACATCGAAAATTATTTTGTAGGGACATAGTGCATTCAAAATGAAGGAAGCGAACACTTATGCATATTAATGAATTTGAAAATGTTCTAAAGAGTACATTGAAATATTTATATATAATTTTATAAGCAGTTAAGAGATTATTTTATGATGTTCAGAGGGGAAAGAGAAAATTTACAAAAAAAAAAAAAAAAAAAAAAAAAAGCAGGTTTTTTTAAACTGGATATTATTTGTATAACTCTCTCTGTAAAAAAAGTAAATACAGTTACACATTATTTGACTTTTTTTAATGCGATATGAATATTTGTATTTACCTTAAATTGCAAAGAAATACCATTCAAAAATAAAAAATATAATTACTTTTACTGTTTGGAAGAAATTAAATTTGAAGCAAGGAACTGCCGATTGAGAACTGTAGGACACTCGTTTCGTCGGAAAAGTGTAATTTCCTTCAGGGTCATTTCAACCCTCTTTTTATTAACCCTGATAACTGTCATAAAATAGGGAATGTGTGTTTGTCACTTCTTTTGGGGGTATAAGTGTATCTCTTGTCCATTCATGAGCAATCTTTTACTCGAGTGCAAATAAATAAAAGGTCGCTGGAAGGAGTGTCTGTTATGTCTGTGACTGTCCTTCCCACAGCAGCATTTTTATCAATATATTGGATATATCTTGCTTTAGAAATAAAACTAATATTTTCCCTCATTCTCAGCAAACGTTGTGATTAGAAATATTTAATATTAGAAGTAACTGTCTTCTATCAGTCATGTCTGGGATAAACATTTGACGATTAAAATTATTCTGATCATGATCTTATTGATTCTGAGTAGAGAACGAGACGAGGCCCCCTCTAAAGAGAGGCCCTGGGCCTTAAGACGTCTCTGACTTATTGTTATGAATTCTATTGTTTTATGGTGGGCAAGCGCGCTGTGAACCTTTATGAGTGCATTTCCTATTGTTTTCTACCTGTTTTCTCGCCGTTTTGCTTGTTAGGCTTACTTCTTTGCTTTCCCTATGTAAACCGTGGTCAATTTTGTCCGGCTTTCAACTCCGGCGATTTTTGACCCTTCTTAAAAATAACAGTTTGTGTAGATGCGGGACACTATCCCCTCGCTGACAGTGGTCTTTATTTGTGTCTATTGTGCTTTATCTTGAAGATGCACTAGGATTTCTATTGTCTTTCTAACGAGCTTTGGCAGGCAACGCCTTAGTGATGGTAGCCATTTCGTTGTCCATACATTAACATGGGAACGAGTGGTATTACTATCCTATGGTGTTTAGAGTTAGTTCTCTCCTCGGACATTGTATCAATTCTATTGTTTCCCGGTGCTTTGTTCTGAGATATCTTCTATTGTCTTCTTTCGCGAACTCGCCTGATTGCAAGCGATTGCATCAGATAAAGGTCACAGCGCTGTTGCTATGGTCCCTTATATTGAGCGCTAGTGTATTGGAACTTCTTTACATCTATTGTGTTCTTCTATTTCCAAGTCTCCGTTGTCCTCACTATCACTGTAGTGAGATAGCTGGATAGTAATCCTATTGTCTTGCTACATATATGTGGACATTGGGATGATGGAGATTGTTCATCCCGAATCAACGATGGTTGCTCTTACGCATAGGGCTGGTTGTCTAGGGGGGTAATTTCGGATTCCATGTAATGTTGTTGATGATATTCAAGGATGAAGCTTGCAGTAGCTTTACTTGTTTATTAGGAGAGATGATGAAGAGTGAAAAGTATTTACACTATGATATATATACAGGTAGTAAACAGTTCTTCCGAGACGGATAGATGGCTGCCTCATTTAACCCATATTGGCGATGGGCGCTGGAACGCGCTCGGGCGTTTGAAGTTTACTTCCGACGCGGGTAACGAAGGAGAAGAGAAGCGGAAAAAGTGGCGGCAAGAGAGCGTGAAAACGAGTGTCACTCAGTTTTGTTCTGGGATAGGTGGCGCTGCATGAGCTCATCACATGACTCTGATTCGTGGCGACATCTATTGAGTATCGGAGGAATTGGTTTTACAGTAAATTGGAAGATAAAATTAATTGCTTAATAATTAGCTGGAAAATCCTACATATATGGGCTAGATTTCTATATTTTCGTGATTAAATATTCTTAAGCCCTCTGCTCTTTATATATCTGTGATCTTAGTTCTTTCTTCTTTAATGCGATTTTCCTTTGTCTCTCTCTTCTACTGTTACAATTATTTCTGTCTCCCTGGGTAGTCAATTCTATTGTTTCCCAGATACTACAGTAAGGGGGAAGCTCAGTGCTATAATATTTTTGAATGCAGAAGGATATATTGGCCCATCTGCATCCACTGCTACTATCTTTCTCCTATACCTATTATTGTGTTATCCAATACCTAGCGTTAATATTGTATATAGAGTTAAGGTCTATTGTCCACTGATGCATATTGTTTTATAATTTCAATTGTTTTTAATTATATCCATTGTTCTTTAATTTTTTTTTTCCTGTATTATATATTAAATTACTTACCTGTATTCAGATGTTGGTAAGGCCTCATATTGCTACTATGTGCTAGTATTGGGAGTTACTGGTCATACTTTCTCCCCTTATAGCTCATCTTAAGGTGCTTTGACAATAAAAATAATTGCTCTGTTGGACAGCCCAGTCCTTTGTCTTTCTATATCAATTGTACCTGGGGCCTTAAGTCCCCATAATTTTTGGATGTGATAAGATTCTTGCTCCCTATTATTCTAAATTACTCCCTTCGATTTCTGATTAGTTCTATCTTTGGAAACAGTTATCCTTTTGTTCTTTAAGTCTTCTTTGATTGTTTCCACTTCTGTATTATTATAGAAACTACTCTCACTTCTATTGTTAACGGGGGTGCTATCTTTCCTACTGTTTTAGTTTATTCGCCACTATAATGCCAACGTATTACCTGTGCACTTCCACAGCCTTTTACGTGTTAAATCGACCATTTTGAACCACTTATTTTTCTTCTAAGATAATGCCCGACCATACAAATAATGGTATGGGTCAGATAGTCAACACCTTTGTCTTCGATTATGACCACCGGGGAGGGCGATATCTCTCCTACATTTTAGGATGTAATACTATTTAAGACCCCCCTCCTCCTGTGTTTTACTCCGTTCGAATTTGGAAGTGCCATTGTTTGACCATTATACTCTCTTCTTTGTGGCAGCTGGACACGGATTGTTGATCAGCCGCGACTTGTCTATTCTTTTCTGTCTTATCATGAGGAGGGCTTTCCTTTTGTTGCCTATATTTTAGTATTTCTCTATCATTTAAAGGTTTAATGCTAGTCCTATAGGAATTAGTGTTAGTTTCCCTAGCCTATGTTCTGTATATATCCTCAATAGTTAATCAAATACGCTTCGCATCCTCATACTAAGTCAATGCTATGATCTATTATTGTATTTGCCCACTACTTGTTATGTGCCAATGCTCTATGGGCACTTAACGTTAAGTGGTGGAATTGTTGGAAATCTTTTCTGTTTATGTATAACAATTTATTTTTTCAAATTTTAGGTTTGTGAATTGTTTCATTATACTAGACACTGTAATAACTCCTGTTATCAAAGGATCTGTGGTTATAAATAGAATTAGATTTGCTAGTACACATAGATCAAAGAAAGATAGATCAACTTAGTTAGTACAAAATTCCTGTAAAAGTTAATAATGTTATTGTAGTACATGAAATACTACATGAGCTGGCTCTCAAAGTACAAATGAAAAGCTCCCATGATTTTCCTAAAGCATTTGATTTTGTTGTTGATCTCTTAGAAAATATGCTTTCGGATTTCGATGATGACAAAAAAATTATGCTCTATTTCTTAATTGGCCAGTTCAAATTTTTAACCAGTAACTAGTTTTCTTTTAGATATTCCTCTAAATTGATAAGTTTTTTTTTTGTATATTACAATCAATACCTCCTCACGCCTATAAATTTTTAAGAAATTCAGGATATCTCAATATTCCACATCCCAGAACTTTACAAAGAATTAGTTCTTCCTTTAAAACTGACCCTCAAACACAACAATTAAGTGAAAAATTTCTAGCATACATAAAAAAAAAAGTAATCAGCCTAAAATCTGTTGACAAAACTGTCATACTGATTCTTGATGAAATTCATTTAAAACCATATTTAGATTTTAAGAGGGGTAATATTCTTGGGATGGCTTGATGAAATTCATTTAAAACCATATTTAGATTTTAAGAAGGGTAATATTCTTGGGATGGCATATAATAGTGAACAAGCCGCTACTTCAGCTTATGTTTTTATGATTCAGAGTCTTCTTTTAAAGAAGTAGTTCATATAATGCCGGTGAAAAAAATCGATGGAGAGAAACTTTTTGTTGATGTTAAAATAACTATATTGTGGAACTTGATGGTATAGGATTCAAAGTTAAAGGGGTAGTTTCTGACAATAATTCTATAAATCGAAAAGCAATGTCCAACTTTTCTGTTCCTCCCAAATTGAGCATTGTATATCCACATCCTTTATTTTTTGTTATTGATTCACTACACATAATTAAATGTATCCGTAATAATTGGATTAATCAAAAAAATGCAGGGCAATGTTTTTATTTTTCAGATTTTGATGTTTTAACTTTAAAAGCTTTATGTCCCTCAAATTTTGAAAAACAAAATGGGAAACTTGTGCTCAAGATATTTAATAACTTTGTTATTCAGGGGCTTCAACAATTAGGAGAGTAACATAAACTAATTAGTTATGAAACAACATCAAATTTTATTTCTTTGATTTGTACATGGTAGAAAATTGTTAATGGTAAAACACCTTTAAAGGGACAACATTTGCGTGATCCTTATCAACAACCATTACTTTATCACTAGATAACAAAGGGTGTGAATTCTAATACAAAATTTTGTCATGGTTAGATTCGTGGAGGGAGAAAAAAACTGTACAACTGGAACCCTAACTAAAGAAACACATCTTGCTTTTATTCATACAACATATGCTTTACTTGAAATATCAAAATACTGTATAAATGAACTAAAATTTCACTATTTTCTTCCCAGGAAAATCCAAACAGATGCATTGGAAAGTCGTTTTGGGAAATATAGGACATTTTCACGTTCTCAATATTTAATAACAATTCGATAGCTTTATGAAGTGGAAGTTAAAATAAGAATGCTAAATGCTTTACCTCGATCTTTTATTTCGAACACTTATGGGCGTCTTAAGTTAAAAGACATTCATTTAGAATATTCGTGCAATGAAAGTCATTTAGAGTTTTCAGTATTAAATGATTTTAATATAACACTATGTGAAAAAGATTTTTGCGATGCTGAACGTTATCTACCTGTTTGAACATATTTAGCTGGTGTTTGTACAAGAACAGCACTTACAAAGTTAAAATGTGACCTTTGTTCCAAATCACTTATTCTCAATAAAACTTTTGAACTAAATTCTAATTATGATTTAATACGTAACTTAGACAGAGGAGATTTATTGTGCCCTACCCTAGAGGTTGTCACAACAGTACTCTACAACTATTTAACAGTTCATAAACTTCTTTCAAAAGATTATGAAAATATGTTCCTTACACAAAATAATCAACGTCATATTGCCAATATTAATTAGCTTTTTTTATGTGATGAACCTTGCAACAATAATCATTCTTCTGAGCTAATTTTAAAGCATACTATCCACTCTTCTACTAATGCATTATTAAATAACTACTGCAGGGGTGGGTGGGGTGGAAATGATATTAAAAAAGTGGAAACAAAGAAAAGGAAATTACATACTTTATTAGCTACAATAAATAACTTGCTTTAATTTTTGAATGATCCTATTTTTGATGCATATATATATTTATATTTTCATGTATTCATCTATAATTATATATGTATGCTTTACCTAAAAATATTTTTTTAAATTTATTTAACTGTATATTTTTTTTTGTGTGTGATTGTGTATGATACGAATAAATTTATTGTTTTTAAATTTGTATTGCATTTTTTGTTTTGAAAACTAGTTCTAATGTATTACATAACTAATGTAGGGGCAAATGATATTAAAAAAAAGTCAAAATAAATAAAAGAAAACTACATACTTTGTTAGCTAAATAAATTGCTTTATTTTTATAGATGGACCCATTTTTAATGAATATATATTTATTTTCATGTATGTATCT
>BMAW01112063.1:0-19477 GCA_019974015.1 Nephila pilipes
ACACACACACACACATATATATATATATATATATATATATATAGCATTTGGTGCCAGGGGAATTTCGAAATGAGAACATCTATATCTTTTTGTAAGTGCGTAAGTACACTAATAATACATACAAAAATTTAAAAAAATGTATCTTGGATGGACACAAGAATAATCATAATATTACAATACGGCACAACAATATTGCTCTAGCGTACCTGTGCTTAACCGATTATTTCTAATCGCTTATCCGTCTCTCTTAAAAGGAAACCATTTCTTCTGTCCTTGCTGAGATGAGAGAGAGCGAATCCTCTACTTTCACTCTGCCTCATGGTTTTCAGGTTCTGTTTTGTGGACATTTTCCCCATGTCTCTGACCAGCAAATGCCCTCCTTTTTACCATATTTAACAACTCAAACACATATAACTAAAAGAAAAAAAGAAGGAATACACATTTAATCACTGACAGTTCTCATGGACTATCATATTCCTTTTATTTAATGGTTCAGCCCAAGGTTTCATCAAGTTAGTTGATGAAAATGTCAGATATGGGTCTTCAAGATCTCCTATTTGGGTTATATTTGTATTACGCCTTGTACGTAGAAGTCTTTTCCTGAATAGAATACGTAGAAAACTGTTACTCTAGTCTGCTTCTGAATCGGCAGAATCTTCATTACGTCACCATAAAAGGCAGTTATAGGTGAAATATAGACAATTTCATGTTTTTTAATTAAAAGAGGGAAGTAGAAAATTTCTTCCAGAGATTTTATTTTATTGATTTCCATGAGACTTCCTAACTTGGGGAGAAGTTCACATGATTTCTGTTATTTTCCTTGATTTTGGCCTCTGCTTTGATTTTCTCCACGTCCACAACAATTTCTTCGACAGCCATTGTTGATCTACGTATGGTTAGAAATAAGGTTAATTTTTTTCTTCTTCATCTCCGTATCAAAAGAAACGCTTAAACCATATGGAAGATTTTCAATACTTGATAAGTTCACCAAAAAAATTCAATTGCGAATTCAATCGTGCACACGGAGAAAAACTTGGAATTCCTCCACACGTCCGATTCTGCAGATAGCTGCATCATTCTTTTCCGAGTAGAAAGTGAAATCGCTAAGTAACAGTTGTTTAATCTCTGTGAGACCTTGGGATAAGAATGCTAGCTTTTCTCCTATTCTAGTAACATTATATATATATATATATATATATATATATATATATATATACTATTACTTCGAGAACAGCCGCGTGGAATGGTAAGCTGATTAATCTCGCCCAGGCGTAAAAGAACTTTTAGCCCACCCATTGCGAGTAGATGGTTTGGACTATAGCTAATATTAAACATTCATCCTATTACTACGCGAAGGGAACAAAATAAATTCATACTATATATTTATCTAACGGCATATTATGCATCGTCGTTTTGTCCCACCTGCGTTCATCCAGTAATTATTTTTATATGTGATTATCAAATGTGTGTTCATCTTACTTTGACTCATCATTTGAAGCAGAAGTTAAACTCCTGTAACCACCACATATAACCTTTTGAATAAAAATTGGATAACCATATGAATAAGGACTGTATTACCTTTTAAATATTGACTGATTATAGAAGAACTGGCCGAATTTGAAAGGTAATTTGCATTTAGTAACATTTGTGTCTTCGAAAAATCAAAACGTATATTTTGAATAATACTAAGCAATCTGAATAGAAAATCCTCTTGCAGGAGCTAGGGCAAATCATTCCCGTAGATATAAGAATTATTGAAATCAAATCTCTCATAGAAGATACCTGTATCTTTAAAACGGACCCTAAGTTTATCTAAGGAATAATCAATTTAATCGCGAAAAATAAAATGAACGATAAATAGTAAAAATTAGAATTCAAACGAGTTAGACTTGCTCGATTAAAGATAGAGTTACAACTAGAAAAAATAAGATTGCAAACACCGATCGAAAATGGATACTAATTTCTCTACGGACTTTAAATACGCAGCAAACACACTTTTATGGGTGTGTTTGTACGTGCGAGCATGCGTGCGTGCGCAAGTGACGAATTCAATGCCAATTCAAATCCTCACGTTAAAATCTGCTATAATTTTCATCTTTTGAATCATAGGAAGCGACTAATAATTCCAAACCGTATTGGAGAAATGGAGAACATTCTGCCATAAATTAAGGAAAATTACATTTTTTTGAATTAAATACATTTACACAGAATACAATTTTAAAAAAAAATGTCCAGCCGTTACAACATAACGCTGGTGCTAAATTGTTAGCGATCAATAGACTCCGAGAAATCAGTCTGCCTGAAATAATACACTTCTCTGACCAATTTTTTAGGCTTGTTGCAGACTGACTGGCTGATGCTATGTCGCATTCGCTCCCTACATCTAGTAATGCGCACCAGCGTTCTTTAGTGAGTTTGAGAGCTAGTTATACATTGTAAATCACCCATTTGGACCAGATGGCTCGTCCGCTTTTTAAAATTATCTTTGTAATTGTTTCTGAACAAGAATAAAGAAAATTTTAACGATAGTTGAAGCACGTACTGAGATAATTTCCATATTAGAGTATGATTCGAACGACTTATGATAGAATGTTCTTTTGTACTTTAACGTATAGTAAAAGTTTAAATCTTTATTCAGATGACGCAGCTCCGCGGGCTACAGGTTGATACCGGGTGTTGACCTTACCTATTTTAGATTATTTGAGCGATGCTAAGGTCTTCACAACGTTTGATTTTAAAAACGAACTTTTCAGATTCTCACTGGGAAAAATGTACAAAATATTAAGCTTTTATTACCCTTTCCAGTTTATATAAAGGTTTGAGACTTTAGACGTCACCAAGTATATTTCAGAGATTTATTTATCATACATTTATGGATTTAATGCGAGAAAATATTGTTGTAATTTTTGTAAACAATTTCATTATACCAGCTCGTAATGGTGAAGAAGGTGTGGACAATTTGAGACGCGTTTTAGAAGCCAAGGAATGTGGGTTAGGGAATGCCATTTCTTAAAATGGAAAATAGAATTGTTGAAGTATATTATAAATGGTACATTTCGTTTTTCTTGGAATAAAACCCTAGCAGTTAAAAATATCCCACAGCTCAAAATTCTTACACAAATTCAGATTTCTTTGGGTCTGATAGAACACTTCATAAATTTTTTGGCGAATTATTCAAAAAATGCCAAACAACTAAGTGATCTCCGCAATGAAGTTGAATTCATATTTGGACCTTTAGAAGAATCCTTCAAGAAACTTAGACATATTGTCAAACAGCCCTGTGCTTCGTATTTTCAAACAAGGTGCATTGGTATTCTACACGGACGCCAATAGTCGTGGTTTTGGTGCTGTCCTACTACATGAGTCTGGAGATGATTCTGTTACCTATTGATTTCATCAGAATCTATATCCTATTAATTTCATCAGAAAGAACACGACTACCCAAGAGGAAAAATTATGTAGCTACTAACTTGAGGTCTTGGCTATAGTAGAAACTCTCAAGATATTCAGAAACTAAATTTTAGCGTTAAAAGTAAAAATGGTTCCAGACTGTAATGACTTCCAAAAGAAGATGTTTAAGAAAACCCTGGCCCTCTAAAGTTACGAGACGGGCTCTACTTCTAGAAGAATTAGAATACGAAGAGGTACATAGACCTAGTCAGAAAATTATTGGACGCATTAAAATTAAAAATTAAAATTGGCCGCATTAACCCGTTAACGCCCAACTTAATTTAAAATTGAAATTTTTTTTAAAAACTTTTAAAATTATGTTCTAAACACTTAAATTAAATATAATATGCAATTAAACCCCACACCATTAATTTAGGATCCGAGATAATTACTGTCCTATAAATAGGACGCTGGGCGGATATGGAAGTTTTTGAACACTTAGTACTTCTCCTTTGTTTTTAATTACTTGATTATGTTTCTGTTCCCAAACAATTGAATATTTAATGCAAAATAAAGTGAAACATAAATAAATTTGACATTTTTTATTAAGTTTAATCATATTCACACTATGTATGGTAATTTGGAAAACATTTTGTACGTAGAGTTACATTACATTTCATGCAAAATGTAAGAGGTTTTCCCGAAAAAATTTGCATATGACATCGTCTTTGTTTTTCTCTTTTACTAATTATATTTCCAACTCCATCACGTCTAACAGTGTATATTTCCGTCATTCGAGATGAAATTGTATAACTTGGTATACCGATTTGTATTTGTACTGTGTTGCCTTTTTTTAGATAGGCTATTGCAATGTGTCTCCTTATTTCTTTGATACTCTTTTTCTCTGCATTTACCATGTTGTAAATAACGCAGGTATTTGCAACAGTCATGTCTACAATTCGGGTAATAATTGGCCAATACCATTTTTTTTTCACGGATTATTATGGTATGTTTCTCTACAAGCCAATCATGAGATTCTATACCACCCATGTTTTTGTTATAATTGTTTACGAGACATGGCTGTTCAATTTTATTTTTTTCAGCTTTTCCCTTTTCACGCCTTGAAACAGATGTTAGTGGCTCAATTATGCCAAAATTTGTCGCAAGTGTAATGCATTTGTTATCATTCCATTTTACAGCAGTAATTTTATTTTTCACATCAAAGTAGAAATCATGGGAACCACGGCTAGTCATTTTGAAAGTAGAATCAATTTCAAGTTGATAATGATGAATTCTGTCACTTCTTATTGTTCCTGTTGCTTTAAATCCACTCTTTATTAGGTCAACTTACAAATTATAGGACAAATTACGTCTCCTACAGATGGGTCAAGAGTTTCATAGTCATCAAAACCTTCTTCATCTGTAAATTCATCTACTTCAGGTGGCAAAACAATCATTTCAGATTCTAATTCCACCGAAAATAGATATTCTACAGCTTCCTAGGCAGTTTTAAAAACTTTTTTCCGCGACATATTGAGCACCTATGAAATAAACTAAATATCAGAAAATTTAACGAATCCGCCCAGCGTCCTAATTTTAGGACAGTAGTTTAAATTTGTAATTAAAACTAATAAAAGTAAAAATAATTCTAAAACGTTATAAGATACCTGTTAATAGAATATCTGAAAAATAAATTCTGAAAAAATATTTAAAATTACCTTTAAAACCTTTTCGTACGATTACAATGAAATTCAGCAAGAAAAAATCATGAAAATGGCGAAGTTTAGGTGTCTGCAGCTTGCTGAAAAATGCTTCCATCCGGTCCAAATCGGCTTAAGTATGTAGGGTGAAACCATTACTCTTCAAGGGGTAGAAAAAGAATCAGCAAAACGTTGAATAGCTTTGTTTAAAATGGTGAAAATGAACTGTCCTATAAATATGACGCTGGGCGGAAACGGGTTAAGCAGAAATGCTACGATGGTTAACTGTCCTCAAGCATAAACTACTACGAAGATTGCAGCTGCGCCAAGTAGTTAAAACATCTTAAATTGCTTAAACTCCTTGTCGAGCAAATACTGAAGATAGAGTACTTGGTAAGAAACGACATATAATACAATTGCGAAATTGGTCGAGAATAACTTGTAGTGCCAGAAATATTAGAATTTTAATTCATTTGTGATGTGCACAACAAGGACTACTTCGAATTGCCTGAAACGAAAGATCTGAGATAGATACTTTTAAACTGATACTGAGATATTCTGATGATACTGAGATTGAGAAGAAATAAAAAAATGAAGGTTTGCTGAATTCTGTACCTAAAGTAAGCATATATTTAAGTACATACCATGTCCATTTTATAGGATTGTTGTAGTCTACAATTAGAGCTATAATCATGTGTTGACTGTGATCTACACATTTACAAAATTTTTATTATTATATTCAGTAAAGTCCACTTCAACTGTAGATAAATTGCAGAATCTGAGACTATGAAATGGAATGGTGAGAAGAATTCACAAGACTTTGATTCCAATACTGGCAAAATTGTCATTGAAAGATCCAACCAAGTTCAACTAATGCGTAGCAGATGTACAAAAGATCTTGAAGAGTACTATGTGCAGTAGTACAAATAATTCACATTTTGAGCTCATCACTGGTGTCAAAATGCAAATCGAAAGGATCTGAAGATTGTAGAAATTCTCGAGAAGGAAGAAACAGATATGTTGATGAAGGATGGAGAATAACTCAGAGACGAAACAAGAAAGAAAATTCTAAGAATACAAGAAAATAACTTAAAGTCATACAACAAGAAGAGTTAAAAGGCGCGGGTATACAATGTAAAGCAGCTAGTAGCCATACAGCGCACTCAATTTGGAAGTGGTCTAAGGCTTGGTCAGCACTGTTTTGCTGCACTTAATTGCAGCACTCAAAGGAAAGACCTATACAAAGTAGAAAAAGTGGGACACCACGAAGGTCCAAGACCCACCTTTCATTTGCCGACCACATGAAGTCTTGGTCTTCGACTTAAGACTGTAAAGATTTTATGTACCATAATATGTTTTTCTGTGTTTTTCTTTTTCTTTTTATTTTTCGGTAATATCTGATGAAGGAAAAATGATTGAGCCACAAAGGTCAAAACGAACGCCAGAATAGCCGAGTGTAAGGTTAGAGGACTTAACATCTGATGGCGCTGCGTTCAGACACTACTAGCTGCGTCTTACTTTTTTCACAAGAAGAATCCTTCGAGAGCATTGACGAAAAAAGTTAAACTGTTTCACCGCGTGAGGGATGGAAAGACATTTATCCCGAGAAGAATACTTATCAATCAGTCATTAATAGTTTATTTGATAACATGTCGGAAGTTTCGAAAGAAGAATTGTATTACAAAGCATTCTTCGACGGCTTTGATGACATGCAAATTTTGTATTACCAAATTATTTGACATTCTTAATATAAATATCCTAGAAGTTTCCCATCATTTTCTTTATCATTTATTTTAAAACTAAATTAAATTGTAGAAAAATATTTATAAAATTAATGTATACATATTGCATTGTCTTTCTCTCTCACACACGATAACCTTATGAGAGCCAATGTTCAATCTATTGGATATTTTTATTTTACATGCAGAGAAAAAATTTACAGTTTTATAACCTAAAATTAAGCACTCCATTATATTGGATAGTCCAATGCTGTCATCTATTCAGCAAAACTTCAAATTATTTGGTGGAATTCTTAGTCCAGAAGTATTTGGGAATAGTTACAAGAAGAAAGCAAAATCTGAAGGTATGTCAGTAGTTTAAAATTAATTTTATTACGTTTTTGCATACTTTTTTTAAATTGAAAATTGCTATTAAGCAATTTTGAATTGTGTGATAACTGAAAATATTTTGTTTTTTTAATCACTAACATATATTTTTACAAGACTAAGATTCAGTGTCCATTATAAAGGACTGGCCAAAGTTTGTTTTTTTCTTATTTTTTTTTTTTAAAAAACCGGCTGTATATACTGTTTTGTACTACATTTAGATGATTTATCTCAAATAAGGGAAAATTGCTCAAAGAATATGGTCTTGGGTCTCAAGAGGATATCATATATATATATATATATATATATATATATATATATATATATATATAAAATTAATATTAATATTTTAATGAAAGTTTTTACTATAAATTTCTATGAAAATGTAAATAGTTTCACATAGACAATCGTGTAGTATAAATTTCAAAGTACCAGAAGAAAAAAATGATTAAAAAGTACGATAATTAAAAATTACTTTCACAAAAATAAATCTGTTTTCCCAGTTTGTTCGTAATAGAAAAGGATATAATTCAAAAATTCTCCTCCTTTCCGATAGTTTTCCCTCTTTACATGTATATTTATACCTATTACCTCCCTTTTAAACCCTCCTGAATATGATAGTGTAAAGTCTAGACATTTTGAAGCCCAGATGCAGATACAAGCCCTTTTTTTTCTTTGGAAATTTATATTATCTGAATTCCTTGACAAATGTCCTATGGTGGTTTTTTTTTTCAAATTATCTCTAATTCCTTTCGATTTTTCAATTTCTATAAAACTCGAACTACACGAGCAGCAAATCAAAAAGAAAGAAGACTATTAAGTGGCAACTGAACACACAATTTTATATATTTCATAAAACCATTAAACCAATTTATTAGCACTGGGGAGGGAGGGGACCTTGCTCAATCTATGATGATTATTTGCAGTTTATGTATTATTTTAATATAAAAGAAGTATTGTATAGTAAAAAATAGCTAGAAAGATCACAATTAAAACCCATAGGAGAATTTTTGTTCGGATTACTAAAATTGACATAATGAATCATTTAATTTATTTAGTGTTGCAGGTTCAATAAAATTGCATTAATAATCAAATTAGAAAAATAGTATAATTCTAAATAGATTATCCATTCCTCTGTTGTCAATTATTTTTCCTCTATAATAATATCTTAAATTTGTTGTCATGCATTCTTATGTAGTTTAATGCAATGATCATAATAATCTGGAGAAATGAAACACATAATTTAGAAAAGAGAAAAAAAAGTCTTAATACAGCAAATAAAAATGCTGAATCTGAAAGAAATCTAACTATATAATTAAAATTTATACGTTTTTATTGCTGATACTTTTAAATTTTTCAATCAATTAATTTTTTTTACAGATAAAAATACTCGTGTTTATAATTTTCTATATATATTTAACTCTAAATAGCAAATTAATATCATATAAATGCAAATAACAGTTTAAATTTGTATACAAAATGTAATGCAATTTTAGCATTCTTTTAATTTTTGTACTCTTAATCCAAAAAAATTACTGATGGAATTCTGACTAGTTGTATCAGTAAATTCAGTTCAGCATTTTTACAAAAAATTAATAAATTTCAAATATCCATTTTACAAAATCAAATGACTGTAAGAATACATTAATTTTAATTGAAAAATAAAGGTTTATAAATGATGCTTATTTTCAAACAGAAATTAATTTAATGGAAAATATTTTAAATTTAGAATCAAATAAGAATCTGCTTTCAATTATGAACTAAAACCTCCTACATCATCTGTTAGAAGTAGGTATGAGTAATAATTAATTTAACTTTAATAAAAGTCAGTTAACTGCTAACATTCCTTGTTCCGTAAAATTTTCAAATATAAAATAACGCAAATATTTTTTCTAAATATTGCATTTTCCATACACATGCCTGTAGTCTTTTGAAATGAAACAATTTCAAAATTGACAAATATGTTTCTGATGGAAAAATGAACATTTACAATTTCTTCCAAATCTAATATAATTTGTCATGCTTAATAGAATCTTACTATTAAAAATTACATTGCTTATATGCATTGTATCACAAATCAACTCGTTTAACTAAATTTCACTTTAATCAAACTGTATAGCGGTTACTGGTAGTCTAATATTTGTACGCTGTAGTTCTAGTTCATAAACTTATATAAAATGTATGACACTTCTCTAATACATTAATTTTTTGTTTTAACTTTTCATCCTTCTTCTGGAACAAAATGACCAATTTTTTGATTACTAACATTTCACAATGCATATTTATAGCAAATATCAGGGGCAGGTGGGAGGGATTGCTTTGTTTGTTAAAAGATTTAACTTGAAAAATGTGAATTAATTATCTTGATAAGCATTTTATTTGCTGACTAAATTGTTTTAAAAGAATATGAGAAAAAAAGTATCATTTTTGTTGCAGAATTGTATAATATATATTTTTGATATATATTTATTTAAATAAGGTTAATATATATTTATTTATATAAGGTTATATCAAGAATATGTATTTACTTATATAAGGTTAATTTACATTTATTTTAGAGAAGCTAATCACACATATAATTCTAGTATAAATTAGACTAATTACATTACTTAAAAAGTCACTCTCTCCATCAGGCACAATAATGATCAGAGAAAAATTTTATCGAAGGAAAAACGAGAGGAATTATCTGTCTTAATTAGTCTGACATTTTTCTTCACAAAATACTACTACATATCCTTTTTAAACAATAATAAAAGCATAAACAATTTCCTTATAACTTTATAATATCTTAAAGTATAATTTTTTCTATAAAAATTGATTCTCAAATATGAATAAAGAATAAATAATGTTATTGAATTTCTTAATGAAAAAAACACACACTAAAATTCGAAAGAAAGATCTTAAACAAAATTTGTAATCAGTAATATACAATAAATGATATTGAGAAAAATCTTTAAAAAAAATGTTATTGATTTATAGTAGAAGTATACAAATTCATCTGGTCTGGAAAAATGTAATTTCTCAGTACATATACTTTGGGGAATCTCATAATTTTTTTTTAACAAACTCTATATACATAATAACATTATAATTTCCCCATTAGTGTAATGAGTAGAATTTAGGACCAGCCAACACACTAACTTAATTATTCAAAATACTTCTTATTTGTAATTAAAATAATAATGTTTGAAAGATTATGTTACATTCTTAAGTACTACAGATGATAAATGTAAAGTAAAGTCAGAATTAGGAAAATACAATTTCAGTGGTGACGTCCCTGACATAAATTATAGTAAGAATCATTCAACTTCCTTTTATTCGTTCTTCAATTAAATTTTGAATATAGAATATTTCAATAAGTCCTAGAGATTTAATAAACATTTAAAACAAATAGATATAATTCCTTTTAATGTAAGAAATAAATGTATGATGATGTATGATTACATGGATTATCCTTTGCAAGGTGTTTTAAAAAGAAGAAAATACATATCTACACCATTAGTAATTTTATGCATCAGCTATGAACCTATTATGGGGAGCATAGCGGTGCTTATTACTTTATAAATAAAGATTGATATATAAAATTATTACCATATAATTTATTAAACATGTTTTTACATGTAATTCAATGATGTAGAAGTAAAAATAATTGTTCATATAATTGAAAATTTTCTCCAAAAAAATCGTAATTCAAATTAATGGATGTGACTACAAAAGTTATTCTTATGTCTAAAAATTTACAAGCTTTTGTTGAATGCTAGTATCATGAAATAATTTACATATTTTATTTTTAACGAAAAGTAATGGTTCTTGTAATGAATTATCTTATGAACATAGAGAAATTTTTCTGCTGTAATTTATGCTTTAATTCAAATTTAGAAAAAAATATTAAACCCAAGATGTTATAAAATTCGTACGAATAAGTGAAGTAAATTTCTAACATAAAATCAAATTTAAAAGCAAAATATAAGTTACTGAGCATTTTGAATGTATAAATTATAATTTTTTTACTTTGTCTTTTTCTTAATGTTTTTAACACACGATTCATTGAATTATTTGTCCTGACTTAGATTATAATCTAAGAAGTTTTTTTTATTAAAGGTTAGATGTGCCTCTGAAACTTTTTCTTAAGCTTTTTTGTTAATTCATTGAATTTTATTTTATTTGATATGGTAAAACATCACGTTGGTACATAATTATAATCTTAAATTCTTTCCATACAAAGTAAATATACAAATTGCTTGTCCATAATCAATTATAATAAAATAAATTTATACATAAAATGTTAAATATTGACAATTGCCCATTTTTGTTGAAAGGACATACCTTATAGTAAAGTATTTTACAAATTTGTCTTATGATTTTTTCTAAAATGTAATTTACACAAACATTTTTTTCGTAAATCGATTTTAAAGATAAATTGCATTCAAATACGTTTGACGGATAAGAAATTTCAATGTCATTTAAGTACATTGGTGGAGTTCCAGAGTGCAAGAATCGAGATTCGGAAGGTGAACATAAGAAGCGATATTTGATTTGATAGTCAAAATATCTGTTGCATTTCGATTTTGGATATTTTTTTGTGATTTTATCATTATTTCGTTGACGTAGTCAGCTTCGATGCTAGCATAAACCACTATTTATATGATATCTTACCATTTAATTAAAGGAGGTTGGAGGGTCGGATCCAAGCAAGAATTAATCGCATTTTTTGTTTTTGCATATATGTGTGAAGGTAACATATTTCAACGTCAGAACAACAGCAACTAATTTAATGCCATAAAAATTTAAATACTGCGAAAATGTCAAATAGATTCCATAAAATCATTCTCAGTATTAGACTCGAGGCTATCAACCACCCGATGTATGACTGATAATAAAGTTGCTAACAAAATGTCTCAGAGAGTGGATTTCCCACCCGCATCAATATTCATGCTCATATACTATCAAATCTGATGACATTGACACCCAGCTCGATTAACTAAGTAATAATCTGTAAGGGGATAAATAATATTTTGTGATCAGTTCTTTTTTTACTTGTGTTCTAATGACCAAGGCAAATGTATCAACATTCGTCCAGGACTGCAGATACATTCTGCCCTTATTATTCAACACCGCACCAGCTCGCAACCGATAGAATTAGACTAAGTTTCAATTTCCTTTCGTAGACAACTCTCTTTGTTTGTCAGTTAGATCGATTTATAGATTTCATTTATTTTATGCTATTTATTTATTTATTTTATGCCAATTCTGAAATCAGAATCTACTGTTCTTTTTAAAATACACTGGAATTTCTATATACTAAATAATGCTCGCTTGCTCTTTGCACCCTTTGCTATGAATTGTCTTCAAGATTACCGATAACATTTTTATGATGCGTGATACCCACATTCATGAAGCAGTGGGTTTCTTTTAGAAGGCTCCCCTCTTAAATTCTTTGAATTAACAATTGAAAGTCCAGAGAGTCATTGTAAAGGAAGAAAGGGCGGAAGAAAAAAAAATAGTGCTTTCTTTTTTATTGTGGCGAATTGCATCCCTCCCGGCGAATCATTTAAGTAAGGCTCCCTACAAGATTGGCAGAGACTCTTACATAATTTTAATTAGACACTCATCACACATACTTTGCACTCGTGACACATACACTCACACACACTCAATCTTCTCAACATGTGGCGCAACTAAAACGTCTAGTATATGCGTTGGGGCAACTCGTATCACATTTCTCTAGCATATTTAAATTTCAGTTATGTAATCGTTAACATTCAATTTATCTAACAGGAAAGCCCTTTTGCAATAAGCTATGTTATTTTCAACTTACTTAAGAATTTAAGATAAGTGTCAAGATATTCCACAGGATGCAATCCAGGATCTTAATCAATCTGGTTACGCCGAGTAACAGCCTATGTTACATCAAGTTTAGAAGTGAACAACTTATTGGTTTCCTTAATTAAAACCGATCGGACTCTTGAATCAAACATCAAATTTTCCTGAAATTTTAATTGCTTCGTCATATTCTGTCAACCCATTTTTGTTTATTTTGGACAATTTCTTTATGAATTGTCGATTCTGTGTGCTATAGTGTTTAAATAATATATTATTTTTAACATTATCCTATACAATGTACATTTTGAACTAAAACTGATTAATCGAAGTATGTATCAATTAAAAAAAATATACATATTTTCAAGCACTTTGTAGCGATCTTCTGGCATTTAATAGTGGTTTCACTAATGAGATTAGAAAATATATGGAGAGAGTTTGATATTATGATATTATATACAGTTATATGAAAATACATTTTCATCCAGAAAATAGGAACATCATAATCCAATGTAAAATTAACTTCTTTTCTATACTTTTTAGTTGAATCAATGCAGTCAAGCTCTTAGGTGATATCGTACATAAACCAATTCAAGACAGAAATACGTGAAGTAATAAACTTTGATGAATGCTTAATAGTATATTCAGTTAAAAGTTACATAAAAATGGCTTAACCTTTCCACTAAAACTCGTAAGCAAAGCATAGAGCAAAGCATTGGGACGTGTGACGAAAGGAAACAGAACTCGAGACACGAAAAACAGCTTGCTCAGTTTTTGAGAGTCGTTAACATCAAATATTAGCAGATGGCACCTCAGGAAGATGAAAATAAGGGTAACAATATTTTGTTTTTATCAGTTTCTCATTAACGAACCTTTGCTTTAATATATAGCCACTGTATTTAATTTCCTTCCTTCGGAAGAAATTTGAATGTAACTCTTAATTATAATAATATGTCATAGAGGTCCAATCAAAAGCCTAATAATCTCTGATCATTGTATTTTTCCAGGTTTTTAATAACTCTTATTTTTTTTACAACAGCTTAATTCTTTACCCGGTTTGTTACTAAATAAATCTTCGGAAACGTATCTTGTGGTTTGGAAAAATTAAAGTTAGCTAATTCAGAAAGCTTTAGAGCCTGATCTACGGCTCCAAACAATATGGAAACATGAATAAGATATGTTATGCTATTTGATAATGCAATTTTCCTCAATTAACAAAAATAAAAATATGCCTCTCTTTTGTGACAAATAAACAGAAACAGCATAACGTATACGCAATGAAAACTTTATTATTTTGAATCATGCATCTCATTCTAAAAACTGTGCGCAGCATAAAGTTTCATATAGATATGAAGTGTAATTCCATCCATCAGATCAGAGACCATTGACATTTGTATATATGGGCCCATAATCTTTCAAATCACCAACAGCTAAAGATCATACGGTGAAAAATCAGGTTATAATGGTGATCACTCTGTTTGAAAACAACGACTTATTACGAAGTCTTTTGTGAAATAACGCCTTAAAAAGATTCCATTAAAATGCATTTTGAAAGCAGTTTAGCAGTTGCTGCTCTGGAATGAAAAAAAAGAACTTAAAAAAATAAATTGAGATATCTAATCTCCCTTACGAAACATAAAATTGGGCTTATTGGTGCTGATTCCTCAAAAAAATGGGCTGATCATAAAATTAGCGGGGGTAGTGGGAAAACAATGCCACACTGTTACTTTTGTAATAAACATTGGAAGCGTATATAGATAGTACCGCAATGTGTTATGCATCACTTTTCTCATAGAGTAATTCAGCTGGTCGACTTAATTTGCAATAGCTAATAAGCTTGCTTTCCCATACTGCGAATGGCTTGATAATTGTATTGCCTCAGTAACTACATCTTCGACTCTACAACTGTTTACTTATTTTCATTCTCTGTCAGGAAAAAGTTTGGAGTCTTTCTTTTGCACAGTCTTCTGAACATTTTGTAAACGTCACTATCACATAGGTTCCTGACACTTGTTTGTTTCCAGAATTTTTTGAAGAGCTGTAGCTGAATTGTTGTTATTTTGATAAAATATTTTAACGAGATGAGCATTAATCTTTTTTTATGTTAATATTTTCCGCGAAATGTAAGTTTTAAAGATTTTCAGTATTAATAAACTTGTTGAGTATCAAAAACCCTCAAACATTAGTTACCACAAACACTAGTTACAGTATTTTAAATGTAAGTTGACATGAAGTATATAAGAGATTGAAATATATGTGACATCAAAAACGCATTTTGTTCTAAGATTACAGTAAATAAAGAATATTATTCAGTATTTTCAGTGAACATAAAAAATTCCACTCAAATGAATCATTCAATTTTGCTTCAACTATAAAATCTGTCAGCAAAAAATAGACCTTATATATTAGCACAACGCTACTTATTGTCAAACTTTGAAAATAATATTTTTTTCTTCAGTTTTAACAGAGCACGCCAATCGTATTGCATGGAAGTAAAAATATATTTGTTGGGAATCATAGAACCAGCTCTAGAGCCTTCTAAATAGGCGAAGTTTAACTATAACTAGCTACTGAAACAAATATAATCCACTCGTCTTCTATTGAAATTTTTTTAAAAAACACCTCAAGGGACCAAAATACTACAAAATTAATACAAACAACAATAAAATATCAAACTAATCTAACTCAAAATAGGAGCCTAAGATAAAAAAAAAAAAATACTAGTAAAATAGAATGAAAAAAGCCAAAAATATACTTAAATACCATTACATACACGATAATATTAATTAAATATAAATATAAGTACTTAATTCTAATTATTATCTATTTAAATATAAAACGACCTTAAACAGCTAGCAAAAATCAAGTGTAAGAATTATAAAAAAAACATAAATAGAGATAATGCGTAATTTACTTCTGCCCTGCATTTTAGAGAGAGGAAAACGTGTGTTTAACAATTATATCTTCAGTAATTACATTATCATTAAATCTAAAGACCAACAATAATCAAAAACCCCAAAATGGATAGAAATTCATTAAAAGAAAAGTGAAACAAAGAAAAAAAATATTACTACCATTATAAATAAAATTAACGTCAAAAATAATCCAGATGCAATAATATTCCCTCAAAAAATGTTTTAAGTAAAAATTAAATTTTTACCATCATAATATATTTGTTGTGAACTTCACAATCCAAATTGGTGTCATAACACAAGTCTAAAAATAACCAAAACTAATGATTGATTGACTGACAATAACAAAATAAAGGTAAAAAGATAAAAGATAAAAAAAAGATAAAAAGTATAAAAGGTTATATATATAAGATAAAAAGTATAAAAGGTTATATATATAAGATATATATATATATATATATATATATATATATATGAATAAAAGGCAAATATAGTAATATTCACAAACATATAACGTTCTATGAATACCTAAAACTAAAGCAAATCCATTAAGAGGAAAAAGGAAACTGATTTTTTAAGAAAATTACTAAAGCTCAAATTAATATATTTTGGAAATCAGACAAAATTTTCTTTAAAGAGTTAAACAATCTAAAAGCTAAAAACCTAAAATCCAAAAATTCAAAATAATCAAATAAGAGCTAAACAATTTAAAATAAAGTGATATAAAAGCATGGTCATAGAAGAAAAAAAAAATTAGAAAAATGAAAATAATGCAATTATTACTGTGTCATACTTCGAAATAGAATAATATGTATTTATACCAATAATTACTGATATATTAAAAATACTGAAGAAAACACTATTGATCGCATTGAAAAAGCAAAACACTATCCTATAAATAGCTGCTTTCAAAAAAAGAAAAACAGATATATAACAAAATTTAAAATGTCTTACCATCTGGAGTGAAAGAGATATTTATTTATTTCTAAGACATTTAAAAATAACAAAATTTTAAAAGTAAAAAAATTCACAAATATAAAAAGTGAGAAGAGAGAGAGGAAGAATATATACAGCGAAGAATAAAAAGAAAAAAATTAATAAATTCATAACTTTTATGTTTTAAATTTCCTTTTTATAAATTCATCAGGATAATTAGCCCTTGAACATATTATAAACACGATAATTAGACATTGGACAGTTAATGGATAGGATAATTAGTCATTAGATAGATTAAATTTTACGAGTTATTTAAGTTATTTTGAAAAAATGTAGGCAGATTATCTAATTTGCCATTTCTCTGAAACAGTTGTATAACATATTTCTGAAATATTTAAACATAAATTACTACCAAGGATAGTACTTTATCAATATGGATACCAATATTTATCTTTCTTCTGTTTAAAATTTTCAACAGGTAAATTATACGTAATTGCTAATTTTGAGAAAATGCTATCGTACTTCACTTTTTCATTCACTTTTTCTTTATCGTAATTATTGTTGTTTGCAATAATTCTGAAACCAATACCAATTTTATAATTTCTCTCAAATTTTTATCCCTAATAATTAATCCTCATAATTTTATCCCTTTAAATTACCTGTAATCATTTATTGGAATGCTTCATTAATAAATCTTTAGATTCCTTAAAATTACATTCATTATAACTCAGTAAATCTTTACATTTTTAATAGTTATGTAACAAACGTCGAATATCCTTATTAAATTTAAATACTTCTTTAAATTAATACTATTAATATGAATAAAGTTTTTATATTTATTAAGAAAATTGTTAAAATTAATTTTATATGAAGAGATTTATTCATGTATCTAATACCACAATCTTCTACATTTTATCTGCCATTATAAGTACCTAATTTTATATTTAACCAGCTAATTACATACATCCTTAAGATTATGAAGACAAGTACTATTTATTATTTTCACAATGGTTATGAAATGCTTTAGAATTTCAATTTTTCTCTTCTTCATACCAACGAGAAAGTATTTAATAATTTTAATTTTCAAGTCCTTTTCAAATTTTTTCATTTAATACAAAGACTTCTTCTATAATACTCGTAGCCTGTAAATCTAAAATTTCTAATTTTTTTATTTCTTTCCTTATATACTCTTTTTTATTAATTTTGTTTGAAATATTGAGTTTCATGTTGTATTAAAATCATTTAAGCATTATTTTTGTAACTTTGTTTGAATGTTAACATATTATTTTTAATAGAACCTAAAGTATTATAACCGTAAGGATATATATTATCATCAGCACAAATGTAAAATTTTGAAACCATTTTAGTGTTGGGCCCTATCTTAATAATAGTTATATCTACATTTTCAATTTTATGACTACAAAGTCTCTAATTTCAATTTTGTTGCAATTTTTTATATCCCTAAAATTTGTCGTTCGATAATAAAATATGTATTCATTTTTAGAAAAATAATGCTGCAAAATATATTTAAAGAGAAGCAACTGCAATATTAGTTTTTCAATAGGAAAATGTATTATTCTCTCCTTACATCAATCAATTAATGTAGAAAATCTAATTTAGATCTTAGAAAAAAATATTTAAAACGGTTATTTTGTTTCCATATAAACATATTTTTTATGAAATTCGTAGTTTATTACATTTTGTGTTTTGCCTGGTTTTTTCGTTTGAGAAGAAAAAAATATCTAACTGACTTGTTCATTATGAAGTGTAGTTTCTTGACTCATCAAGTATTAATCAATCTGCAAATGAATTAAAATCCAAAATTTTAATATTACATCTTGTTCCATTTAATGGTACTTATTCATGAAACATATTAGATAGTGTATAATTATTTATTAACGATGCAGTTGGAAGCAAAACGATGATTATTGGCTATGGTCCTCGTTCTCTTAAGAATCGGTTATGTAACTTGAATGACAACCAAGCTGGCACCTTCCTATCGAAAATTTGCACATCATGCCAATAGAGGACTTGGACTTCGGAAAATTTAATGTACAAAAGTAAAACTAATTTAAATACATCTTTTTAAAACTTATGTGAATAGAAATAGCTCAATATACTTGATTGGTTGTTATGTATCTGTTCAAATATTGGATTTTTTTTAAAAGAAATTAAGTCACAGAAATAAATAAGAACTTTTACATGCAAGCAATGCATTGAAATCCACTTTTATTATCCCGTGAGTTCTTTGGGAAAGGAAGACGATTGGTGAGAATTAAAATGCCAAATGTAATTAAAAATTGAATATTCGACTAACGTTGAGATAAATTCTACTTCACTAAACCCGGTTTGATTATAAAAACAACATATTCATTTTATTTTATTTATGTACTGTCTCATTTTCTGTTCACAATGAAAATATATTCAGATATTTTTTCCCTTTTTCTAATTAAATGGAGAGAAAAGTGCTATTCATCTGTGTTTATGTTTCCGTAAGGAAAATGAATAAAGAGATAAAAATATATATCTGCATTTAAATGAGACTGACAGATAAAATTAATTTATTCTATTCAAGTGTTTCTATTGGAATTTAAAAATTACACACACACACACA
>BMAW01112065.1:0-12628 GCA_019974015.1 Nephila pilipes
TAAATTCAATTTTGTAGAATTATTTTTAATATATTTCCTAATGTTAATTTTTATCAATTTTAAAAAATAAAATATGTTCAAAATGTTTTAATCTAAATTCGAATACAATTCCTGATAATTCTTAGAGGATTTCATTGAAATTTGTTACATTTTTCAGCTCCAAATTCATTCATGTATTTTTGAAAATTATTTCACTAAAAAGACACTTATTGAATAAAATTAAAAGCATCGCTAAAAGTCAGAAAAAGTACTTCTAATGATTTCAAATTAGTGTAAATAGATAAAACTGTGCATTATAGTATTGAAAAAACCAAAAAAAATTGAGTTTTGACATAACTGTTGCCTTAGAAACATATTGTTCGGAAACAATTAAAGTATTCTATACATACAAAATAATGGAGAAAGAAATGGAATAATTCTTAAAGCATACATTAAGAATATATATTCTTTTCATGTTAAAATTTATTTTGTAAAGTAAGTAGAAAGGCAAACTCACACACAACATACAATTATCTTATATAAGTTCGGATTCGAAATTTTTTATAGAAAGGCACCACCATATAAATTAAATACTATTGTTAAAGATATTATTATTTAAAGCCTCTTTAATAATGTATTGCCTAATTTCTCTTTTTATTTTAAAAATTTTTAGTAATTATAAAAAATTTAAAAAAACATTAAAACAATTCTTCAAAGAAGCTAAATATTAAAATTTGAAATATTCGTCTTTGTGCTATATTAAATATATATATAGACGAAACATAAAAAAATAGAAAACTTACTACTATGAATCTTATCGAACTTTGATTCGGTATAATACGAGTTGATATTGCGAACTCTCGTAAATTTTGTGTGGAATATTTTTTAAATACAATACATGAAAATTAAATTTATTTAAGAAAATAATCGTATAGAATTAAGTGTAAAAGAGACTTATTAATTAAATCATTCATTTTTTTTAAATTTGAACATGATGAGTAGGAAATATTTGCTTACACATAGAAATTTAATTGGAATTTTCCATTACAGAAGTCCTGAATTTTCTTCATACAGAAAAAAATCAAATCAATATATTTCAATGCACATAAAGAAAAGCTATATATTTGGCAATTGTACTGTTTGACACATAAAAGTATATACTTTATAATAAAAGCAAAGAGCATTTAGGGAATCTATTTTCTTGGACAAAGGAACATTGAAAGAATGGCGGAAACTACTTCATTTTTTCCGTATGGATAAATTCTTTACATAGATAAACGAAACGAAAATTACTTTAGTACTTCTAAATGGTGCAGAATGAAAGAAATAGATATCTTACCACTACATATTTGAAATGAAATTGTGTTATTAAAAAAAATAATAATAATAACTGGGGGGGAGGGGAACGAAAGTAGACTAAATTTCTCAAGCTTAATTTACCCCAAAACCAGTAATGGTCAATAATATTCTGAACTAAATATAACTGCTTTCCTTTAGCACATTATGCTGTTTTAATACATTCAATCAAGATAGGTTACTTAATGATTTATGAATTCATCTTAACAATCAAATTTAGAACTCTTCTTCATTTCAAAACCCTTCGTATTAATTTTAAAGAAAAACAATACCACAAATTGAAATAATAATATTTGATGTACAAGTTACTAATGTTATTAACCCCAGTAAAAATAATGAAATATTAACTATTCTCAAAAGTTTTATCAAAAAGAAAGTAAATATATTTTTTTTATTTTCTTTGCTTTGTATAAAGGAGTATTTAATAAATGAATTTTCCCTTTTTTTTCTAGATAACAAGGCGAGTTATTAATTTATGGAATTGATTCTGGAGGATTTGATTAAAATGTGGATTTTAATATCTTACGTTCGATTTTGAAAGCTATGAAAATAATGAATTCACTTTACTTTTCATGTCCCCTTTCTCAAGGATTATATCCGAATAAGGGATTATGGTGATGATTACATTTCTTTCTCTGACATCAATAAAATAATGTTCCCCCTTTTTTTCCAGTGTTAAAATAACTGTAATAGTTTCAAACAGAGCCATCAAACTAAAACTCAGAATAATAAACGAAAGCACATTCCACAACTAATATTGTTGCTTTATTAGACAAGTTTTTTAATATTGGAAACTTATGGTGTTTAGACATTAACGGAATGCGAGATCCATTCAAAGTCAAAACTAGGCAACAAAAGGAATAAGTTACAGGTTAAAAAGAATTGTAAGAAAAGAAGGACGTTATCTTCAGATGAATTTAACTAGACGGTCGATATATTTTTTAAGAAGACAACAACTTTGGAAGAAGAGAATGAAGAAAAGGGAGAAATTATTTACCTAAGGTTGAAGGTTATGAATCGTTGAAAACGAAAGTAAGTTCTGCTGAACAAAGATTGAAATCTACAAGAAAAAAATTTCTTCTCATTAAGAAATATTTAGACTTTTAAGCTCTTTTCTATGAATGCTTAACAAAAGGTATTATAGCTGAAGTTCCTACAACTGAGTTGAAGAATCTTTACCAATATTTTCTTCACAGATGAGTGCTTTACGAAAATTCCCCTTTAAAATTCTGGTATTCACCTCATCTTGTCGAAGCGTACGGTCCCCTTCTTTGAATGACTGTCTCAAACTCCTTGAAAGAATTTTACCCATATATAACAGATTCTAGTAAATGAAGATCGAATTTAATTTCAGACTTACAAAAAGCATTTTTATAAATTTGTATTTAAAAAAAAAGACTATTTATGCTTTTTTGTATTAGAAAGAATAGGACAAGAAAATTATCATAAAATTTAAACTCAAAAGAGTCGTGTGTTAAATGAACTATTACTCATTTTTGCTTGACGCTGTTATAAGCCATAGTGTAGAAATAAGAACTACTTTTAATTTCCAGAAACATCCGTTAGCCTTGTGGTCATGGTCACTGACTCGCGGCCCGGAACTTTCGTCAAGTCGTGGGTTCGATCATTGATGCTACAAAAAAACTCTTGTATGGCTAGGTTAATACACATTAAATTTGTCGTGGCTCAAAGTCTTCCCGTAGAGCCAGGTGGAAATTAGGAGAGAAAGGTGCCATCTCAGTCTTTGTTGCTTGTTAGAGTTTCAAAGTTACCAGTTCCGTTGCCAATAGCCCTCGTGTTGCATCTAGGGCGACGTTAATAAAACCGAACCAAACTATTTTAAAAACATCCAATAATATGAAAAAAATACATCTACTTTGATACAAGTAACTGCGTACTTCCTGTTTCTGATGAAAAGATATTTCCCAATTTCATTTATGAAGCAACACATACTATGAGTTTAGCATGTTATGAACTAAGAGGGTGAGTGCATACTATGTTAAACCAAGAAAAGGAATCTCAGAAGTCACCCCGACCGGTGCCAACACCTAAGCGTTTTATAGAACAAAATGAAGTTGCTCTATTTTGCAGTATTAAAGAAACTGAAAAGAATTTGAACTGAATAAACTCGAAAAAATATGTTACTGTTTGTATATAAAATATTCGATATCTTATGGACTTTATATCTTAAAACATTGACTCCAAAATTAAGTGTACCTAAAGGCCACTTTTACTTTCTGATATTCGAATGCACCTTTACCTTCTGATATTCGAATGAAGTTTAAACCTTAGTTTAAAAATGTAAGTTTATTTTCATAGATTATTAAATTTAATTTAATGACAGCAAATATGCCTATCCTTTGCGTTATCCTGTGCGCTTGCTATCCTTTGAAAAGTGCATGATAATGAGGTACAAATGCATATTGTCCGAGCTAAAAATAGAATTTTACACCTTTGCTCAAAATTACAATATCGAGAACTAAAGGTTTATTTTTCTGTATTTGATCCTGCCCGCATTGTTTCGAAAACTTTGAATTTAGAAAACAATCCCTGATTTTAAAAGTCAAACTTGACAACTGCACTCACATGGATAAAAAAGAAGGATTAGTATGGAAATAGAGTGAAAGTTATTCGAAGACTTTGAAATAATTGGTGAATGGTAGCATGTACCAAATATTCTTAATACACTAGTGTTCAAAATTAAGAGAATTTTCCGATTTGGCCGATTATTTCCGGAAAAACTGGACAAATATTAATGAAATTTGGTGGGTTTATAAGCTTGATATAATACAAGAAAACCTATTAAACAGTTATAATGCACATGCCTTATCATGCGTAACACTCTTCAGAGTCGTAAGGTATGAAATACCGGTTGCAGAATGGAACAAAAAAAAATTGGTTAATAGGGGTATGGTCATCTCTTATAGATATACAGGTCTCGCAACGTGATTTTATGCTAGGGATAAGGAAGTTTATGAGTTCCTGCGGGCAATTGGTTCCACTCATTCAGCAACACGGTTTTCAGATCATGGATGGTTCTCGGATGTGTTTGCGAATTACAATTGCCCTCCTTAAAGTATCACATGCATGCTCTATAAGACTGATGTCTGGAAATCAGGATGTCCAATACATCAGGCGAATATCCTCAATTTCTAGAAATTCGTCGACCAGTTGATCTCTATGTGACCTCGAGTTGTCATCCATTAAAAGGAAATCGTGACCAATTGGACCCGCGAAAAGGTGGATACAGGACTCCAATACCTCTTCCTATACCACTCAGTAGTCACATTGTCTCTTTCAAAGACATATAACATGTGTGCGTCCATTCAACATGATACCTGCCCAGACCATCAAACCTCCGCTGCTGTAATAGTCGATTTCTAGGACATTGAGGGACAGATAGAGGGTCCCTGGCTCTCTCCATATGAAAATACGATGAGAATCACTGGTTAGGTTGAACCGGAACTCATCAGTGAAGAGAACAGTCGCCCATTGATCTATGCTTCAATCACCATTTTAAGCGGACTCTCCAGTTCGCAGAACTGAGCGGAAAGCAAACAACAGGTCTTACAAACAGCCTTCTCTCATGAAATCTTCTGGAAACAGTGATCCTTAAAACTCGGGTTCCTGTGGACGCATACAACTCATGAGAGACATGAGAAGCTGTAGCATCTATGTTACTCTTTGCTGTAATAAACAAATGAAGATCTTCTCTAGTCGTCGTGGCTCTTAGACTACCTTGCCCAGGAATTCTCTCGGTAGATCTGGTATCCTTACACTGTTTCCATAAGTTGGGCATAACGGTATGCGTTAAATCGAATTATCAGCAAATCTGGATTTGAGACTGAGATTGACCTGCTTCTAGCCTATCCACAATTCACCACCTGATTTCATCATCAAAACATTAGTAGTTACTCAGTTTTACTGTTTGAATTTTAATTTAAGCGATTGTTATAAAAACACACCACGAAACTTTGCGAAATGTGCAAACGCCCGAAACGCGGATTTTGGTACGCATGCTTATGAATCCCGTTTTTCGACTAGTTTTACTCCCAAACACATATACGCTTGCGTATTAGGCGTACAAGAGTTGCATCTTGGTTTTGAAGCAGCATTTTTACATTTCGTTGAATTCTTTTAATGAAATTCTATAAAATATGCAAATTCTCTTACTTTTGAATACCAGGTTATTACCGACTTACCATGTATAGGACATTCCATTAAAGTGCGTAGGAAGTTTAAATGGTAGTTAGGTGCTTATTGGCTAAAAAAAGATGAATGTTAGTGACCAGCCACTGTAATTAGAGGAAACATATTCTTTAACCTAGTTATTGTAATAATTTTAGAGAAATATTGTACTTGATATATTTTTTTGTGTACGATAAGATCTTGGGAATGATTTCTTGCATATTAAGCTTCTTTAACAACTGCAAAAATCCAGGTCTAGACAGAGAATAAAGATTACAATATATGATATAGAAGCACCAGGAAAGAAGATATGCAAGATCGTCCAGATAAAAATGTTTCGGACGGAGATCTAATTTAATGGACGGAGATCTAATTTAATGGGTTTTTTATCTTTATTAAATCTGATGGTCTTATTATATTAAATACTAAAACTATTAGAGGGGATGACGAAGGAGATTTTCGCTACCTATTGTTCTTCCCTCAAATTATGACTTAGTTTACTTACTTGGTTACTGGTTAACATTAGTACACCTTCTAAAATTGTCACATGCTGGTGTATAAATTGTACTTGCAAATATTCAACAAATGATCTGGATCTCGAAGATAAGAAAAACGTCCAAGAAATTTCAACCTGATACGTTTGTTGCAAAAGATACAATCCAAAATATATGGAAACTATTCCAATCCTACTGTTAGAAGGTCGCATTCCCAAAGCTATGGTGTTTCAAGTGACCGGAGTCGCTGTCGGGTTTCTTTAATTGAAAAAAAGAAAAGAATGTAGGAATCTTTCTTTTTATTTATGCAGTTTATCGCAGATTCACTTGGAACTGTTAAAAACATATCCACTTACGGGTTTATCTAGGTAATAAGAAGATTTATTTCAAGACATGGAAATTATATATTGACGATATCAAGCAACGGGCTGAGAAGCGCATGCATGCTTAAACGCCTTGCAGGAGCTAGGTGGGCTGTGCTACCACAACTCTACTTGCTACCTATAGGAATTTATAAAACCGGTCATGACTTATTATAACGCTCCCCTTATTACAGTATCTGAGAGAGGAACACTGATGTTCAAAATTAAGAGAACATTTTGATTTGGTCAATTAGGTCGGTCAAAAGTTCTTCATTGTGACAATAATACAAATTCTATTCGTGCAGAATATCTCTTAAGATAAATTGACTGCAACAAGATTGAATGGGATGGAAAATTTAATGGAGATTCAATTCCCTCACTGCTTCATTGTATGGCGATTGATGATTAATGTTGGTACATATGGTTAAAAGAATGCTTATAAATGTTCTAGGGAATTCTTGTTTGTCTTACGAAGATATAATAACTATGATGCAGAAACAGTGATCGATTCAATATCACTTACTATCTGATGATCCAAGTGATCTTACTGCACTCAGCCTACACAGATCTATATTTTACAGGGAAAAAAAGGAATTTCTTTTGGACGTATAGAATGGCCTAATTTATAATACAATCCATATATTCATGCAAATTTTCTCTTATTGGTTATTATCTTTGAAAAAGACAGTCTCAATGCATTTTTTAATTGAAATTTAGTCCCAAGAAGCTCAAGATTCCTCAGAAAAGTTATTGATGTTTAATATACTATCATTAATATAATAAACAGTTTTCATAAAGCAAAATCCTTATAATTTTTGAACCTAAATAAATGTACATGTAGATATTTATATTTAAACACAGTAAAAACATATGAGAACTAATGAATTAAAAAGATTTGATTTTTATTAGATTTTGATAATTTTATTAATTGGTTTTGTGTTAAAAATGTATTTATTTACTAACTGTTCAGTAATTTCGGGCTTCTATTTGTAATTCTTATATTCATTTTTAAATTATATTTCAAGTTAAATGCATCTAATTGTTGATATTAGCCTTCATTAGAATTGTTATCAACAACGATGTGGAATTATCATGTAGAACAGATATACAGATATATCAGTTCTGAAGCACAGTACTGATATTTATCAATGGTACTTTTTACACAAATTCGGCTTGAGGCTATAAAGTATATCGCCTGACATAAGTTTCAAAATATCTCAATTTAAAAAGTTTAAATTGAGATATTTATTGATATTTATTCTCCTAACACTTATCTTCATTCATTTTTAAATATATCTCTGTAACTTTTATCAGTTCTTTTTCTTAATACATAAAATAGAAAGAAGCAAAAAGCGATAACCTTGAAATAGTTGAATTCTTTTCTAGGTATCTAGAATTTTTTTTCTTTATTTTTACATTTCTAAGGGAACTAAGTTTAATAAGTTTCTTTTTCTTTTACTCATGACAAATCTTATATAAACTATGACTACAGTTATTTATTTCCATTTCTTCTTCTATCTGGATAAAATCCCTAAAATTTTCTCTAAATATTAGGCTGCACTTACTTAGTTCTTTTTCAAAATAAGATTTTTAATGGAAAATAACTATTATGTTTGTTACATAAATTTAGCATTTAAAAGGTATTCCTTCAATCCCTTTTTTTCACATTCTTTTTCAAGTAACTACATATAATGATACGAAAATTATATTGCTACAATTCATTTTATAATAATAAAAGGCATTTTTAAGGTGTAGATTTAGTTGCTTCAAATAATATTATTTTCATACATATCTATACATAGGGGACCCAATACGTATTGATATTGATTTTTTTCCTAATGAGGAGTTTTAGCGGAAGCGAGACCTCGAGCTGCGTTGTGCCATCAAATTTTGAGTTAAACAGAAAAAATATTCTACGATGACTTTAAGTATGATACGTGAGGCTTAGGAGAACGAAACTATTCTAGAACATGTGCTATTGATCAACAATAAGAATTTAAAAATAGCAGTGAAAATATCGAAGACGAAAAGTCCTTGGACATCCATCATCAAACCAAGTCGATGATCATATCCCCAAAATTCGTGGTATTTTAAACAATGGCCTGAGGTTAAGTGTTCGTAGGAATTCAAACGAGTTAAATTTAATGTATCACTGGTGTCAATTTATTCAATTGTGTCCAATGGTTAACAAATACTGAGTCCTTAAAATCTATCGGAGAGAACATCCCCCATTATCTTAAATTCCTGATCTAGATTTCATCTATTTCTTTTGTTCCGTAAAACAAATAAACAAAGAAAAATATTCTGGAAAGATACTGGCTCGGTAAAATTGATTATGTGCGAGCGTCTTCAAAGGAGTGTCTGAATAACCTTGATTTTACCTACTTTGAAGTTAAGCATGATGTCTGGAAAAAGTATTAGCCGTGCTGAATTGATGCTGGAGAGTCGTATCTTAAAATTATTAACACACTATTTATATGTATCTAATGCATTTCCTTTCAGGATTTCAGTTCCATATTTATTTTACAAACACTGTGCTATTAGAGTCGTATATTTATTTCTTTATTATGGTCGGATACGTAGTAACATTGCTTCTTATTGATATAAATGGTTATTATTTGAAACAGACAATTGGGATATTATTTTGCTGTTTATCAATACTCTCCATATCTCACTCAAAATAGATATTAATTGAAGCATACTTTTTTTTCCTATAAAAGCAAGGAAAAGGAAACCTAAAGAAAGAATAAAGGGGAAAATATTTACATTTCATATACATTTAACTACTTCAAAGCATATGACATTTATACGTATTTATTGTATTATTAGGGACTTGTGATTATTTTTATGCCTGTAAGTTTACGAAAAATATATCCTAATATTTCAATGTAAAAAATGTATAAAAAAATATGGTGTTATTAGAAATATTTTTTAGTAGCAGAGAAGGATAAAAGTAAGGTATGATTAAACATAGAAAAATTAAAAAGTCATCTTTTAAAGTATTTTTATTTCGCATCTTTCTAGCTATATTTTAGATAGTGAGAGTGCACTTTAACGTGTTGCAGAATAAAATGAAAATACTAATAACATGATTTTAGATTTTAAAAAAGTGTTATCTACTGTAATAATAAAAATGTTTCAAAGTAATAATTAATTACCTAAGAATTAGATATTAAGAGATTTTTTGGTAAAACATAAGGCACGGGCAATATCGTGATTTTTTCCTTGTGCTAACTGATTGAGATGTTATTTCAATTATATAATTCTCCTTATGAGATGAAATGAAACATGTTGTAATAAAACTAAATTTCAGTATAAGATGAAATATGTCTTCTGTATATTTGATTAAAATTACTGAAATGTAACTAATGAATAGAACTTTAAATGTATAACTAAGCTGTAAAGCATTGAATACGAGTGTTAGTATATATTTGGAAATTAGTTAAATGTGAAGAAGGGAGCTGAAGTTGTTAACGATATAATAATGACCATATTTCTAAGCATAATTAGTTGTTTATCACAGCCAAAAAATTTCTTATGAGGGTCAAAGTCTTGAACTCAGATTTTCAATTCTTTTAAGGATTGAAACCTGATTCGCTTAGTAAGGGGTAAACACCAGATTATTATGTTAAACATTAGATCAGACTCGTTTAGAGGCTATTCTACACACGGATAACGTTATATTTTAAATACTGATTATATGCTGAGGTCTGACAATAATATTTAAAATATATATATATATATTTATCATTTATAGTATTTATCATCTGAGAGTGACTTTCTATTAGCTGGACTTTTGCTTCATAGTTATCTTAAATATGATAACAAAAGTATAATGAATCAAATAATATCAGTGCGTAAGAAAGCTAAAACCACTTATTAGTGTTAAAAGAAGTAAAATAACAATTAATTATAATTTATTTATTGAATACATTTTATATGCTTTGATGTTTCCAAAAGTCAGAAATTTATATACGTTTCTGTCCAAAGCCAGAAACAGCATCTTAAATTACTTTATCTCCAATATTTGATTATACTGTCTTCATTTATAGGTTTTTATGAGGTTTTAAATATTTAAGTATTTTCAGATTTGGTTATAAATTATGATTATTTAGTAATCCGTCTATCACACAGACACACAAACACATACACACACATACATACATATATCTTTGTGTTGTTAATGAACCTGAGCCTTTAGATAGTAAAATTTACAAGCTATAAGACTTTCAGTAATATTCCTGATAAAAGAGAACGTTTCAATTCCTATGACAGTAGAATACTTTTCTAGAATGATGGTTTAAAATAATTAATCTGTTGGATATTGTATTTTGACATATCTTACGTCAAAAAACTTGTAAGACCTTATATAAATTTGATATGATTGCTAATCTAAAAATAAACATTCGTAAATGTATTGTTATAATTTTCCTGTCATTTTTAAAATATATTTATTTGTGGATTATAAGACAGAGTGTATGATAAAGGAATGCATGTTTAAATAAAAGCTCAATAGTTTCTAATATTTCTGTTGTTTCTTTCTTAAAGTTTCAATTGTGAAATACTTAGTATGAAATTAATTATATTTATATAATCTGGATATCAATACGTGTTTTTGTTTATATTTTTATAATCTAGAATGTGATACTTATATTTTTATTAATATTTAATTACTTTAATAAGTCATTAATCATGTATACATTTTATTTTTTTTTGAAATTTTTTATAAAACCTTTAATAATTTAACCTTTTAAAAAGTTTTGTAAACTAATTTTAGTATTTATCACTTAGATAATTGAGATGGGATAGGCTTTTTCGTGCGTCAATCACTATTTTTCTACGGGTTAAGATTGTGTTTTTTAAAACTGATTTTATGTTCCTCTCTGTGATTATGAGTGAGATATGTATTTATGTTTATCATATCTTAGTAAGCTATTTAATAATAGCTTTCCTTAGTTTTATTTTATTTTGCACTTTTCATTCATTCTGATGTTTCATATTTCATAAATATTTTATTTTTGTACACTGTTGTTTAGTTCTCACAATTATTGACTTTTACCATTTTCATTTTAAACTAATATCTGTGTGTGGGGATAGCTAGGATCTCTTAAAACATGATTAATCTATATATCAGTCGATAGCGAGATTGCCTCATAAAATTAATTTAATAAATACTTTAAAGTTAGAGTTAGAAACTTTTGATACTCTTTAAAGTGTATTTTTAATTTCATTCATCTTTTATGTGCAAAATTAAGGCTATTTTAAATCAAAGTTCAACATTATCAAAAAGTATAACGAGTGCAGAATAGAAATTCGATTTCTTTGCATTTACTCACAATATTATTACTGTACAATTGAAGTTTTATTCCATGTATCACTTTTTGTTTGCATCAGAGATCCTCCTTCGTTGAATCCCAGATGAACTTAATAATTTTAGTTTTTAAATCCTTAATCCCATTCGTATTGTAGCATATAAAATATTTTAAGCTCTAATTCTCACGAGTATTCTCTGATCTAAAAGTATTTCGATAAAAACTGTCATTGAATCGGGTAAAGGTCAAAAGTTTAAACACTAGTTTACTAATGTAATTCCATAGAATAAACATAAAAGTCGATATATTAAAACTGACAGAGTCCACGTTTTTTTTATTTAAAATACGCCATTTTAATTTAACCAAAATCTTTTCTCTTCTGAAGAATGAGTAAAAGTTTAAAAGAAAATCGAATGGTTTCGAAAATACGATCGAAATCGTATGGCTGTATTGACTTTCTAATGTTACAGAATTGTTCTTCAATGAGATTTATAAAAAAAGATTATTTTTAAATGTGGCTATGGGAGACTACTTGAAATTTTTACTATTTTAAACTGTTTTAAATGAATATAAAATTCCAAAATATAAAGTTACTGCTTGAAGCTTATAAGCTTTTGAAAGCAATTTTACTTCACGAGAATGTAATTTGCAACTGTTCAATCAGCACACGCTCATTTTAAGTTAACCTTATTCGAAATATACGTTAAAGATCTTGATTTATGGAATCATGGGCTTGGATTTATAAAGATATACATTTCTTCATTTTGTAATCTTCTCACAACCTTCACAAAAAAATTCTGTCATGACACTTTTTTTCCCCCACTAATTTCTAATTTTTGCTTTAGATAAAGTTATATTTTTTTTTAGGAAAATGTGTTTTTATCCTTGTCATCAGCACACATACTTACACACACACACACACACACACACACACACA
>BMAW01112115.1:0-18849 GCA_019974015.1 Nephila pilipes
ATATATATATATATATAACAGTTATACATCTTTACAAAGAGTTATATGATTCATTAGGAAAATTCAAAGAGTGTTTGATTGTTGGCTGGTTTGTTGAACCAGAAACAAGTTTAATCAATCCAAGTCTCATCAAATCTTATTGAACTGCGGTAAACTGTTGTGAAGATGTTACTGATATGCTGAACTGTTGCTGTAACAGTTTCAGTAGTACTAGTTATAATCTGGTAATAGGTTCCAATACCATATTACTTTCTGCAGCAGTATGCCTAAGGTGGGTCAACCGTGCTGCGGAGACTAGATGAGCCTCATATCCTATTCTAATCAAAATCGCAAACTATATCTTACACGTAAATAAAAAAAACCCTTAGAGATCAACATTTGACGCAAACTCTTATTTATTGTTTTCCTTTCAAGTGAGGCACATCAAATATCTGCTCAAAATCTAACTGAAAATAACTTTGAGTAGAATAACGAATACCCGAAACTTCAACAGTGGCAACAAAACACAAAGTTTATTCATGTAACATATTTAAAAAAATTAGGATTAAGATAAAATGTTTACAAAAAGTTCTATGAGAAATTGTTGAAGAAACAAATTTAGCCACCGAAGGTGCGCTATTTTATATTTATTATTAAATTACTCAATTGAATACAAGTATTAAAGTAAATGATGGATTATCGAGAAATGGACAAAAGTAAACTTTTCCGAAGTTATAATTAAAAGAAAAGGTAAATTATTTAATTGAATATATTTAAGCTAAATGTAATTAAAATTAAAGCAAACCGTAAATTTTTAAATTGAATATTATATAAGGTACATGAAATTTTTTTGTTAATAAATTATTTAGATTTTACTATTTCGATTCGAGTTTGTGTATTTTTTCTTGTTTCATGTTTTTTATTTATTAGTTGCTTTTATTTCGGGAACTTTATTCTATGTTTGCACGAATTCTTGAAATCTTGGGAGCGCTCCTGAATTTCGAATTATATTGCATTTTCCTATAACGTCCTGAAATCATATTCTGTGATTCTATTACGCTGTGTAATGACTCTTACACCCTCATTAAGAGGAAGAATAATTTATATCTATGTTATTTCTTAAATTATGTTTTTGCAATATATTTTCTTACATATACTTAATACAATATTTGTAATAAATGTACTTTATTTACTTATAACTTAAATTTTTATTTTGATATTTAGGATCAAATACAAAAATAAATAGTTGATTATGTGCTTTCGAATCATTTTTTTTATAAATTTCTCTTATAATTAAAAAAAAATTATTGTTACCTTTTGAAAGTTTTCATTATTGTGATAAATATAAACCAATTATTGTTTCACATTTAACTGAATAATGCTCTGAATGGAATTTCAAATTATATTTCAATGTTTTTAACTTTTCTTTGGCAGATGTGGATATTAACAGAAATATTTTGCAACGCTTTAACCTGCAAAGATTCAATATAGTTATTTTATACAAATAAGAACTGTTTATTACACATTGAAAGTTATTTTTTAAAATGATACTTTGTTCCAAACAAATTTACTTTCACAATCGTTTGCTTGCTCGTAATGTTTATTATTTTTTACGAGAAGCGAAAGTGATTTTTTTTCCCCTTACAATCTCGCTTCAGAACATGAATTTTTTCTTAGTTGTTGTTTACTAAACGGACAACACTTTTTCACTTCCATTTCAAGTATTTATGAAAATCACTCTTGATTGTCCCCGATATATTTAATTCGAATACAAGATGAATAAAATCATTGATGAATATGGCAAAAAGGGTAAATAACAGAACCAGTTGACTCAAAAAATATTATTTTTAGAATGATGCATTTTTTGTTATCTGTGTTAAAATCATTGGTAAAGAAAGTTATTCTTTTGAATGGTAAATAGAAGATAATTTCATATATTATGAACATATGAGGATTTTAACAGTCCCTCTTTTAATGAATAGAGCATAAACACGAAGATAACTACACCAGAAAAAGAGACAAGCGATAGATAAAAAGTCTTTATTTTGTATTTGAAGACAGGTACCAACATTAAGGTGAATTGTTCTTGCTATTGGGTGCTGCCATCTGTTACAAGGAGCGTTAACAAATTTGACACTGATTCATAAATTAGTTTTCATTTGGTAGATATTTGCTGCCAAATCAAAATGTCATTGCGGTTGTTTTGAGTTGCCACTATTAAAAAGACCTTTGTTCCTCATAAACATCAGAAACCAAACAACAGTCAAAACAATGTTTGCTTCTAGAGAATCTGCTTCATAAATGGTGAGGATGATATCATTCGCTGGAAAAGTTGTGATGAAGAATTTTTGAGCGAGAAAGGCGTCTTTGTCACGAACATGAGAAATTACACGACTGTGCCTTAGACAACTGCGCCTTATACAGCTGTGCCTTACACAGTGCGGAGAAAACGACTGTGCCTTAGACAGCTATCTAGTGAGTCATGATACTTTCTAAAAATAGAATATTTTTGATGATACGCGCTCGAAAGTCATCTCTCAAATTCTCTAAGGACTTATTGATCGACACTTGCTATAGAATGAGTTACAATATCTGTGACAAGAGAAAAAGATTTAAATTTCATATTAATAAGATACCTTTCAGAAGTAGCTGTTATATTACTGTTTTTTAGAAATTTTTATATTAATTATATTATAAGAAATATTAATATAATTTGTCGTAATGAATTAAAATTATTAAGTATAACAAGTTTATCTCTGCGTGCAGTGGCAAATTACCCTATAACAATTAGTAATAATTTAAAAACAATTAAGGCATATTAAAAATAATACATATACATTTTTAATCTGTATTGTATATATGCGTACATGTACGCGTATAATAACACATATGATGTTAATTTTACTTATATTTTGTAATAGTTTTCTTCTTTAACATTTGTTTAATTTTTCGGTTTTATTAAAAAATTGTATACTAATTTTGTCCTCCAGAGGAAGATACAAATTGATATATCAATTTCATTTATGAAATTCAATAGTCATTGATTTTCTAATTAAGTCATGGATTTTCTAATTTATTGCAAACATTATTGAATTTAAAAAGGTTAATTGGTATATATTTTTCAAAAATCTAAATATTTTTTGGGAAAGCATTTTTTCGTGTGTTCTTTAGTTTTTATTTATTTTTTTCAATCAGTCAAATATTCGATGGTAATGCAAGGTTATATCGCGCTGTATTAGAAAGAGATAAGTACAACTATTTTCTTGGATGTAAGAGTTATAACATCCTAATTAAAAGTATATATATATATATATATATATATTAGGCATAGATTGTTTTATGTTTATGCTTATTTTCTGTAGTTGTAATGCATTTGTTTACTTTTCTTCTTCTAATTTGAAATTGTATTCATTTCTGAGATTTGATTATTCTTCATTTATATTTTTTTAAATGTAGTTGCTTAAGTTGAGATGGTTAGATCCGTAAAGCTGGTATAAACACATTTTTCTCATTCCAAAATGTGGAAAAATATTTAAATTATATTGCGTTTGTTTTCATAAAAAATTCTTTTTTTCCGTTAGTATTTGCTATATTTTGGGTTTATTTGATTAACTAGGATGCAATATTTAATTAATGAATTTCATTTGTTTTGATTTAAAACAATTATGTTTATTTTTTTTTTTTGTGTAAATGTAAATTTGTACTGTAAAATTAAAACTTTTACTGCTTTTATTTTGTTTGGTTTTATTAACGTCGCACTAGAATCAACACGAGGGCTATTGGCAGAATGCCCAAGGGCTCTCCCGAAGAGTTTAGAGACCCAAATCATCCTCTCGAGAGACAATAACCTCCACATTTACCATTTATAAGTAAAAAAAATTACAACTTTTTACAACATTAGGGTAACAAAAATAGTACATACTGGAGCAAAGAACAAAAGAATAAAACATATTCCTTAAAATCAAAAGGAAGCAATGAAGCCATTTTTTTATAGAGACGTCAACTTTTAACGACGTTTATTTCTAATATTATAGCTCTAATACTCCCTATTGATCGCTTCACTTTTCTCTTCTTTCCTTCTTTTTCTTGGAAAATATATCAATCTGCAACCCATGGAGTCACGATTCCCTAGTAATACCAGATGCTGATATAATAATAAAATAATTCACATTGGTAAATAGGCTACAACTTTTGTTTCAAGTAGTACACACAAAAAGAAAAGTTGAAAAATTCAGAAATGAATCGCTAGACAAAAATTCATATAAATATACAAGATATACTATTAAAAGTACACAATATGGAAAATTGAGGATTAAGAAATATAATCAAATGTTGAAACAAGTATGAAATTTATTAGGTAATTTTACTAGATGTGAGAAAACAAGATTTTAGCATGCAGTGCAAATTAGGACTTCAGCTAAATAGATTTCGCTTCAATAACAAGACATTTTAAATGAAACCATTTCGTTAAAGGGAAAGAGAAAATGTGGTGGTCAGCATATCTTACAGGTCAGCATATCTTAGGTCATATCTTACAGAGCCACAGGAACACAAATTTGTATTTTTTAAATCGAAACGATTTAAATAACAAACGAAAGGACCATGGCCACTTAGGAAGCGAGTTATAAAACCTGAATTGGAATAAAAATTCATATTTGGTCATGGAATATAGGACTGAAACTAAAAATTGGTATTACAAGTTGACCACCAGGGCACCCAGTCAGAAATAAGCTATTTTTTTTTTCTAAATCTTAACTATAAGAGCGCTATTAACTATAAGAGCACAAGGGGTATTCATTCCCTCATCATCGGTGACAGCGAGTTTTGCAAATTGATCAACAGTTTCATTGTAATAATCTCCAACGTAGGCCTGAATACAGTATAAATTATAGAAATCAGAATAAGTTGTTAATTTTCCTTTAATTATAATAATAAAGGGCAATTTATATCTGGTATTCTGCAGTAGCAAAATTGTGTTAAACTATTGGAATAATTAGAAAATTGGGAAATATGAGAAACAGCCCACAAAACGGCAAACCCAATTACCGAAGGCTTCGCTTAGAAAATTGTATTATAAGAATTCATTTTAAACATGTACACCCTGTTTAGAACACCCAGGTGGAAAACGCACACAGCTAATCCAGTTTCGAACCACATCTTTGATCGGACGATGTAAATCCCTCATTCGGAGAGCGACGAAAATTTGTTAAGGAAAATAATTTGTTTTTAAGGAGGAACATAATTAGCAGCAAGAAATATAAACACTTATCTTACCTTTAGGTCATTTTTTAATCTAGTGAGTAGTAAATGAACATATTTAGCAGGTGTGATATAACATGAATTTCGGAAAAAAAAACATTTGTGGTCTCATTTACCCGGCTTGTATGAATTAATTAAAAATGTAAGTTTTGAAAAGAAAAATTCAAATGTCGAATATATCTTATCCATTCAATTAATATTGCTCCGAAAAATGCAGCATATAATTTATTTCTGAATAACATTTTCTACATGGAAGGTAAGGGAATGCTATTTGCTATATATATTTAGTAAAGACAGCTGTTACGAATGTTTCATTAGTGAAAATTGGAAAACATTTGTAAGATAATAAGTCTAATGAGCAAGTAAGAAAAGTGTTTTGTTGGAATGAAAACGTGTAAATGAAATTATTTTACATCCACACATCTGAAATATTCTATCTCATGCCTGAGGCACGTCACTGAGCGAAAGATTTTTTTCAGAATCACAGATTCCAAAATTTCTACATCTTGCCTCCTATATTTTGAATGAGAAACAAGGCAACTAAGACACCACGTAAAAAGCCAAACCAGTGACATAGTGGTGTGAGGAAGCAATCGGAACCGAAGACAGAATAATTTTATGACTACGCGAACTGAAATCAGTCATTAAGGGAAGAGGGACGGTTTGGCTTAAATGTTTGAGCATTCAATCTGAAAATAGGATTTTACAGAAAGAGAGCGTAATTTATTCCAACGAAGTAGCATCTGCAAAAAACTGATACTGCAAAGAATGAGAATTAAGTAAGTATATATGAACCCCAATTAAGTGGCTAGGATGACAATTGTGAGCTGGCAATTTACTCTCCGTACTTCCACACCACGTCAGAGTGTTGACTTGAATCCGCTACAAATGTAAAGAACATCAACATCACTAAACCGTGGTTTTTAATGGAACTTGAACCAAACTGAATACTTGGCTACAAGAACCGGTAATTATACAAGAATATAATTAATAAGGGAAAATTATTTTCAAAAATTTCTTATTTTGTTTTTTCAAAATATAAAACAAATTATATATAAATTTTAACGTAGACTTAGTATTTTGTAGTTGCATAAGCCATTCTTCATGTTTCTTTATTTTGAAAAGACTGTTGAATAACTGAATCGACAGAATGGTTATTTCGGATCCGAATCTAGGTTGTGTAATGGTGGGCGCATTTGTGGCATCATTACTTGGGACATGTGCCATCAAAACTCGATGAAAGTTCCAACAAAAAAAAATAGTTAAGAAATATCAAAATGGTTGTATTCGTGCTATAGAAGAAATACAATTACTATGAATGTGGGCAGGTTACTAAGTTTTCACCTCAACCCACGTTTATAATTCAAAATTCAACTAATCTCAATTTTAACAAAATTGGATCTGAATCAAGAATAATAGTTATAAACTGAATCTGAGTCACATATCAACTTTCGGATAATCACGTAATTTTCCTGCACCAATATCTTGCGCATACTCTCTTATAATATTAGTCTTCTATCTCCGCTCAGTACTTTATAATGTCCAATCTTACTATCTCATCATTTCCTATTCATTACATATTTACATTAGTTATCGACTGGTTAACATAAGACACAGATTAAACAAAAAGCAAGGTTCTTAAATCACATGACATCATAAAGTAGCAAAACAGTTAGTCCAAGAGGAATAAGCGCACGAATTTCTTACGATGCATAAATATCAAAATAATTAGTACTATTTTTTCCACCACTTTTCATACAAAATCCAAGAAAAGTAAAAAAGATCACTAGGGTGTCTCGATGACGAGATGCTTGTACATGCCTTTAGAAAGGACGTCTTTGAGGCGATACAGAAAAACAAAATAAAACAAGTGTTGCAGTCGTCAGAAGTCATGCAGTGATCATATTTTTATTTCTTATTATTAATTTTATTTTTCTGTAATCATGAGCTTATAACATCAATGATTTGACTCAGAGATGGTTACATTTTTACGAATGGGGAAAGCATTTTCACAGAATTTTGAACAGTTTTCCCTCTGAAAATTGTATAAAATTTTTATAGATTTTGAGAAGATTATATTGAAATCCATAAATATTAAATGATCTATATAATCTTTTGATAATATATTTGCTTATTAAGAATTTAAAAATATAATATATACTTATAATTACATTTATGAAAAATGTAACACTTATTACATATGTATAATGTATATTTATGATGATTACTTACTCAAAAGTTTAAAGGACGAAAGATGGAAATATTTTTTCAATTTTTTTCTATCAATATTTATTCATTTGTTTTTCATTCTTTTTTTATATGCCAATATTCTTTTAGAGACAATTGCAGTTGATTGAATATTATTTTTTTTTTTCTATTTTGTGTCTTTCATACGAAAAAAATGAATAATATTATGGAGGAGTTAGAAATTTCATCTCATGATTTTTACAACACGGTACAATACAAAATGATATATAAACGCAAAGTATTGTACCCAATGTAAATTATCTGGAATTCAGTTAAGGTAACTGTATTTTATTAGCAATTATTCCAGATTGCGCATTTCACTTTAAAAAATGATAATATTCAATATTTTGAATTATGAAATAATTTTTATTGGAATAATCAAATTAATTCAGTGCATCATAGTGACTAAATTAAAATATCACATTTCATGCTTTTACAAAATATTAATTTGCATTTTCTCTCTCACTTGTATTTTTTAAAGGGTAGAAAAAGGAAAATTTGAATAACTTGGAAATATTTTGGAGAAGTTCATTATTAATTTAATTGAGATTCTCTGTTCTCTTTTTTCATTTCTCTGAAGCAGAACTTATTTTAAGAACTTCTTTTCAAAAACACAAATTTTACCATTACAAATACGAAAAATATTCCCGAACCCGAGAGATTCTGAGTCGTTAGTTCGTAAGCTTCTTGAGATTCTGTGAATCATAAGACTTTCTCCATTACTTACAATTTGTTACAATTTATAAGTTACTATAATTTCATTCAGCGACATCATGTCGGAAAGTAACCAACTGTAAATGTTCACCAAGAATAATCATTCTTTGTCAAAAGTATGTTTTCTGAAGTATTTTTATTGCAAAATCTGTTGCAGGCAGTCCGACGTACGTCATATAGTAATAAAAATAAATTAGAAATTTTAAATAAAATCATTATTTACGGCATAAAACTATATCGTGCTTTTGCTATTCGATTGAGAGGAACGTATATTTCTACCTTATTTAATGCTGCTTCAATCGATACATTTTTTACTGTTGAAAATGAGTTCGATTATTTCGTCTCCTATACTTTAACATAGAAAATTGAATATCCATTTTACGTAAAAGCATAAATTTGCATATTTTTTTTAAAAAAATCATAATTCTAAGAATGATATTTTATAAGTAATTATATATTTTATATCCACAGGAATTTATATTATCATTGAAGTATTTCTTCTACCTGTAAATACGTTCTAGCTTTGAGCCTTATTCTTTAACATTAGCCGAAGACAGCCTTAAATAATCAGTGATTTCACAAAGATATCTGTTTCTTTCTGAAGAGGAAGCACAAGACTTATAAGTAATATTGCATTAAATCAGAATAAAATTATGATTGAAATTTTGTGTCAAATAACATTAAGCAATTAAGCCTAGTGGATCCTAAAGTTCTAATACCATCCGTACTCCCCATTAAATTATCTTGACCATCGTTCGATAATCTATATTCTGGCACTAATTGCCATTATGTAGACAAAATGCGACATAAGTAAGCAATCCATTCATCACAAATTGTATTTAACTATATTTTACGGAACAAAATTCGAAAGTATTTTCTTAGGAGTATAGCCAACATTTATTCTATTAACAAGTATTTCTATTAAAATTTATCTGAAACAAAAATTAAGGAAATTGGTACTGATGAATTTAATAGACAGTCGATGAGAAATGTTAATTTTTATAAGAAAAAAAGAAGGGACATGTTTCAGAAATGTTTTTCAAAAGATTTTGGGTTATAATATGGCCCCGAACTATAGAGACATAATAAAACTATTTTGTTATTTCGTTAAAAAAATTCAGTTGTAAAATTTAAGAATTAACGGCATGAACGGATTCTTTTATCTAAACCTTGGGTTGCTGTGAGAGAAAAACTTCACCCAGTTGTCAAATGAATGAAAAACACGAACTGAGTAATTTAGAGGGCCTCCTGTTTATCAACTGCTTCAACTCTGTAAAAAGTGACATGACGAGAGAGAAAATCTTGACTGCGCAAGCACATGATAAGACAAAAAGAGTAAAGGTGGATTTTTTAACGTTTACGTTGAATTCCACTGGCGCCTAGAACGCGGGAAGCTCTTCTTAGTATCTGTTAAGCTTCTTTGATGGAATTTGAAAATTTTCTTTCTTTGGGATGAGTTCTTGATTAAGAATATAATTGGTCAATTTTGAAGGGATGGAGAGATGTTGCATTCTGATTGGTTGAGGGTCTTCAGGATGAAAAGTGAACTTCGAAGGTAGATTTAAGCTGGTTGAGAGTGTTGAGAGAGTGATTTGATTGTTTGCTAAAGGTGATTCTCTAATACTGCGATTGGCTGCCCAAGATGGAGAGAAAGTATGTATATCTTGGGGTAGAAGAAATCCCCTCCCTGGTAAAAGTATGAAGGGAATCATCAGAGAAATATTAATGGAAATAGATATTGAAATGAGTGAAAAAAAGGGAAAAGATAATTATAATTAAGGTTTGTTATGTGAATCTGAGAAAATTTTCCCGGGTCTTTTAATTGAGGTAGTAATGTCGTAATTTTCTAGGATTTTTCTAATGATATTATCAATGTTTTCGAGAGAATCGAAAAAAATTTTCATGATAGGTTTTGAATATGTTTTTTAAAAGTAGAAATTCGCAAGGCTTTGAGGATTTCAGAGTTTTTCATATTTGAGTAGCTTTTGAAATCATTCTATTTATTCAGCTTTGAGAGTTTTCAAGATTTTGTAGATGGGATTTTGCTTAATATGCCCATACCGGACAAGCGTAGCTTATCAGGGGGCGCATAATGACTGTGTAGATGAGAAGTTTATTATTGAAATTCATTTTTGACTTTCGGTTTATTAGTAGGAAAACTTTGTATGATATGCGACGGGATTTTTCTCTTGTATTAAGATTTTTCCATGTCAGGTGTTTGTTAAAAGAGAGACCTAGATATTTAGCAGAATTTGACCATGGGATTGCAGTGTTATAAAAAAGCGGTGAGGGATAATTGTCTTTTTTCTTGGTGAAGAGAATAGCATTAGATTTTTTGACATTGATTTTAATTTTGCTTTTATTGTAATATTGTTCAAGAATGTGGAGATGTTTATGAAGTGCATAAGTGACCGTTTTAGGATTTCTCAATTTTGCAACGATGACTCTATAGTCAGCATACATATTTCAGTTAGTCGTAATAATGAGTCGTTAGCGATATTATTATTTAGATAATAATTAAATATATAAAGGCCCAATTAAACTGCCCTGAGCTACACCAGCTTGAATACATCTGGGAGTAGAGAGTGTGTCTTGAACTCTAACTTGGAAAAATCTGTTATTACAATGTAACTGGAGCAGTAGGATGAGCGAGGGGGGGGAAGTGGTTGAGGTTAAGCTTGTAGGTAAGTCCTTCAAGCCAAACAATATCGAAGGCCTTAGAGATGTCAAGAAAAACTACTGCAGTGGAGTGTTTGTGTTGAAAACCAGACATTATTGTTTCCGCTAATTTTAGGAGAGGGATTAAAGTAGAGAGATTATTGGTAAAGCCATATTGATTTTGATTAATGAGGTTATTGTTTTCCATGAAGTTATTTAATCTTTTAAGGACGATCGACTCAGTTAATTTGCCAAAAGTTAAAAAAAGGGAGATTGGCCCGTAACTCTCGGGTAAATGTGCATTTTTTTTTTTTTTTTTTTTTTTTGCTTTCATGTTTGGGAAAAACATGATTGTAGTTTTCCTTGTTTGTGGAAAATGTTTAAGGGGTAAGATTTTATTAATAATTATTGTGAGTATAAAAATAATTTTGATTGGGAAAGTTTTGAACATTTTATTTGTGATGTTATCATTTCCAGGAGCTTTTTTGTTTTTGAGTTTTTCGATGTATTCTAAAATGTCTTGGGGAGTGGCGGGCTCAATATTGCCATGAGGAGAGGAGGTGGAGAAGACATCTTGAATTGACTGTGTAACAGTTTTTTCAAAGTTTTTGTCAGTGCTAGGGTTATTTTGGAAATTATTTTCTAGTTGATCAACTAAAATTTTTGCTTTTTGTTCGTCTGTGATTGCAGTGCCATGTTGATTATTAAGGAGGGGGATAACTCATTTTAATTTTTAAAAAAATTTGTTGTGTTCCAAAGAGAGTTGTCCTGGGTATTTTGGGCTGAAAATTTTTGATTCCATGAGTTTTGAGTAAATTTATAGATTTCTTGTTTTATTAAACTTTGTGTTCTATAAAGTTCAGATATCAAAATATCAAAATATCTTGAATCAAAAAAAAAAAAAAAAATTGCGTTATTTTCAGAAATAAAATGCTTTTTTCTTTATATGTATTTGTTTGAATTTTATTAAGTTTTTGAAACTGAGCGTATCTCTGCCTCACCATATTGTGTTAAATTTAATCTCACACACATTGCTCATTGGGAGATATTGCCTCTTTCAATGTTCAAGAGCAGAGCGACCGACGACAACTGGAAACATGTACAATTGAAAAGAAACACTGAACTCATTTCATTTATATTTATTTTCTCATTTAGGAAAGGATTTCCGTCTTCTTAAAGGTGAAATATGTATCCCAAACTGAAAGAAAAGGAAATTTATGTTTAAACATTTAATAAAAAAATCATTCAATGGTTAAACTTTTTATTAAGTATGAATGATTGACACATTAAATAGTAAGAAATTTTATGCATCTAATTATGGTTAATTTAAGAGAATCAAGGGTACCTAGATATTGACAAAAAACAAACATTTAAAACATGGAGTTATTTGAATACATCAGCTGTTTACTTTATTTTTTAACGATTAAGAGGTCTTAAAGAGTAGTAATTTTTCATTTTGATTATGGATATAACAAAATTATTGCATAGAATCTATGATTTCATTTACTAAGTAATTACTCATTTCGTTTAAATCTCAACTAAAAAATAGACTTTTTTTTAAAAAAAAAATAAATAAATCTAAAGCAAAAGGAAATGATGAGTACCAGGAAAGTGGAAAATTTAAATTTCTCTACAAACTTACAGTACTTATTAAACAAATGCAATGTCAAACTTTCCATGGCAGTAATATTTCCAAGATATGAAATCTCAGTTTTTCAAATCAGTCAAATATTGATGAAATTTTCAAATCTTAACCAATTGAAATAAAAATACAAACTTTAATTCCTAAATACCTAAGGAGAAAAAACACTATTCAAACTTAACATTAGGAAATAAGTTCATATTCTCATCAATAGTTTTAGTACTACTTTGTTTGTGGATAGAAGTCTGATTAGTAAGACTTCGGTTTTGTTCAAGATTCTAAGAATCCACATTTTACCTTGAGTACTTGAATTTTATTTGATAATATTTCACAGGATTTTCATAAATTTAAAAAAAAAATATTTTCATGTGATGTTCCTTTGTGTTTTGAAAATCAAGTAATTAGCTAATATGGATATTCAATAGATAAGTATGGATCTCTAGTCTTGTTTCGATTTATTGAATCAAAAGTCAATTTTATTGGTAATGAAACGGTTTCTACATAACGCATGAAATTAACCTGGGATGTCTCCTACTTTCAAAACAAGTATTTCTACATTTAATATCAGTGTTAAGAGAGTCAGTATAGGGAAATAAAATGATAATAATGTTTTACTAAGAGATAAGTAATACTCTCTATATGAATTAACGAAAATTCCAGCAAATTATTCGAAAATATTTACTGAATTTTTTTAGAAATCAGTGACTAATATTAAGAGTTTTACTACGTAATAAAATGCAATACACTCGAAATAAGAAAAGAACATGAAGCTTACTTAAAAATTAGCTTACTTCAAAAAATGTTAGACTTTCTGAATATATTGCTACGCAACTACTTTGTTCATGCCATTTTTTACTTAAGATATTCAAGTTAATGCTTGTCTCAATGGATAAGATTAGACAATGTTTATGAATCAAGAGTCCAGTAATCCATGGCTAATATTTCCGATAAATGAGGTATAAAATGGAAAAGGTTATTGGATAGTTATATTGATAATTTGCATCAATAGAACTGCCATATACATAAGAGTGGTGATGGTGTAAATTTTGAATTCTCTAGCCTTAACTTAATTAAAAAGAGCACTCTTCAACAGCATATAATTTATCTGCGCATGTGCCGAAAAACATGTCATTCCTCCCACGCATTTTATTCTCTGTGTAAGTGTCAATATAGTATTAGAGTATCTTGCCGGTATCTTATTCTGTACTGTGCCTATTAAAACTGTTAGGAAGACAAATCCATATCATCCTTGACTCGCTAATTAAATTTCAGGAACGAATCTGGCTACAGAAAGCATAGTTAGGAGAATTTTTATTCCCAACCTTTTATGTTAAGTAATTTAACAGGAGGGTTGCGTAATCCGAATAAATACCACATTCATAAAGTTTTATTTTTCCAAGATCTGTCTGATTCTCCACGTTTTGTTTTGTTAACCAAAAGTTCATTTCTCTTACTTATTCTTCATATATTACGAACTAAGTGCAAAGAAAAACGAAAAATCAAGTAACTTCAATTTATCCTTTTTCATATTTATGTTTCAAATAAGATTAGAATATCATGCATTGTATGAAGCTGTTAATATGATTAGGGCTATGAGAAATGTCACGTTGATTTGAATGGTTCATGAAGATGGCTTTTCGACATCCTTTCGTGGAAAATTGTTTAATTTTTGATTAGATATTTCGAATCTTCTTCTACATTCATCAGGGGAAAATTTGATTCTTGCATGTAGAAAAATTAAATTCTCATAAAATTTTGTTTGTTATGACGTTTTGGTTGATTTTGGGTTATGCCTTAAGTATTTTTCGAGGAGACAGTTATTGGCTTATCTTAGTGTTTCAAAATGTTTACTTATAACTTCATGTAGGAAAAGTTGTTGAAACACGATTTAAGGGTCTATTCTAAAAAATAAAACAATTTTAATTTTAGTAGATTATATCCACAAGAGTAATGAACATAATTTTGTGAAATAAGTTATGATTAAAAAAAAGTACAATATACAAAATTATGTTTATATACAAAAAAAATTGCTATAAAACAGTTGCAGTACACACTCATGACTATGTGTACGGCTCAAAAGCAGTGGAAATTTTAAAGGACTAATTAGAACACGGATCTAAGAAAATAGATTACTATACAGAGAATAATTGTCAGTTATGATTATACAGTTTTCTCTAAATGAATCCATCATGAGAATTAGATAGCTTAAGAGTCCCTGACATAGCAGTGAAATTGATCCTTATTCGTTAAAGACCCGCTGTGTAGCCGGGGCCGATGCACGTTAAATCTGTGAGAGGAGCAAAAGTCCTCCAGTTGGAGTGGTGTGGAAGTCAGTAGAGGGGGATGCCAGCTCAGGTGTTGTCCTCGTCACTTGACTGAGGTTCAAAATTAAGAGGCCCGTAAATATAGCCCTCATGTTGCTTCTAGTGCGACATTGATAAAAGCTCCGCTAAGCTGAGTTGAAATTACCCTCTCATCTCAAAGAGACTCAATAGGATTTAGGTATGTGTTTCCGAGAGGATGAAACATTCGATTTCTATCCAAACCCCCCCCCCCCATAAATGTTTCGAGCCTTACAACATATCTCCCGGGGAAGATGATCCCCCCATTTCACCTATGATTTGCCTGAAATTCACCGATTAATATTTTTGGCTTACCAGATACCTTATGATATACAATTATAAATGTAAAATATTTAAAACAAGAACAGAGAACGAACAAATTTCGCTTATTCACTTATCGAATAATTTGTAATGTATGCAAAAATATTAAATTGAAGATGAAATTTTTGGTGGCACCGATGGGAAATATAGACTTAGATAAACCTTAACATATTCACTGCCACCAACTCCCTGGAGAACTTCTTCATATACTTCACTAAAATGAAGCATTAAACTTACGAGTGGCGTCCCAGAGCATCGCACGAAGTTCAGCCATTCTGACTAACCAGCGCGTCGGTGGTACTAAATGCGTTCAATTATTTACATTTCATTTTTTTTTGTAAGAGAATTAAAACTTAATGTTATTTTGCTAGAAAACATTTGTACTATATGAGACAAAAAAATGAATCACTTGAAACGACGATTATATCAAAATATTTAACTGAGTTATTAGAATAAGTTTTTTTTTTCCGTTTTTGCGTTCTGTACAAATATTAGGCTATAAATAATATATCTTTTTTTAAATCTCTAACAATAATTTATTTACTTAATTAATCAATACGCCTTCAAAGTGTCTTTTTTGGTCAACTTGTTTCTATTTCTAACTTTTTTTCATTTTAGGTTCTAAATATTTTTTTTATGTTATAGCTTAATCTTTTTTAAATTCTGCATCATTTTTTTTCCTATCTTATTTTGAAACTGATTTGTAATACTGCCCGATAATGAAATTTTGCTGCCTAGAATATACTTCATAAACCGCAAATGAGCTGAAATACATATTTATGACTTTTCCCCAATATTTAATGTAAAAATATATTTTTATAATTAAATACTTTCTCAACAGTTAAAACATAACGTTAATTTTTGTTACATTTTTCGTTTGATTCTGTATTGATAAATAATGCTAAAAAAAGTTTTTCTTTCATAACTAAAAAAATTGAAGCCCCTTGCATTAAATTCAAAGAGGCGTAAAATTAATGAGTTCACAGTAAGAAAGAAAAATAAGTGTTATGGAAGACACGGGAGGTGAATACAGTAAATATGGAGCGTTTCAATAAATGTATAAGTATTTTCCATGTGAGAAAAGTGTCATTAAATGTTACTTTCGGCGTTTTATCAAAACGTGTTTTTTCGGCGCAAAACATGTCTCACGTTTCAGTTCATCTGAAATTTTAAATGTACGTTTTTCAAAGGCTTATACGGACAGGAGACAATATTTGAGGTTTACGAATGACTAGAATTTGCTTACATTGTTATGAAATGGAAATTACAATGACGTTTAAAAACCATTTCACCAATCTGCTCTGCCATTTATGCCCAGTCTTCCATGAGAAAGTATTCACCTGTAATATTCTGTTTAAAAATGTAAATATAATTATTTTCGTTTCAGTTCCCATGCTTTTGGAGAAAACTGAACTATTTGCTTATTTTTATATATAAAAGTATTATTTTTTTATATTTATAGTGCAAATTGAAACATATAAAGGGACCCTGAGTTTAATAATCGATGAAATACTTACGGTGGAGCTGCTCGCAGGTTGCCATTCCAATAAAATTTAAGTATTTTAAGAAATACAAAAATTGCAGCAAACAAAAGAATTCCTTCGAAGATGAAAGCAGTCACGTGAAGCATGCCTGTTAAGAATATAACACATTATAGATATCCCTTTGAACTTATTACAGATCAAAAGCAATCAAAATGAACAACAGATGAAACGATAAGAACGAATAAAGATAATATGGTACACTAATGTTTGTTTCACCGTATGCTTTTCACAGCCAAAAAGAAATTTATTAGATATAGAGTATGATATAAAAGTCATTTTTTTAAATTTCATATGCAGAATTATTGCCAAGCAATTTATATTGGCGATATAGTATTAATTAATACTTTAATTTAATTATTGTTGATATGAGATAACCGCGGTTTGCATCTTCAAGCTCCGTTAAGAAACAATCGGAAAGTTTGCTTCTGTTCATTTCCCAGAAGCTTCATGTCGCAACGACGTTCAGAGGATCAATCAATTGAATTAGATATTGAAGCTGTGGTAAGATTGGATACAAAATAGATAAGTGAATAACGAGATTCATTTGCAAACTATGAACGGCTACACTTGGTTAAGAACTCTCTCAGACTACAAACACATGAGTTTATATGTTATATGAAAAAAATCCCAGAACACTACTCTGTTAACATAAAGAATATTTTAGAAAGTGCTGGAAATTATTAAATGTAACAGAGAGAGCTTACACGAAACATCAGCGTGAATTTTTAAAATTGTCCGCACTGGTTTTGAGCCCGAAAAATTTGTTTTGTATACGAGCACTTTACCATAGCACCATCGGTGCTTGTGCGCTTTTTGCGGTTGCTCTCCCCTCCAAAAAAAAAAAAGCTTGCGGTTTTTGAAGTCAATTCCAAAGTAAGACTCTCGTCCGTGAGCGTGTCATGGGTCCTGAATTACACTTGACTTTATTACGAATTTCTTTCGCGATTGGAACATTTCGTCTAAAATTAAGCTCGTCAGAAGAAAAAGAATCATTTAAAAACTAGACCTGAAATTCGAAATCATAGTGGGGCTTCATTTAAAAAACATGTACCACATCTATTGTCATTCGGAGTTGCGAACTGGAATGAATGTCAACTTGATAGGTTACATCAGATAGTCGTCGTTAGTGCTTGATAAGGACCAAATCATCTTCTAAGTAGCTTTTCCGACAGACCTACTTTTCGTAGAAGTGTGAAAATCCGTACTAGGTCTCCCGGTTCATAAAAGGCTATCGGATGCTCATATCACCTTCGACCTTTTTCTTATGCTTCCAAGGCTCGTAATCTCGCAAGTTGTCCTGATTCCTCGGCTCTTGATAGTCAATTAGTGGTACAGTCTCTTTTATTTCCTTCAGCGTGAATTGGGAACATATTATCGAGTGTCGTCTCGATCTTATACACATGCATCAAATAAAACTGTGGGAACCCGGTTGTTTTGTATGGGAAAGTAACGAAGGGCAATATTTCATCCCATTCTCGGCTTTGAAGCACACGGACAGCATGTCGTTTAATGTTTCGTCAGAGCGCTCTGTAAGCCCATTAGTTTCTAAATGGTATGTAGTCGTCATTCAGTGGGTAGCATTGCAGAGTTGATTAAGCTCCGCTCTAGATTCGATTAAAACACTTTTTCTCGGTCGGTAATGATTACTCTTGGAGCTCCATGTTTTAGATGTCCTTAAGGAGAAACTTGGCAACTTCAGGAGTAGGTAACCCCCTTGTGATGGCATACCGGGTTAAGTAATCAGTACAGACAATGATCAATGAACCCTCAGTGGCTTCCTTCGCACTATATGACAGCTCGGCTGAAGTACAACGGCTTTCCTTCGTTGATATTCAGTAACATATCGACTTAAAATGCGAAAGAGTCCCTGCCAGTCGAATCGTTTCCTCACTATATTATACGTTCTGACAAATCCAAAGTGGCCTGCTTTAAATGCGTCCTGAAACTATTGGAGTAAGTGCTTCGGAAAGATCAGTAACCACTTTTTTCTATCTTCAAAGTTCTTTTCGCAAATAACTCCATCAATTAATTCGCAAATTGTTCTTTCTGGCTCTTATTGACGAAATAATAGTATCTATATAAGGTATATTAATATATAGCTAAAATAGGTAAGAGATATAAAGATGTAGCTAAAATAGGTAAG
>BMAW01112126.1:0-16141 GCA_019974015.1 Nephila pilipes
GATTTCGGACGCTTAATTTGTTTCTTTTGTTTTGAAAATTTCATCATCTATTTGTATCAGTACAAGTCGTTTCTGCATTAAATTTCATTTGATTCTGATGATTCTTTCATGGTGTTGCATTTTCTACAAACAGCAGTATAAAAATACTAAATATCTTTTAAAATGACATGAAAGTAAAACAAATGAATTTCGAATAGCTCTATTTAACTATTTACAATTATTTTATAAAGGTCTAAAGGTAAAATAAATGTAAAAGGCCAATCTAAATTTAATAATGAACAGAAAAAAGATGTCTTCATAGTTATTGAACTGCAGCATTTGAAATCTACATTTAAACAAAGAAGAAATTGGTCTTTATAGTCATTGAATCACTGCATTGCAGACTAAGAAAACTTGTTTAGTGCTCCACATTAATAATTTTTTGCAAATTTCATAGCTGAGCCTAATGATTCTAATACCCTTGTATTTTTTCACAGTATTTGTATTCTTCTTTTACAACCTATTGCTTCTTCCATTTCTACAATGCTTAGCTCTACATTAAGACGTAAGAAATCAAGAAATCGAATAAAAATGACGAATCAAGAAAAAAAAATGCCTTCTTAGAATTCTTAAAGCATTTCTTTTTCACCAGCAAAAACCTTCTAAACTATAAAAATGGTTACCAATGTTAACAACAAATGAATTAAGACAAACGATTCTGCCATAAAAAGATTAAACATTAAAATAAGAGCAAATAATTTATTAAAGTCGACAATAATATTCTATTCGGATATTAAAATAGAAGCAGACAATAAAATATTAAATTAAATACATCTTAGCTATGTAAATGTACCAGGAAGAAACTAAATTTAATTATTATAAACAAAAGGTATTATAATGCCAATGTTCTGAACCTAATACCATGTAAGCTTAATATTGTACCTCCGCAATTTTGTTGACGCCATTTATCAAAGCAACATATTAGCACATGTTAAGAAAATGTAACAAAACTTACCCAAACATTCGCGCGCTTTGCTTAAATACATATGGCGGATATATGATGTCTTATTAAAGCCTCGAAATTCAGACGATGACTGAATGTAGGTCTAAGTAAGTGGATAAAGTTACCTAGTATATGTACTCTTCAAGTACATGTAGATGTATATTTGACATAAAGATATTAAATAGAATTCAACTCGGGTGTTTCTTTTATTCGAAATCTGCCAATTAAGTAACGAAATTGAAGTTGTAAAATATTTTATTTTGATGTCATACCTATTTACTTATTATCAACTTCAATATACTTCACCACTTTATCTCTACAATGCTCCATACGAATCTTCCGCTGTTCGAAACAATACGAGAAATCTTCTAATGTCAACTCCTTCAAGATGCGTGTCGCTTTTCTTTCACAACATCAATAAATTCAAATATTGGTCCTGTTATTGCGCAATTCACCTTAGTAATCAAATAGAAGTGGCATGGCGCAAAAACTAGCGACCAAGATGGATGGCCAAACACTGGAATGCTGTTCTTGGCTGAAAAACCTTTTACAATGTGGAATGAGCCGGCGCACTGTTTAGATAGAAAAATTGCCATACTAACTCTTTTATATTCCTCCAGTCTCAGCAAACGCACAAATACTTAACCGACGGTCAGATCGAACCAGATTACCGATTTTTTCCCCCATATTGTCATACATTTATGACGGGAGGACAACCCGAGCGTAAATCATCTTTAATGTCTTTTGGTCTGTCTTGAAAACGATTAAACCACTCAAAAACACGTGCTCACAATATACATTCATTGTCCTAAACTTCTTTTAATAAATTATAAATTTAAGTAGTACGTTTTCCAAGTTTCATGTGAAATTTCACTATAATTCGTTGCTCGCTTACAGTTTTTTCGGAGAAACAAAAAAAAATTTACTCTAATGTGAACGAAGGCTGCTAATATACATATTTGTTAACAGAAGCGAAATGCACTGCATTTGAAAGAGAAGGCTTTACGTTAAACAGCCATTGGCTGCAAGCGTTTGGCCCATGCATAGCTCTTTCGTAGCAGCATCACTCTCGTTATATAACAGCCAAACCTCATATACGAAGGTTAACAATTTTTTTTCAATAAAGACCGTTTTATATATCTGTAAAAAAACTTTCTTTCGTTTCTAAATTAAAAGGGGAAAATTAATCATAATTATGCAATTCAATATTAAATTTAATCAATAAACGATTAAAAATATTTTTATTTCTATTTAAATCCTTCATTTCAATTTACAGTTTTCTAAATAAGTAAACAATTCCATAAATATTATGCGTATATCTACATCGGAAATATTTCATTTCATTACATTACCAGTTTCACTAAACACAGGTCATTGATCAATTTATAACTTAGTATGTCAAATAAAAATCGTGGTCTCAACCTAAAATGAGAAAAATAAATGCAATAAGAAAGAAAGCTTTATTTACTCACACACTGTAAGAGAGATTTGCACTCTTATCCACCAAACCCTTAATAAGAAATTCGCTTTCTCATTTAGGGTGGAAGGATTACAGAGAAATACAGCGCTCGAAAGGAGGGGATTTAAAGGAAATGAACATCTAATCTGTCCTTCAGACACCGAATTATCTTAAGGCCAATTTATGTGGAATCAGGGAACACTAATCCTCAAGGATTAGCAGATAAAGTTTCGAAAATAGTATGAAGACAAGAATCGCCTCAAGTTGAAAGCGCAACAACCCTTGGTTATTTTTGATGTCTATATCTTAACAGTTTAAATCTTCTTACTGATTAATACATTCTTCAAGAGAAGTATATTCTATATAGCTCATTTAGGGGGTTATTTCATTGGCTACACAGTACTCTAAAAATTACAAATTAATCGATTTTTTTGCATTTTACTGTAGCACATACGATTGGGAATCTTGGTCCCAAATTTCAGATCTAATGACCAAATAGTTTTTAAGATATTTGAAGTTTTCTGAGCATTGTCAGTGGCTATATTTGACAGTTGAGGGGGCACGGTTAGTTTCGGTTTAATTTTAAAGCATTTTTCTATTCTTAAATTTAATTAATTATTAATATTTTTTTAATAAAATCGATACTTGCAGAGAAGTGGTTATTAATTTCAACTTTCGTTTCTGTTTGACAAAAGAAACATATATAAATTTATAACGTTCTCATTATTTCTAATCAAAAGAAAATACTTAGGATGTTATAAATTATTCATTAAAACTTTTTAACAAAATAACTGTTAAAATTTACAATGAGAAAATTATGATAAAACAGAATTAAAGTAAGATCTATATACCAAAAATTATTACAAAGCATAATACAAAAAATTAATATACTATATATATATATATATATATATATATATATATATATATATACAAACATACATATATATATATACACACACATATATATAACACAAATTACAACATATGATAATCCAAGAACATCCTACACTAATTCAATAATAATAATAGACTAAAAAACTAAATCTTTAAGGCATTAATTATAAAACAAATTAATATTTGTACAAATCAGATAAAAAATTTATATAATAACTTAACAATCTAAAATTTAAAGAGTAAAAACTAAAAAAAATAATATATTAAGGAATAAAAAAATTTTGTTTTTATAGATAGACGCCAAGTAAAAGTAGAGCAAAATTTAGAACACAGGAGATAATGTTATTAGCACTGTTTCATACTTTGGAATAGAAGAATATGTGTTTATACCAATAATTATAGATAAGACCTTTACACTTTAGTGAATTAAATTATAAACAATTTGGTAATAAACCAAAAATCAGAAATTTCAGGAAATCAGCTACAGAAAAAAGAAATTAAACATGGTAATCGTCTATAATTTAACTGCTAATAACCACTTTACTTATAACTAAAGATCTTAAGTATTGTAAAATCTAAAGGAAAAGAGGAAAATTATTTAAATAAAGAATTAATCAAGAAGGGAGTATTCAAAAACAAAATATAATAAATTAATTACCAATAATATGTCTTCAGAAAATAAGTTTAAACATTTCAAAGACTGCAAAAACAAAAGTACAGGAAAAGTAATTATATAATCCAACAAAAAAATTTAAAATTTGCAAAAAATAAAACAATTATTACTATTAACAAACTTTAAAGAAACATAAAACTATACACAAATGCCTTTGAAAGTACAAATAAACATCCTTGAGTTAATAAAAACCAATTTTCCAAGTAAGGTCTGCTTATTCATGTTCGTTGAGAGAAAGAGAGATGTCATAGGCTTATGGCTGTAGATACAGGTCCACCGTTTCAAAAGGGCCGAAGAGAGCCGATTTTACAATCATTTTGTTATTGTATCAATAGCATAATGTCTTTCTAAACAAGCACAGGCGGAAAGCAAGTGGTGAACTGCTAAACGGCTCTGTAATGGAAATCATAATGCGCGAGTTTTCTTATACACCCTCATTTCTAATGCAGATTTCAAGAGGCATGGTGACGTACAAAAATCAGAAAAAAGCTACAGTGTAAAAAAAATTTGAGGCTTGTAGGTGATTTCATTACTCGTATGAATATACAGGGTGATGTTTTGAAATTCGCCATGCCTCTTAAAATCTACTTTGAAAATGACGATGTGTAAAAACATTTATTCCATTACAGTGCCGTCTAGAGGTACACCGCTTACTGTCCGCCTATGTATGATGTGGTAAAAATTGCTTCTTTCGATGTTTCTTTATCACCCCTTAAATTTTTGTCCATTAGTTGAGAAACATCCTGTATGAATACATCATTTGTTGTATAAATAAAATTTTATGTCATTTATTTTTTCCATGTATATCTATATTTTCTAATTAATTTCTTTTAGACTCTCATTGTAAGCGTTTAATAAATATTTCATTTAAATTCTTACTGATCGTTATATGTAAAATTTTCTAAAGCGGATTTTGTTATAGAAATATACATGCAATCTAAATAAAATATTATCTAAAATATGTTTGAATAACCTAAGTATATACATTACAGCAATTATGCAATATTGCTGATTACATATATAGTTTAAGGATTTTGAGAGATATAATGCTAACAAAATATGTTCTTTGCACTTAAATTTATTGTGTCCTTCAATCCTTATGCACGGTACCATACCATTCCATTGAACATTAGAGAAATCGAGGATATAATATAGTTGCTGATCACACTAAATGTTTCCATGGAATAAATGTTCTTGTTTTCATTAGGACCTATAATTTCAGTCTTAACTTTGCCCTATCAAGAATTAAAGTTTACGTATGAACAAATAATATAAAAACAAATTAAGTCAATCCCTACTTAGGTCTACAAAGAAAATTTTTATTTTAATTATTTTTTATTAAGTAATTACAATTAATATAAATATGTATATACATATGACAAATTCACAATACTAAGGGGCAAAAGAAATTTTTTTTTCCAGCGATCTACACACTTCTCTCCTGTCAGTATTTATTCCTAAATTTATATCCCCCTACATATTCTATATAAGAGGAAAAAAAATTTCTCTCACATAAAACTAAAATTAATTATTTGAAAATGAAATAAAACAATTTTATGCTTCGACAGGATTCATTCCGAAGGCATGAAGATTCAACGCCGGCGCTCTACCAGCTTTGCCATTTCAAGACAAATTACATAGTAGAAGAATCGGCTTGTTTCTTTATTCATCCGGTAAATTAAATGGTTGGAATTCAGATTAACCCAACCATCCTTGGCGACAGGGTAACCATATTTTGCCAAATGTGGCTACCCTGGCAATTTTAGAAATCACGCCAAGTGGTTGGGTTTAACTGCTTTGTCACCAATTAAATTTAATCACTGAAATAATATTTGAAAAAACTGTATTAATATCAAGTATCATTCATTACAAGTTTAAAAAAATGTATTTGAAATATAGTTCATGAATAAAAAGTATTTTATTAAAGTTTGAAAATTTGATCAAGATATATTAAATATATATAGGGAGAGTGTGAACTAATAGTAGGAATAAACAAAGCATCGGAGGACACGTACGTTATATTAGGAGGATGTTTCGAAAGAACAAAACAGTTAAATAACTTTAATATCGCATAATCTACTTGTAGTGCTAAATTTTAAAAAACATTTAAACAACTGTTAAATATATCCAAAAGAGGTCGTTGAAATTTCATTATAATATAATATTTGTTTATCTAATGGACTCTGTTCTGAATAATCTGTTACACATAAATTATTTCTAAATTATACATGTTCGATGTTTTGACTCACGTTAAATCTGTTCGGGGCCCAAAGTCCTCCCATTGGCGTGGTGTGGATGTTAGGAGAGGGGGGTGCCAGCTCAGGTGTCGTCCTCGTCACTTGACCGTGGTTCAAAATTACGAGGTCCGTCGCCAATAGCCCTCGTGTTGCTTCTAGTGCGACGTTAATAAAAACTAAACTAAACTAAATCGATGTTTTGACTAATGTATTGAAAGATATCGTATCAAACTGAACATCAAAATATGTGTATTCTTAATTTATTGTCAAATTAATAGGACCATTTAGGCAAAATTATAAATTATCACATTGTAGTAAAATTTTAAAAGATATTTCTTACTAGTTCTGTATGATTTCCTTTAATTTTGACTAAAATACATTTATCTTAGGAAATATTACGAACGAAATAGCTTTAAAAATATTAACGCCTTATTAATAAGGAATTGGCACTATATGGCATTATATTCAGTCAATTTTTTGACAGCTATGAAAGCTTTAATGTATCACAGCTATGAATGCTTTAATGAGCAGATTTTCTATACATTGTTTTCTGCTATTTTTTATATAGAAATTCTGATGCCATCTATTTATTATGTTTTATATTAATTGTCGCTTAGTTGTTAATATTTCTTTGATCATTTCATGATTTGTGATTTCCTACAAATTTTCAGTGTTTTATATCCGGAAAAATACCAAGCTAATGTAAAACCTGAATTTAAATGTCTTCTAAGAATATTGCAATATTTGTTGCTTGATGAAAAGACACTTAATCATGCATAAAAACAAAGTCTTCACAATTTGGGAAATATTCGCGAAAATGTCGGATACGGTAGGTTCATAATACTTCTCTGCACCGTTTTGCCTGATGGTTACTTGCACGTTACAAAAACCTTCAATTCCCCTAAAAATGTTAACAAATCATATCATAATTTTGAAGGGATGTCTTACCCTTTCGAAAAAGCAATCGAAATGACATTTTTCCTCAGGGCTTTGTCTAATAAAGGTGTAAGGGTCGCTCAATTAGTTCTTAGAAATTCCGAGATATGGTGCTCGTAACATCGAAAATGGTTTGATTTTAGTAAGCATAGTGACCAGATGGCTGCCTAAATCTCAGTTATTCGTATTCGTGATCATGACGTATTTCTCAGCTAAATAATTCTTTGTCATAACTTTTCTTTTTCTGGCTAATGAGCTCATCTTCCCCATTTTCGGGAAAAGATCCATCGGAAGCAAACTAACGTTTTGACTTTTGCTTTGTTTCCAGTGTATGGCGATGAATCAATTTATCATCGTTTGGGGCAACTCGAAGTGGGATTATTTAAATTTTTATTTGATTCAAATGACTACCAAATCAAAACTAACTTATGCAAACATGTCAAATTTGTTTTGGATTCCCTCAACTGTTGGCAGCACCCATTGGCAACAACAATTCACCTTAATAATGCCATCTGTCTTCAAATTCAATTACTTTTTGAACTACCCTCGTATTTTCAACTGCATTATTATTAGCAGATACTTGACTGAAAAACATTCTTGAAATTTACGAGGTAAAATTGTTAATACTTTAAAGAAAATAGTAAAATAAATCTCAATAAATGATCTCCATAACTTATTTCATCACATTCTTGAACTCATTAGCACAGGCAAGACGTTTTATCTTCATTACTTCTGCAAGTTTTGCGTTTTTCTCAAGATTATGCCTTGACTTTTTTTCTTCCGCTAGCTGTCTTTGGAAGATTCTTTTTGAAATAGTAAACTTACCGTCTTGAACTAAATTGATTCTTCTAGTAACCCTTTTCTTTTTCTATTTTCTAAGCAAATAATCCTAATTATTTTATCAGGATTAGGCTTTGTTATCTTTTTCCTTCCATAATTCTTTTTTTGATTTGGAGAAAATGTTCAGTTGTTATGAAAATGGTCCTTTATTTTGTTAGCAATTAATAAGGAAACTTCTTAAATATCCTTTTTTTCCTCAGGAAATATTTGTTTGCAAGTGGAATGTTATTGTCTCGAATCTGTAGTCGATAGATGTACGACGACGATAAATGCCATCAACTCGATAGATGTACATCTTAACTTATAATTGTAAAGTAATACAAGCATATTAATGAGGGAAAAATTAATATTTCTCGTAAGGAAAGTCTTTTCTTGGTTAATTATTGAAGTGGAATCCAAATGCAAGGCTATCATGTAGAAACATTAGAATGGTTTGATTGAGATCTCACGACAAAAGTAATTTCAAAAAGTTTTTAAATTGTAGAAATGAAATCAAAATTCTCATAAATGGTATAATATCTCATCATTTGTTTGACTTTTAATTGAGTAAAATATATTTAAAATTCAAAATTTCAAAATATGTGGCTATGCTTGTTAATATGGTAATCTGCTGTAATTACCCACATTTTGTACACTATACATGTATATTTAAGATGGTCCTTCAATAAATAATTAGAAAAACATAGGAAAACCAATCACTTTAGTTAATGTAATTTTATTTTTCATCATAACCTAGTTTGACCTCTATACAATTCCAAGTGTCTCTCCAAGGGTGTTAGGATTCGTTAAACGTATAATATTTAAGATTCGTTAAATGTATAATCTTTAGGATTCGCTAAATGTATTTCCTAAATCTTTATGTTTATCTTGAGTGGCAACTGTTTTTTAAATGTTGATGTCTGTCATGTTTTGTTAACGGAATAAAAGGAATTTGTCCGAAGATCGCTTGTTTTTACGTTCGTATTTTATACGTGATTATAACAAATAGTTCAGTCTAATATTTTACTTTACTTAGATATTTTTACTTAATACGATTGTTCGAAAAAGGGTTTTTAGACATATAAAAAGTAAGATTTTGGAAGGTCCTCAATATAACCTAACTGTTTGGCTGATGACCTGTTTGTTCAACGTGAACCGTTGTACTCCGAGCCATTTTGTTTTACGTTTGGAAATAAAAATTGTCACTGGGGGCAAGTCTGGTGAATATAGTCGATATTGTAAGAATCCGAACTTTAATTCCGTAATTTTGGCCATTGAAACCGCATTGTTTTGATGGATGATCCCTTTAGGCTTCAGATGAGGAAGTTATTTCTTCATTTCTTCGTTCAATCGGTGCAATAATGAAACCTAATAGTCTCCAGTTATTGTTTTTTCTTTTTTTTTTTTTTCGCAAGTAATCGGTATAGATGATTTCACATGCAACCAAAAATTCCGTGGCAATCACCTTGCCGGCAGATTTAACTGGGTTTTTTTTTTTTTTTTTTTTTTGGATTCCATTCCTCTTCAAATTCCCACTGTTTTGACTGTTCCTTTGTCTTTCGATTGAGGCAACATATCCACGTTATGTTCACTGTTGTAAATTGACGCAAACACTTGGCGAAAAAACATTTCGCCAAATAGCCTCAGAGTCGACTTCACGAATGCATTTATTTTCTACTGTGAGCAAACGCGGCAGAAACCTATTGCCGAGATTTTTTCGTACCGAATTTTTCAAACAAAATTGGAAATATAAAAAATTGTAATAAGCCAGTGACCTCGATTACTTCGTGCACTTTGATTCGTCACTCACTAAAAGCCATATCGGGGATTTTGTCAATCATTCCGGGAGTGGTAACTTCCACGGGCCGTCCCGAATGGCGCTCATCTTTTGTGTTTGTACGACCACATTTAAATTCATTTACACAATTTAAAACAGTTTCAAGCACAAGAGCAAATGTGCCACAAACTTCGTGAAATTCAGCTTTGATCTCTTTTGCTGTTTAGCCTTTTATATAACCTTTTAATCGGCGCTCAAAACTTACTTTTTTCTATAGAAACACGTTTCTTTTTTTAATCAACTATAACACCAATAAAAAACGAGTTTTTTGAACACAGGGATTTTTTCAAAAGTTACCCTTTGCGTAACAAAAATTTTTGTACCTTACATTTTAAGAGCAAAAGGAAATGTTGAGTCAAATTGAATTAATGCAATAATTAGTTTTAAAAATTTATTTTATTGTTCCATGTTTATTAAATTTGTCATCAAAACAAATACGTGCAAAGGTTTTTAGCTCAATGAAGCCTTATGTTAATCAATAAAGCCACTTGCAATTAAAATTATAGAAAACGATAAATTATGTTAGCTCAGGTAATAGACCTATTTGGTATTGTGTCAAATCTCTTCGTCAGTCGTCAAACGCTAAAGTGTTGTCCATCGATGCGATGTTCTATTAATAACGGTGACGCGGAAAATCAAACGGGGTTCCTGCTATTTTGCCCCTCAGTCTATCGCTGTTACAATGTGAAGTCAAACACATTGTTTTGTGTTAACCTTGTTTAAACAAAATTTATATAAGAATGCTTTCATATAATTAATATTCCTATGGATTTCACCCCACCTTACATTTTGGAAAATATAACAATTATGGAGATAAACTGCTGCTTCAGAATAGAATGCAATAATTTATATCTCAATGAATGGAATTCTGTCGTAAAAAAATGTCCTCTCATTATATGTTACCATACTTGTAAACGGACATGCAATGCTGTTGTAACGTTAAAGATTGCAGTAAGAACGTATTCATTTTTACAAATTCTTTAAGAACGGTGACGACTTATTTCCAAATAATAATAGAAAATACTGACGCAAGATCCAAAATTATTTCGGGCTCATAGAACGTTTATGAAATCTAAGATTTATGAGTCGGGAAATTGAAACATTTCAAAGTTGACCACTGTTGTAACTTTGTTGATCCGGAGACTGGAATGCGTACACACACAAAAAAAATGAAATAATGCTTTGTTTTACATAGATGAAATAATGTTTTTCTTATTTTCGCACTAAAAAGCAACTATTAGGTTCTAATTTGATAGTAATTAGTGTTTTTAAGCGTCGAAATAAGTGGCTGAGTTTGGTTGGAATCAATTGATCGAAGAGAAATCTTAACAAAAGGGAACCTCGAAGATCGACAGAAATTTACGCAGATATCGATAATTTTACTAAATCATATCTATAAATGACTATGTCTTTTTTTTATTTCATTAATTTTTCGATATTATTATTAAACCCCTTTGGCTATGAGTATGACTAATTTGTTAAAATCTGAATGAAAATTATTTAAAATCTAATGAAGCATGTTAATGTTTAAAAAATTAATTCCTATATGAATATTAACAAAATATTCATAAGTTACAAATCTTTCTAGTCAACTTCATTAATAAAGTTAAATGATTCCTTATTTTTTAAATCACGAGTAAATAAACGTAAATAAAGGTGAATTTTTTTTTAATCTATACTCCAAATAGAAAATGAAAAAAGATATAAAATATAAATGTCAATTTAGATGATTACGTTTAAACAATATACATTTTAAGTTGGCTTTCTCCAAAATAGTTATAAAGGTTATCCAAAAAAAATCAAAGAAAACTTAAACATACGTTATAACTTCTCTACTTTATCCCGCCAAAGATAGAGTACTATTTTCTATACCATCCTTTGATCTAAAGGAAATATTCCTTTTCTATAAGAAAGATCATCACGCCTCAATGAATAAACTGTAGCTTACATTTATTCTAAAAGTCTTCTAAAGAGTTTTTCAAAGAGCAAATCGATTTATACTCTGCTTAAAAGTCTTCGATTAAATCTAAATGCACAGATATATAAAAAAAAATTCATAAAAAAGGGAAACAAAATATCCTTTTAGACCCATTCCAGCTCCTATAGTAGAAAAATTCGATAGAGATCGCTGAATCAGCAACATCTCTAGTCAAATTGTGAGAATTGCAGACTTTGTCTGTGACTTTCAAAAAGTATTATCGTGTATGTGTGGGAAATATTTTGGAATGAAAAGTCAAACATTTTCTTAATTTATACCTGTGTTAGAAGTATACCTTCAATTTTCAGACTAGCCTGGAATTCTCTGCATGATGTATTTTCGCCTCTTAAGTGTAAGCAGATCATAGTGTTCGATCTTTAAACGAAAGCCCGTAAACCATCAGAGGTCTTGAAATGTAGGACTAAACCCGAGTACCGGTAACAAGATTTGAATCCTTGGATCTGTGAAATTGAAAGTGGCACGCGTCCTAAAGGAGCTGACAGAAAAAGACTTCCAGCACTGTTTCGATCAATGGAAGATTCTCATAGAGCATTGTAGTGATAAAGAAGAGGTGAAATTGACAATAAGTAGATATGTATAAAATCAAAATAAAATGTTTTACTGCGTCAATCTCGTTATTTAATAGCAACATCACGTAAAGTGAAATGTATCAGCATTATGTATAAAATAGAATTAGAGAAATATGTACTAGAATCTTAAAAACTACCTTTTGAAAAAAAAAATGTAAAAACAGATATATTACAACATTTTTCTGAATTTCACTTGGTGTGTGCGTGAGTGTGTATGTGTGTGTGTCATCAAATTTTCGATCGTTAATTTAACCAACTTCCCATCACGCTAGAGCACTGAAATTTTGAGAATCGTTCTTACTCGCCTAACAATGTAATATTTAGACATTTGTGACAAGTTTTAACTAATATTTCAATAATTTTAATAAGTCAAAATATTCTTTACCCTCGGCGCTTTTAGGAATGAGGAAAAAACTCTTTTCCCCCTCTGGGAACACCAGGATTTCCACATACGCCATATGGGGTATCGTAAAACTCACAAAGGGGAGATAGTAAGGGTTGCAGACTTTCAGTCAGTAATCATTCGCAAGAAAGATTCCAATATTTGACGACGTGTCTTATCACAAGAATTTTTTCTGAATTCTGGTTACCAATATTTTAATAGAATGACTTACAAACATTCAAATGCATGTTTTGAATTTATGAGTATTATGAATTTTTAAATACTCTCACAAATGTCTCTTTTTAAGTAAACTTTAAAGTTAAAAATTATTATGTATTTCACTTGGTGTGGGTGTCATCAGTGATAAATTAACCAACTTCCCATCAAGTTAGAGCTCTGAAATTTTGGGAACAGTTCTTACTTGCCTAACAATGCAATATTTAGATATTTGCGACCAGTTTTAACTAATATTTCAATAATTTTCTTTAATATACTTTGCCACCATATAAAAACGTTGTTTTTTTTTTTATCTCGAATTATTTCTATATGGTGTCGTACGTAGGTTTGAAATTTAAAATTTTGGCTTTTGAACGTTCTGTTCATTAAATTTTCTTTAATGATACCCATTCAAAATAAGAAAAGTGCCCGTTTTCTTAACAGGAAAATCAAAGAATATAAATTTAAAGTATATTAGTACCTCAGTTACCCTAACCTGCGGTATATTTGCAAAAATCTACAGACATTCCGCATTCAGTGATCCAATATTTATATAGTAAAAAGTATATAAGCTAAAAAAAATCAGAAGATTTTATTTGTGTTCTTATCAACCTGTGACTATATTTTTTCAGTGTCATAGAGCAGTGACAAATTAACGATATGTTCGAGATGTCTAGCTTAGTTTATAGAATAAATATTTTCTTTGGGTTCTCAGTTAAGAACGTTAATTTAAATCAAAGTCGTGCATATAAGAAAATAAATAATTTAATTAAAATATACGAAATTAATTTAATGATCAATAAAAATTATTCATTTTGGATTTTTTTTTATTATTTATTTGGATTAATTATTCGTTTCGGATATTAACAGATATGATATTTATAAACTTTAATGCAAAACTCTCCTTGACAGTGTTCTAATTTGGTCAACTGGCAAAAATTCATATTTTTTTCAATTTTCCATCAATTAAGTGTGACGTAAAATCTAAAAATTAAAATTAATCAAAATTTTTTGCTTTTTAAATGAAAGAAACCTCTATAAAATCTTATATTAAGGTAAGTAAAAAATACATTTTTTTTTATTCATAAAGAATTTTCATGGAACTTTCTTTTACTGAGTAAGTAATACATAAGCATGTTCGATCAACAAAAGTTTCCATCAGAATTGAGAATCTAGTCAATTTTACTTAATTATTCCAAAAACAAGACAAGCCTCATACAAATACAAAACATAAAAGTTAATAAATGTCTACTGAAATTTTAGCTCGGTGTTAAATTTCGAATTTCTCACCTGAACTAACTAAGTACTTAATTGTAAACCCGTACGCGCATGTGCGAAATGGAAGTCATAACCGGGAAGTGGCACCAAGGAAAACTAAGTTATCATGTAGAAAAAAATGATAATCACATAAGGAATAATTATACCTTTCAAGTACAATGAGAAGATTCAAGATTGAGAAAAACTTTATGGCCATATTGCTTTTACTTTACTATCGAGCTTCGGATTTTCGAATTTTTCAACCACAGCAAAAGATGTATCGTTTCCGATTCGTTATTAATGTTATGAGCTATCGAGACACTATAAGTAATTTGGCTGATTAATTGGCTGCAATTCTTAATTTTTTTTGTTCTGACTAGATAAAGTGTTTTCGGAATATATTTTCTATTGAATGAATAAATGAATGAATAATAAGTAAATAAATGAATGAGTGAGTGAATGAATAGCTGACTTACTGACTGAATGATTGATTGAGTCAATTAATGAGTGAGTGAACGAGTGACTTATTGACTAAATGAAAGAGTGAATGATTGAGTGAATTAATTGAGGTGGGAATGAATGAATCACTAAATAAATTCATCAAAAAACTATTCTGTAGTCATATTATGGTTTGTTTCAATTTTAATACATAAATGAATAATATGATCATCAAAAAAAATTTAGGATCTTTGTTGGCTAAATTTGTTCTTTGCAAAACTTCGAATGGAAGTTTTTTTTCCTTAAAATATATTAATCATTGTTACGATTAATATTTGAAATATAAAAGCTAAGAAAAAGCATTTAAAAGTTTTGATGATCAATAAAATAATTTCGTACTCTGTTAAAACATTTAAATAAACTTCTAATTACTGTAGCTAGAGCTAAGAAATATTTTTCATAAATTTATAAAATTCATGCAATTAAAATACGGTAAAATTTCCTTCCAATATTTTGATATATATATATATATAATTTCAATCGAGGGCTATCGTTATGAACTTTTGCGGCGATCAATAATATTAAATATATGTTTTATATTTATATTACAGCAATTTTCAAAGTTATCAATATCAAGTTCCAGTTGTGTTATCTTAGGAATAACATGCCAAATTTCGTGGCTACAGAATGTAGTCAAACGCTTCAAACTTCATATTATGATATGAAACGCTTCGTTTGACTTCATATTTAATATGAAAACTTTATTAGTATTTTTGTAATTATTCTTAAAAATATACAATAGCAATTTTCTAATAGCGATTTTATTCTTTTATAAAAATTTCTTATATATGAACTGGAAAATTTAAGGGTACTAAAACATGTGAGAAATTTTAGAACATATCAGTTTAGAATATAAGATTCCTTGTTTTTGTGATATATATATATATATATATATATATATATATATATATCTTTTCAAATTATTAGTAGAGCTTAGATTTGTTTGTTTTTCTAATAATGATATTTTAATTTTTCCATAGATCAATAAAAGTAATTTCTTATAAATAGGTTTTTTTCCCTATCATTTGAATAATGGACATGATTTGTGATATAGATTTGTTTATTTTTAGGTAATTGTTTAAGGGAAAACTATTACTCATGGTGATTCTAATAGGTATATAGTGAACCTAAATTATTTTTTTCTCTAAATAGGTATATAGTGAACCTAAATTATTTTTTCTCTAAGTGATACTTAAGTTTTAATAAATAACTTTTTATATGAAATAAAAAAAAAAAGGTTATTTCCAAAATTACGAAGTTCAAATTTTTTTTCAAAGTAAATATACAATAATATCATTGAAAAACTGGTCACTTCATTTTGTGCATTATTTCCTTATGAGGAGTAAAATATTTTGTATGCTTATAGAATAGTTTTTATGC
>BMAW01112132.1:12315-27570 GCA_019974015.1 Nephila pilipes
ATTCCTTGGCAAAATAATCCTCTGAGTTACTACTCTAAGTTTCAGTTAATCGTCTGAGCGCAAATAAATTTAATCAATTTTTGGGGCCGTGTACTTTTTTGAAAAGATTTAAATACATTATTCTTTATTCCTTAGCTCTTATTCAAATGAGATTTAACTTTCTCATGGAATCTGCTTATTTCGGATAAAAGTATATAGAAACAGATTATCCCCTTTCGTGTAGAATAAGCATGTCAAACTCATGGATTATTAATAAAGAACCACTATATTAGCTATTAAACTATAAGAAGTTGTGTTTGTGTGAATTGCGAATATTTTAGCATCTGATAATAACCTACCTTGGCAATAGTATTCATTGCTTGTGCCTTAACATGAAATAGTTCACTTTCAAAGAAAAAGAAAAATAAGCTCATTACGTGATGATTTATTAATTTGTGCGGTTATTTTCTGTCTGGTGAGATTAAATCTCAAGAAAATATGTAGATATCTATTAAGTTTTTTTTTTTTTTTTATCATTGATAATATCGATTTATTGAAACCATATGATAGAAAAATTAAACGAAAAATTCCCAGCGAACATCTATAAGTCCAAGAAGAGAGGTTTCAAGTCCAAAAGAGTGCAAGAAAAGAGATTTTTTACGGCTACATAGATAAAATAATCTGCTTGCTATGTAATAATGCTGTTTGTGTGCTGTGTAACATAAGACTTCACATTAAGCAGCATAAGCACTATAACACAAATTAAATATTACAATACTCCTGTTACGAAGAAAAATTAAGAAAAGAAAACCTTCTACACGTATATTGTGTTGACTGATATACAGTACGCACCGCATAACTCTTACGAGAGTGGTTCAAAAAGTACATTTATTTGAAGACAGAAGGCATCATCAAGGTAAGGCTGTCACCTGTTAAACGAAGTTGAAACAAATTTGACAGTGATTCATAAGTTAGTTTTGATTTGGTAGTCACTTGCTGACAAATCAAAATTTGATTACTGCGTCGATTTGTCACCATCGGTGATACCTGGATTCATTGTTAGGCAACGAAAATCAATGAAAAATAAAAACGTGGGATTGTTTCCAGTGATATTTTCCAAAAAAGGTAAAGATGACCTCATCGGCCTGAAGAGTTATGACGAAGAATTTTTGAGGGCCGAAAGGCGTCATGATTTAAGACTTAGACAGCTGTCTATTGGTTATAATTCTAAATTAAAACAAACAATTTTCGATGCTACGAGGGCCATCTCTTGGAATTTCTAAGGATTTATTGAACGCCAGTTGTACTGGTTAGATATTAACCCAAGGTTGGATATGAGTTTTCCACCATTGGTGAAAAATGTCTGATGAACATTAAATTTATTGGCTTTGTGAGTCCTCACACGTTGTTGCAACGTGGATGTGAAGTGCCAGCTCAAATGTCGACTCCATCATCTCATCGTGGCTCAAAATTACCAGGTATATTGACTGTGTTGTGGGATGGACATCGGCAACTAAAAATGTTCAATACAACAATATACTCCAAATTTAAATATTATGTTTATACATAATACGAATTTCTATTAAAAGAATAGAGTATCCTATGGATGACCAAAATATCGGAAAAAAAATATTAACTTGATCGAATGTCTTCTCTAAATATAAGCAAAATTTTTTATCCCTATGTCATTTTATTAGTTATTTAAATATTCTTTAACAGTGTGTCAAATCATTTTATTGAAGTTCAAAATTTTAAAATGCTTTTTCTTAGTTTTTTTTTTTTTTTTTTATTTTTCATGAGGGTTATACTCGTATATTTAAGATGTGTGAAGGCTTTGTGATCGTTGTAAAGTTTTTAAATTTGTTCTGGTTGCTTAATAAATGTTTGATAATTCTATGACTGGAATTAGAATTTAGATAAATATTGATTATTTTTTAAAAATTCACAAAATTATGTGTGTGTGTTTTACTGTTTTTTGCATTGTCTGATAGAAAAAATTTCTAAAACTATAACACTGGCGCAAATAAACTCATGCGCAGAATTGTACTTCTAAGAAATTGAGAAAAAAAAATTGTTTAAAAATATTGAAATTTGTTGAAGTGGCATGAGTTTTAAAATATTGAGATATTTTGAAAAAAGTACAATTTTACATAAAAGTATGTTTGAAAATGTTTTCCCCCGTTTCGGAAACTCATATTTTTTTAACGAGTTTGTTCAGTTATAATGAATGTAAAGTTTGAGCCTTTTCTTATCACATCTAATAAATAAATGATCTTGCTCACAAGGTCACCGTGTCCCTTTATGAGCTTTCGATTTCATCACAACTATTTTAAGAGATGACATAACTAAATTTGTACTTAAAATATTAACTAATTCTCATCTGCCTTTGGTCTGGTCACCCAGTATACCTATTGAATGATTTTATTTCCATCCGACGGCTCAAAAAAGATGAGGTTGCAACAGGTGAGGCCGGAAGGGGAACGAGGTACTTGGATCAGCAAGGTGGAATGTCTTCTTCCCGGGAACCCGTTTTGTGCGTGACGGTCAAGACCAGTTTCAGCGTTTCTTTTATTTAGTTTGTTTTCGCTTTCGGACACTCACCAAAGAGTCATTTCAAAAATTTCCTTCAGGGAAGATACCGCTTTGAGATCATTTCAGTGTACCAAGTGGATATTTAAATGGCTGTTCTCGTGTAGTATTGAAGAATAGAACTCGAAATAAGAATTCTTTTATCGATAAAAAAAAACATTCGGACTTTAATTTTGTGTGTTCCGACTTCGTTATCCTTTAGAGAACAACATATTAAAAAACTACTTATTTCTATCCTATCAATCTCTTTTTTTTTTCTGGTGTAAAATTTGTTCCATATTTCGTCTCTTATTTTGTAATGCTAAATTACCTTTAAATCTTACGTATTCACGTGAAAAATTGCGCATTTTTGGAATGTTCCTAAATTTTTAGAATATTGCATTATAAACGGATGTATGGGTTACAATTATGCAATCTTATGTGAAAATTAGAACAATATTCTGCCTGAAAATGTGTTCGAAATTCCGATCAGATTCTTTAACATTAGGGGGAAACAGCCTTAAAGTTTGCATAATACTCGTATGTGGTCGTCAAATAAATGATAGCATGTGGAGATTATCTTTGCTTATTTTTTTAAAAAAAATAGTACCATAATTTAAAATACTTTTCAAGAAAGGAAAATTTTTAATTGTTATTTAAATCTATGTTATATTAATAAATGCACGGTGAAAAATGTTTTAACACTCGAATGCTTAACATGAAAAATCGGTTAACACGAAAAAGTCCTGTGGTCCCGATAGTAAACTATGTAATTTCAAATATTTTTTTAGCTTAACAAGAAGAAAAGTTACAGAACATGAAAAAAATTCGCTTCTCGAAACCAGATTTGTTTTTATTACTTTTTCTTCGTTAGATCGATCAAAATAAACAATGTTTGCTACTGTTCCTAAATTGCTAATCAAAAGACCAAATAGATGCGTAACAATAATTAAAAATAAAAATAAAACATTTTTTACATGTTCTGCATTAATCATGAATAAGTATTTGAAGTGTAAATAGTGTAGGAACTCAAATCTGGTTTATTTGACTCTTAGAATAATCTAAACGTAATATGTTTACAATTACGTAGGTGCGTCTTGCTTGGACCTACACGTATCCGAAATCAGACAAAAATTACAAAACGGTTACTTAACTATTACTGACTATTCGGGTCCTAGTCAGTAATAGAGCTTGCACGTGGGACCAGAGTCAGTTTCCTTTCACAGATTCTCAATTCACTGAAAAGACTAATCATATCTCTATTCTAAAAAGCTAAAATTACTAAATTCTGCATCTAACTTCGGCATCGTAATCTTGTGATCACTCTTTCCACTGCACCTCTTACCATTGAGCTCTTATCAGATTAAAAAGGTTATCCCCTCAATCGTATTAACTATACTACAATATTACTAATCTAATTTACAAACGTCTCGGTTCATTTATAGGAAAGACACACAAGGGTTAATTGAATGGAAATACGTGAAAAAATTCCATTATACATTTTTCAATATTTATATGACTATACAGCGTCGTTAAAATTTGAAACGCTTAATACATCGTGTTCCTTTTCGAGGCGAAATGGAATTTCAACTTTGTGTATTAAAATGCAGTGAAGCTTCTTATACAAACTGACGAAATCTAAAACATTTTGTGCGCAGGAAAAAATTTAACAATTTAAGCAGGAGTGTATTAAAATGGGACGCTTATATTATCAGCATGAAATCATAATACAATTGTAATATAGGAACATTTATCAGTCAGAAATAAAATTAAAAAAAAAAAAAAAAAAGCTTCAATTTGGCTCTTATTCTTACTAGTGTCACATTTGAGAGGCACGGACGGCACTGATTGTAACACTTCAGAGGAGGACGGCTAAATGATTATCCGTGATTATGTGCCATTATAAAATATCTGTAAGCACAAAAAATAAGTTTTGTAGAAACTTCCACACAGACGACTATATTCACGCGCATATTTATGAACTAATTTTATGCATTATTTTAATACGGAAGATTAAATGTTTTTTCGACAAGTAAAATGAGCTTATTTTATGTCAAGTTTAAACAAACCTCATTCTTTAAAATTAAAAGCAACGGAAAGCATATTTTCACAGGGAGGTATTTGTATATTTGTGTATGCAATGAAAATCCTATTTATAAACATAAGCAATCATATATGAGCAATTAATAATTAGTGACGGAATTTACATTTGAAAATCAAGTACTTACCTTTAGGTACGAATTAGTTTTGTTTGGCTTTATAAACATTGCACTAGAAGCACCATGAGGGCTATTGGCGACGGACCTCGTAATTTTGAACCTCGGTCGATTGACGAAGACGACACCAGAGCTGGCACCCCCTCTCCTAACTTCCACACCGCGCCAACGGGAGGACCTTGGGCTCCGATAGATTTAACGAGCATCAGCCCCGGCTACACGCTGGGTCTTTGGCGACCAAGGATCAAACCCGCGACTGATCGAAAAACGCCAGCAACGAATCTGAAACCATGACCACTACTGCGGCCACTGAAACGGCTACTGCGGCCACCTGTTAATCTCATAATAATTAGCAAATTCATTTTTAAGTTTAATAATTTAATAAGCTTTTCAATTAGACCATTCAAAACCAATTACTATTAAAAACATAGCATTCTGTACACTGTAAATAATTACATTTTTAAAAATTAAATTTCATAATTTTTTAAAAAAATTTTAATTTTATGATTCAAAATTTTCTTTATTTTTATACAACTATTGCGCAAAATAAAAAAAAAACTTGTGAATGAGTGAAAATGAATTTTAATGACGCAAGAGCCAGATACGGTTATGCTGATCCAAATAAGATGTCACTGTGGTCTAGGATAAGGCAGCGGACTCGTGGCCGGCGGTTTTCGTCGAGTTGTAGGTTCGAGCCCTGATGCCACAAAAGATCCGTCGTGTAGCCATGACAGATGCTCGTTAAATCTCCCGAGGCCCAAAGTCCTCCCGTTAGCGGGGTGTGGAAGTTAGGAGAGGGGAGTACCAGCTCAGGTGTCGTCATCGTCACTTGATTGAGGACCAAAACTATTAAGTATGTCGTCAATAGCCCATGTTGCTCCTTGCGGCGTTAATAAAATCAAACAAACAAACTATGGTTAAGACGTTTGAAAAAAAATGGAAGAAAGATTAAATCTAGTTGACAAGAAGGAGGGTCAGAAATAGAGATGGATTGCTAGGATATCCCGGGGACGCATCACCCGAGTTTACCAAAGAAAATAACCCCATAGAAAACAAAATGAACAATGGAATGCCTCGGGCCATGATACCCGAACCGACCTAAAGAAGGCAATAGATCCTCTGATATAATCTCCAGGGATAGGATGCTCAATTATACCCTCAAACACAGAGTACCCATTTTAGTCATCACTTACGACATGCATGAGTTACAGAGGGACTATTCTTTCGCTCCCGATCACCACACGAGTGAGAAAAAAAACTTATGAGAATGTATTCGAAAAACATTATGCTCATCGTATGCGAAATATCACTATCAATGGAATAGAATTTTAAGAAAATGTGTGTGTACCAGAATCCTACGCACTTTCAGAAAAACGAAAATACTTATATTTTTCTCTATGGTGTGACATGCTTGTTTTTTTATATTCAAATTATAATGTTCTATTATTTAAACTCTTATGAAGAATTCTGTAGCCGATTCAAAGAAGCATCCTTCATTTTTAAACAAAATTAAAACATGCAAATTTTGAGGCATTTTAGCGTCTGTTTCCTTAAATCTAAAAATAAAATTTTATTTCTGCAAACCTCAGCACAAACTTTCGCTTCCCGATGGAAATGAAGGACACCTGCGAACTGTGATGTGTCCAATATGAGTGTACAAAAGAAACGGATCCTCCTAAAAAACTTTGAAGGATGTTATTATATTTTAAAGCGAAGAATCGCAAAAACTGAAATTAACTACAAGATCCGCTTCAATTCAGTTTTAGGTATCTTTCCGTTAATGCATCGTATTTTTGGTTTAAAAAAGGCGTATTTGTTTTATTTCGTTCCGCATGCCTTTAATCAGAAGGGGGGGGAGAAAAAAAAAAGCCAATTTTTTTTGTTTATTTTTTAAAGATTTTTCCTTTTTTTTTTTTTTTCTTAGTAAAAGTTTTGGTTTTAAAATCTTTTAATTTATATTAATGTACTTCCTAAAATCCTCTTAAAACATTCGAAGTAAAAATAAATGCAGAAAAAAAAAAGGTATTTGTTATCTGGCACTTTTCCTGAACGGCTAAATAGACAAATGCGGAAAAGAATAAATGCTCTACATTTTTTTCTCTAATCTTTAATCATCAATTATTGCGGCCAGGAAAGAAGTCGAATAGTTTTGACGTGGCAAAAATACACAAAAGTAAAAAAAAAAAATCTAATTGGCAGGGATTTGCAGGAAAAGTTCCTAATTTTGGACTGCTTATTACTTTTAGAATATTTCTTTGTGTCATTAGAGAATAACGATTTCAATTTCCTCTAATACTTATTTTAAAAAAAATACCATTATAACGCAGAATTTTTATTTTGATCAAAAATCAAACTAATTTTATTTCATTCCGTAAAATGATCACAAAGTAACTAATATTATGAATGTGGAACTAATCTTAACCTCATAACCTCAACTCGCATCCATCCTCAACCCAAATGATGATTGAAATATCCACTATCTCAATAACAGCAAGTCTAGATCTGACTCAAAAAATAACAATTGTAAAATGCGTCCACGTAACACTTTCTTGCACCAGTATAGTGTGCACATCTCTCTAACTCTACTCTCTCTGATCACTCTACTATCTTCTGTCTCTTTATCTGAACATCCAACTTCGCTTTTTCATTTTTCCTGTTAATTATACTTGTACATATATAGCAATGTTAATTAACATAAGTCCTGGTTTATTCACAAGGCGAGGTTTTAAAATCAAATAATGTTATAAAGTAGCCTAAAATGTCAACTGAAAGGTAAAACGCACAACTTGTTGCATGGTTTCAACACAAATATCCGATTATTCAAGTATTGTCCTTGAAATTTATAAGAATTCCATAAATATTTCTATTTTCACTTTTATGCTTAAAGTAATTAATAAGTATTCCATAAATACTATTTTCACTTTTATGCTTAAAGGAACAAAGAGATATTAAAATAACAAATATTGAAATGAAGCATTTAGTATATAAATTTTACTCAAGTTTACTGCAGGTATCCTTTGAAAATACCTAAATATCATCGATAATATTGTACTAAAATTCTAAGTACCTGATTATTATTTTTTATTTTACTTCAAAAAATATTTTTTAATCGTTTTAATTTCAAACGCGTAGTTTTTAAGTCCTTTCGAAGATTTTTAACAAAATTAGAGTAATTTGTATTTTGAAATTCTGTAATTTGTTAGAATTAAATATTATTTATCTTTCACATGGGTATTAAATTTTGTAATAATACAAATTTAATTAATGACTACTGGCAAATTAATTATTTAATTTTAAGTAGCAATTAATTAAGCACTTTAATTGAATAATTTATTTATTTTTACTTAATTTATATATATATTATTATTTATCTTTGTCACGAGGTATTAATTCTTGAAATGGTGTAGATTTAATTAATTTCTACTTACAAGGAATCCTTTCACTGGAAGGACTATTACTCTGCCGAAACATTTCCCCACAATAGCGAAAAACAGTAATCTGTTATTTTGTGAAATCGTAAGCGTAAAAGAAATATCATGATTTTGTAAAAACAAATGCAATGTTGCAATGACCTTAAGCGCAAAAATTTAATGAACTTTTCATTTAGGGAGAAAAACTATTTAATTTCGTCTTTACATGTACGAATCAGATAAAAGGTCATAGGCCTTGTTTGTTATGCAGCTGATAAGTCACTAATCCTTCATTCATTCAAAACAATTTTGTTATCAATAAAAACTAAGCTAAATTTTGCTAAATCAATGAGTAATAAATCACTAAGTCAAACCAATAAGTAATGAGTTAAATTATAAAATTTACTAAATTTTAACTTTTCCCAGAGAACTTTTAGCAAAATTTCTTGCCTTTTTTTTCCTTTGGAAACTTTCGGAACTCAGATTTTAGTAAAAAATACATATAAAAAATATACTTTTGGCTTATTAAACTTTTATATATATATACACTGAACATTGCGTCTGTTTATTTTTAAAAAACCTAAGATTTCGAAAGCTAAATTATTGCAGTCTCAATTAGAAAAAAGATGTTAATAAAGATGCAATAAAGACTATATAGCACGTTATTTTTATAGCTATTGACTTTTATTAACGTGGCTCTAGGAACAACACGGGCTATTAACACGGGATCTTGAACACACGGGATCTTGAAATTTTGAGTCTCGGTCAAGTGACGAGGACGACACCTGAGCTGGCACCCCTCCCCCTCTTCTAACTTCCCCACACATCAGCTTTTACAGCTACTATTCATTGTTGATATACATTATTCAGTCAAAAGCAAATGTAGGTGGAAACGTAGATTAACCCCCTCCCGTTGGCGTGATTTTGAAAATCGCCAAATTGTGTTTTTTATGCAGTAACCTAGACATTCCGTACAGAGTCAGAATCTACATTATTGTATAAAAACACGTCAATTTGATAAAGGGAGTACCAGCTCAGGTGTTGTCCATATCACTTGACAGAGGTTCAAAATTACGAGATCAGTCATCAATATCCCTCGAGTAGCTTCTAGTAGTAAAAAAAAAAAAAAAAAAAAAAAACCCTCCAATTCCTTTTTTAAAAAAAAAAAAAAAAAAAAATCAATTAATCATCCGTGCAGCGCCAAATAAAAGAGCTTGAAAAAAAATTACTAACTTATTCCTGCAGAAACTCAAGTACTTAGACATCTACTGAATGAAATACATCTTTTAAACGAGATTATAGACTGTTGATCCATATCCCACAAAAATCAATCAATCAATCAATCAATTACTAACCTATTTTATTGTATTTATTATTAGAATTGATGATTTATCGGCAATAAAAAAAAACTGTCGCCAAGAATAAACTTAAACTGCATTTAAACTGTATGATTTATCATACATTCTGATACTTATTTAGAACTTGAAATAGGATTTTAAATAAAAACAAAATGAGGTATTCAAACAAGATAAAAAAAAAAAAAAGAACTATTGATACCTCAAAATTTTAATGTTTATCGTATTTATATGAATTTTAATGATTCCAGGTTTAAGAACAGAACTAAAAAGCGGATCAACACAAGAAAGTTCAAAAAAATCCATTATCAGGTAAATTATAACACATGATTAAAATAATTATTAAAATAAATCGAACTTTAACAAAATAGTTACAGAGTTTATTGTCGGTTACAGTTAAATAACGATTTAGGTTTGAATGACAATTTTCTTTAAATTCTATTAAAAACATTAAAAATATCACAATAATAGCTCTTAATTAACACCAATTGCAATAATAATCCCAAGTAATAGCTCTAGAATAATGTCATTCAGTTTTCTAGTGACTCTTTCCAAGGATAAATGAAATTAAATTTTATTTAAAACCAACATAAACTTGTATTTAAAAAAAAGGAATTAATTTTCAACCAATACCCCAAATTTTGAAAACAATTGTTTTTATAAGAATTAGCAATTTTTTTACCCGCTTCACACCCAATTGAATTATGCAATTACTATATTTTACAGAAAATTGAATTTTTCCATTATTTAATCACATAAAATGATTAAATACCTTAAAGTGCATATTTAACACTTTTTGGCTTATCCTAATAAATGGTAGTATTTCGCTTATCCTTATTAACGGCATATCCACCAATAACAATATTACTGTAAGTTATTGATTTTAGAGAATTGGTTGCTTAAAGGGACACAGTCATATTCTAAAAATGACGAAATATCAGTTTGATGAATCAAGAGGAGAAAAAAAGAATAACTCATAATTTGCTTTAAAAGTTTTGCTTAATTTGATTCTGTTTAAGTCATATTTTTGATCTAGAATTAACATATAAATTTAGTTCAAAGGGTAAAAGTAATTTAATTTACTTCAGTTTTGTTTTAAACCATCTAAATCTCTAAGAGAATAAATTTTATATCAAAAACTAAAATGTTTATATAAAAATATGTTGCCATCGAAAAAATTTACAGCAAAAAAAATCGCTATATATTTTATTTTTTAAGTTCCTCCGTAACATACTCCATGTTAAAACTGTTACAGAAGTTGTATAAAATTATGACACATTTGTTTTTTTGTGTTACATTCGATTAATTTTTATCAGAACTGTGCAAAATATTCATATTTTTCTTTCACAATTGAAGCAAATATTGCTCTTAAACCTTAGATTCACAAAAATTCAACGTTAAATTAAAAACTAAAAAAAAAAAGTGTTTTACAAGAAATTCGATTTATAATATATGTAAAAAAATATAACGCACTTCAAAAAACATCGATTATTCTTTACATCTTCAAATCTTTCAGTAAATCATCAGGTGTCGTTTTTTGTTTAAGATACCCAGAAAATAATGATCTATAAAATAATATATAGACTGTTTGTTCGATTGCTTTCTGCATCATTTATGAATCTAACTGATTGTTATTCAGTAGAATTTCATTTTGTATTGTAAACAATACTGAAACATTGTTTAGTTTTCATTTGATGTGTGTGGACTCATCCATACTCTTTTAATGAAAAACTTACTTAAGATATTTTCCCCTTGATTTATTAAGCTCTTAAACGAGTTCTCAAACTTTAATTACTCCCAACACTATACTTAAATACATATTTTTCAAATATTTTATAACCTTAATTTAACGGATTATTTTTTAAAATTGTTTGCGTTAATGTTAAACATGATTTGTGTTTGTATGTAACGTTCCTTTACTAACATTGACTTCACTTTATGTCAAAAATTATGACTAAATTTGAAAAGTATTTTCACAAATAAAAAAATCTACTCAATATAAACACAAACTTTTCGGATTTATCATTCACTATGCCGTATTCTCAAAATTTACAGACGTTATAAACTCACGCAGTTTTTCTTTTTAATGTGGAATGCTAATTGTAGTTTTGCTCTATAAGAAACGCAACACGGAAAACATTTAATACATAAAAATAGACTGATTCAAACAGAAATGAGAGTAGCATAATACAATTGATAATAATTGTACAGTAAAAAAGTTAAAATGTAAAGTTAGATAATATTGTCCAGATATTGTTGAGTCTCTGTAGATTCTCTAGATTAATTTTTCACGGAACTGCACAGGCTCAGAAAAGAATTTACAAGAAATATAAGATTACGGATTCAATTTTTCTTCTATTCTACAAATATATTCAAACACTCAACTTAAGGGGAATAAAAAGAGAAAGCCTTTAGCTAAGGTGAACGGAATATAAATATATATTTAACTTGGGGAAATAAAAGGTGTACTTTTACCTACTACTAAATCTAAAAATAAATTTTAACTCTTCTTATCATTATCCATGTAATATCGCAATATATATCTTACACATACATGTGGCCTCAACTCAATTAATTCTTCCTATGTATCTCCTTTTCGCGTATCTTAGCCAGACTTGGCTATTGTGCTATAAACCTTCAACTATCACTCTAACTCACACACTCATTCATATCACAGTAGCTTAGTGATTATGGTGACGAACTCTCGGCCGACGCTGTTAGCCTCGAGACGTGGGTTCGAGCTCTGATGCCACCAAAGACCCGCCGTGTAGCTGGTTGGATGCAGCTTACATTTGTCGAGTACCAAGTCCTTCCATTGAAATGGTGCGCCGGTTCAGATGTCAACCTCGTCACTTGACCAAGATACAAAATTACAAGATCCATTGCCAATAGCCTTTTTGTTTCTTTTAGTGCGACATTAATAATCAATCAATCATTTATAGTCTCTCCTTCCAGTACAATTTGTCTCATTTCCTCTTGAGTGCTTAGCGAGGAAGCTAATTAAAAAAAACTAGGACATTCAATTAATTTTAATTTCGATCCATTTGCATAAATTTTGGAAAATGAACTTAAACTATCAGGGGGGAAAACGGAATCTATAGAATAGAATAAAATGACCTAATGACAAAATGAAACTCACAATATTAATCCGAAAAAATAAAATTACTTATATTAATTAATCAAAAATTTTCAATTCCAAAAAAAGTTTTCCAATTATGGGTCCTATTCTTTTTCGGCGAAGATAGTGTTAACATAAATCGTGCTGGATTTACTTATGCAATGTGTAATGTTGAACAAGAAAGGCGTCAAAAGGTATCTGACTTTAAAAAGAAAAAGAGAGTAAGAAACATTAATTTTCTTTCTAAAAACTCGTTTCGCAACACAACAGTAAAAACAAACTCCATCAACACAAAACAAAAAGGACAACAGCTCCCACCCATTCAAAGTAAATTCCACAAAGGTGGAGCTGTAAACGATACATTGGATAACACCATCTTGTTCCTCTACCTTTTAGCACGGCAGCGTCGTTACAGGAAATAATAGACGCCAATTGAACATGAGATGCAACGATGCTTGAATGATGTATATCTTTTGATGGTTAAAAATAGGCTTAATGTAAGGATTGTTTCCCATTACGACATCGATAAAAAGATCTCCATTGTTAGCAGGGAGGTCACAGAGATGTGCCACCTTTCACAGAGGTTCTAGCATTAATAGAAGCCTTCAAAAATAGCTCTGTGTGAACAATTATTACTCAAGCAATTGTAAAAGCTTTTATTTGTCTGCAGGTTTAATGATGGAATGTCAATAATAAACGTTTACAGCAAAATTCTCGTCAGGTGAAAATAATTATGATTGATCGAGTAGATTTTGAGTATTGAGACTTTAATTTTTAATTTCGTTTTTATTTATTAATATTTCACGTTTAGTTGAATTTTATGCATCTAAACCAATACCCACGAAAAAAAATAAGAAATAACTGAATAAATGTAATCATTTTTTAAGTATGGAAGCAATTTCTCAATCAGGACCGGCCTAATAAGGGTTAGGGGCGAGGCGAGCGTGCAAGAACCTATGATTTTGAAGGCCTTACTTATTTTAAATATTCAACAATATTTCATTTCCTTTCCTTTTTGATTTAAATCCAAATATGTATGCATTCTAATATTATACTTCAGTAAGAGCACATATATTAGTGGCAGTTTGGTTTTAATCCAAATATACCCGCATTTCAATATTATCACTCAGATAGTGCACATTACACGTTGATCGATCCGTGGTAAAATCTTTTTTTGGTTTTAATCCAAATATGCATGCATTTCATTATTATCATTCAATTAGTATATATTACAAGTCGATCAATCCTTGACAAAGTGGGGCGTTTTGAGTCAATCACTATGATTATAAAAAACTTGTTCTAATTAGTGAAAAAGAAGTAAAAATCGGTTGTTTCGTTGTGCTTGCGTAACGGCGACAGGTCGTACATGGAACGTTTTTATCACAAGATGTGAAAAGGAATCAAATATTCCATTTTAAGAGGAGGACAACGCATATAAATATCTCAGTCTTGGTTACTAAGTTTGTTAAAATGTATCTGTGAGTGACAGAAAGGATTGCTGGCATTTATGTATAAATTGAGAATAAAGACTCGAACAAAAGCGGGCCTTGGTGCAAAGTTAGATTACAGAGGCTTGAAACAAACTTCGTATAGTAAAATAATAATTTATTTCATATTGTGTATTTGTCATCTATTATTTCATACAAATTGGTGTAGTATGGAATATGTGATATTATAATAATTCACTAACAAATAACGCAGAACAAACAATAATATATAGAATTAAAATATTTGTGCTGCAGACGATATTTTTAAATATACATTTGCGACTTGATCATGTTTTCGAAAGAGGCAGAATATTTTACAAAATATCTTAAATCAAAGTATTGCAGAGGCCATATTGTCTCAATGGTAGGTACATTTCTGGTTAGTAAAATTCTATAAGAGATACATTTTGTATAAGGAAACCATTATTTACTTCACAGACAATTCGATGTGATATATATATACATAAAAAATTATTTGCTTATTCAAAATGACTTACGGTATGCTTTGCTATTAAAACTAATTATAAATAAGTTTTAAATGTAAGAAAGCTCGAGATTAGGAAATTCGATTGTATATCCTATCAGCGGTAACTGAGCGGTTATAGTTACCGCTGACGGAACCGAGTGGTTATGGTTACCGCTTCATCGCCAGCGATGATTAAAGCTGTTTTCGCCTAATGTCAAAGAACGCGATCGAAACTTCGAACACATTTCCAGGCAGAATATTGTTCCAATTTTCATACAAGATTGCGACGTTGTAACATATACTTCCGTTTATGATGGAGTATTCTTGAAATTGAGGAACATTCCATGCCACTTATCTCACGAATAAGTAAAATTTAGTGGTAATTTAGCATACAGAATTAAAGATCATTCATAGAACATATTTTACACCAGATAAAAGGGATTGCTTAGATAGAAATAGGGTGTATTACATAAAAAATTATGTTCTTAAAAAGATAGTGTTGCCAGAATATATATATATATATATATATATATATATATATATATATATATATATATATATATATGAAACTAAAGTCCAAGAGCAATTTTATCAGAACTAGAGTTACAATTTCGGGTCTAATTCTTTAACATTCATACAAGATTGCGAAGCTGTAA
>BMAW01112141.1:0-26289 GCA_019974015.1 Nephila pilipes
CGGTGATGTAAGCAATACATAGCTGAAGATTCTACAATGAAGAAGAACAATTAGATATTGCGCTGCTGCTCAATATGAAAGTAATAAATCTTATTCGATAATACTTAATTTTTGAATCAGAAATTTTCAGACTTAGAAATGAAATGGATGAGAGAAGATGATTTCTATCCTTTTGACAGGATTCTTTATGAAAACTAAAAAGAAGTAAAAGGTCGTTCAAGTTTGAACTTCCGAATTTTTAAATGCATTATTCTGATAATATTGAATAAGTTTCATAGTGATACCTCTGAAGTATATTTGGGGCCTCTATCAGAATTATAATTATGTAAAAAAAGGAAATTAAGTAATTGTTGTTTAGTTTCTTTATATGTCGTGTGGTTTATGAAAAGCTAAAATTGAATTAGATATATCAATTGATGAACCAATTGGAACTTATTCTATAGTTAAACTTAAGAAATAATCATTTTATAAATTTTCAAATTTTATATACTGTATAGGTCTGTGATATTTTAATATTTTGTTTGAAAACATCCTGGTTATTTAAAAATGAATTGAAGTCAATTACCATGAAAAATAGTTTTTTATTCAAAAACATATTTTTATCTAATTCTTTTCTTGGATAAATTTATATGCAATTTTAAAGTACTGATTTTTTTTTTTTTTTGTCCCTCTCTCTTGTGACAGTTGAAGTAATAAATATTATTTTTACTAAAAAAATAATTTACTGAATAATGGATCCTGTAGAAATGCAACTAGTTTTACATGCTAATAAAATTCTAAAATGTTAATATACACCATGAAGTGTTCGAAAAAAGTATATTATTGATCATATGAACAATTTTTGTGTTCTTGTTATGGCAGAAAATAAATTTTAAAGAATCAGAGAAGAAGGTCCTGGTTACAAGTTCTTTGTTATTTATTATTTTGAAATCTACTATAAGTGGAAAATTGCATTATTTTAAAAAGCACAGTTTTGAAAAATGAATTCACTCTGAATCTAAAAAATTATGTGCAATTCTTTGTTAACTTTTTTAAAAGCTTGTTAATTTTGTTTAAAAATTTGGACTTGTTTTCAGAAGAGAAACCTATAATTATAATATTTTATTTCTGAGTAATTGTAACTTAATAATATTAGATTAGAATTTAAATATCCTTTTTTCAGCTAAGAGGGATATTTTTAATAAGTCTACCTTGAAACTTATTGGTTGAATATGTGCATTGGTTACAATTCTGTGAAAACTCATTATATGTAAAAGAAGCTTTAAGAAACGTTTTACAAATTAATGAAACAATTATATATATATATATATATATATATATATATCTTTTGAAAGGCATATATCACTGTAAAGGAATAGAAAATCATTTTTATATTGATCAATGTTTGTCATTTTTTAAAACAACTGTTGATTAATTTACATTAAGGTATAAAAGTATGTCTACCTGTTAATTTATTACCATTTAAAATGTGTTGTAATACTGATTTTTTGTGAGCGATTTTTATTATGCATTACTCTAAAATATTATTTGTATAGTACTCAAATGAAATTTATATTGTTTTTATCACTGAGATTTTTGTAATTTGTTTCAAGAAAATTATTGCTGTGTTTTTTTTTTTTTTTTTTTTTTTTTTAATTTAATAATTTGTAACATAAATTTTTCAAAAGATTGAAGTTGCTTTTGTGATAAATAAAATTCAAAGTGCAGTATATGACTTTGTAAAAAGAAACTAATGCATAATACTTGTTTTAATTAAACTGATGTCACTATGATTACTGAAATCAAAATAATATTAGTTATTGAGTTTATTACTTTGGTAGATTTTATTTTGTTCCATTTAAAAACTGTTTTTTAATTTGTATAAAAATTGTTAAAAATTATTTGCAGTTGGATTGTGAAAATTAAATAAGTTTCTGAAGTAAGATAATTTTATTATTGTTAGATATTTTTAACTCTTTAGAAAGAAAATATGATTTGTTATTTTCATTTAACCTACAATTCCATTTTTTATGTTAGAGAAAAGAATTATATTATTAAAAATAAAGATTTTATTCTCATATATATAAAAATGTATTTTAATGTCGTGATGATAATTTTCTGACACATTTGTTTTCTTAAATGTATTTATTATTTACAGCTTATTATTTTAATAATGAAAATATTTTCATTGCTTAGTATTTTACCCTTTTAGTTTGTATCTGGACTTATTTCTAAGACTTCAATATTCATTTTGTGGATTTTTTGTCATATAATGCTTCTCCTATTAAAAAAAAAAAAAAAATTTATTAACTTGTGACATTGGGCTGTTCACGGTTTTCTCTTCACTAACCTTGGGGACTTTTAATTAAGATTGATTGCTTTTTCTAAACAACTTTTGCCGAACCAAAAATGAAACGTGAATATTTAAATTACAAGCAAGTAGAAATAAACTGAAGTGAGGGAGATAGGAATTATATAAGTTAAGCTTGAGACACACGAAGAAGGTCGAGTGGTTCTAGCTTTTGGCAATTGTTCCAGAGTCGAAGACGGGGCCGAGAATTGTTACAAGTTATCGGCTGCATAGGGAAAGTTAGAAGTCAGGCTCAACTTTACGGTATTGGTAAGACTCTGTTAGTTTGATATTGGTAGATCAAGTTAATATATTTAAGGCTATATTTCTGGAGAGCCGGTTACATTTGTCGTTATACTAGCACAGGGGAAGCCAAACTGCGGCTGTTTGAAGGATTAGTGGCTCTCGATAAATGCACCCGAGTTCCCTTTTCTTTTTTGTGTTATTACATTTTAAAAAAATATCGTTCCGTATATGTTTCAAAATGTTTTAAATTACTGATAACAAATATAAATGACTAAGTGCAACGATGTAACAAATTTCATTTCCGTCCAAGTTAAGAATGATATGACTCATTGAAAACGCGCGAACAAACATAAACACTGGCGTAATCGTCTGTAATCGACCGACTCCAGACCGTTTTTGAATGTGTAAACTTTCATTGCGATGGACAGTTGACATTGTTGCTGTGGGGGAAACAATTTGTATCACTCTTGCTAACGATATAATTTGTAATCTGGAATTTTTGGTGATTTAACTATAATTTGTTTCGTAGTATGTAACACGTGTTGTTATTGTTTTTATAACACAAAACTTCATTTTCTAAATTTCTTTATTTATTTCCAGTTCTTTTAAAAATATGACGACAGGGAACGAAATTAAAAAAAAAGAATACGAGCAATAAAATAGAAGTTATAATAATGAGTGGGAGAAGAATTTCTTTTTTATTGACAATAACGGAAAAGCATTATGTGTTATTTGTAATTCTGCGGTCAAAAATTATAAAGTTAGCAATTTACGTCGACATTATGAAACCAATCATCCTCAGTTTTCTAATCAGTATCCACCAAATCCAAATTAAGATTAAATAAACTTGCTTCTTTAAAATCAAATTTAAATAAACAACAGTCAATTTTGACGACCTATAGCAATCAAGATAATAGTGCGGCTGAAGCCAGTTTTGTTGGAATATTGCTCGTGCAAAACGCCTGTATGGAGAGGGAGAGTTTATTTTAAAAAAACTTGGAAGATATACTTAAGTTTTAGATCCAAATAATGCAGCATTGCACAAAGTTGTTTCGCAAATTCCCATCTCAAGACATACAACCGAACGACGCATAACTGCAATTAATACATCTCTTGAATATAATTTAAAAAAATGATTTGAAGAACTGTATTGCATTCAGCTTAGCCCTTGACGAATCGACAGATATTACAGATCTTCTGCAATTGGCAGTTTTCATTCATTTTGTGTCACCTGACTTCGTTGTCAAAGAAGAATTATTAGATTTATTAGCACTTCAAGAGTCAACACGCGGTGTCGATATTAAAAATGTATTATAGATTCCATAATGAAAACTTTTGATGTGCCTCTTAATAAAATAGTAAGCATTGCAACTAATGGAGCTCCAGCGATGCTGGGTAAAAAAGTCGGTCTTATTGGGCTTTTAAGAGATTCTCAAATTCCACAATTCATACTGATTCACTGCATAATTCACCGAGAACATCTCGTTACAAAATATTTACGATATCCTGATGTTATGAAAACAGTGTTACACATTGTAAATTACATTTGCACCAATGCAAAAAATCATCGATAATTCAAAAATTTCCTTGAAGAATTAAAGGACGAAGAACTTCCAAATGACATTAATTTCTTTTGCATTGCTAGATGGTTATCTAGCTACATTGTATTAAATCGATTTGTATTTTTTTTATATCCGATAACTGCATTTTTAAAACAAAAGGAAATAGCCTATTCAGAATTAGACGATGGCGAGTGGTTACAAGACTTAATGTTTTTGACTGATGTCTTGGAACATTTGCAAACACTCAATTTACAATTGCAGGGGAAAGATAAAATAATATCTGACCTCTCACGGTCTATATTTAGTTTTCAAACTAAATTACAACTTTTTCAAAAGGACATCAAAAATAAAACATTTTGTCATTTTCCTCGAATTAAAAAAAAATTGTTCCAATATTAAGCAAAAAAAAAAAACTCAACTAGTATATAAAAAAGCTAGAAGGAATATTGGTGGAATTCCAAAATAGATTTCAAGACTTGAAAAACTTTAAATCGTCTCTTAATTTTTTTTTCCAAATCCCATTTGAAATTAACATAATTCAAGGTGATTTTTCCATTTCCAATATAATTATGACCCAAAAAGCATCTGGAGAATTAGAATTAATAGAGATGCAAAAAGAACAAGCTCTACAATTAAAATATAAGTCGACGCTGATTATTGAATTTTGGAAACTTGTACCAGAATCGAAGTATCCTGTCGAATTATTTCAATATTCGGAACAACGTACTTATGTGAATCATTTTATTCCACTTTAAAATTCGTGAAATCCAAAAACCGATCAGTATTAACTAACCAGCATCTGAAAGAATTACTGAGAAGTGCTGGACCAATTATTCACCAAATTTTAAAAAATTATCAAAAGAAGTAAAATGTGTTTAATTTTTAAATTCAATATAAACATTTTGTACTTTTTTTATATATATATTGGGTTGGCAACTAAATAATTGCGGATTTTTTTTAGAAAATCAAAGACAATTTTTTCATGGAACTAAATAACTTTATTCTGTAATGTATTGCCCATTTTGATCAATGACCTTTTGCCATCTTTCAGGCAGCATCATAATCCCACGTTCATAAAACTTCTGGTTTTTATTAGCAAAAAACTGAATCAGGTACGATTTGACATCATCATCATTATTGAAATTTTTACCATTCAAGGAGTTTTGTAAAAATTGAAACAAAAAGTAATCAGATGGTGCAAGATCAGGACTACATGGTGGATGTGGCAAATCATCCCAACCAAGCTCCAATAATTTTTGCCGAGTGACCAAAGATGTGTGTGGCCTTGCATTGTCATGATGGAATACAACACCTTTTCGATTTGTCGATTCGGGCCGCTTTTTTTCAACTGCATTGTTTAATTTCGTTAGTTGTTCAATGTAGACATCAGAATTGATCGTTCGGTTGGGTGGTAAGAGTTCAAAGTAGACAATTCCTTTGTAATCCTACCAAACTGATAACAAAACCTTATTTTGATGAATATCAGCTTTTGATGTTGTTTGAGTGTGTTCACCTGGCCTGCTCCACGATCTTTTCCGCTTGATATTGTTGTAAACAACCCATTTTTCATCGCCAGTTATCAGTCGTTTTAAAAATGGATCATTTTCATTACGTTTCTTTAGCAAATCGCAGCTGTTAATGCGTTGCCTTAAATGCGTTTCAGTTCGTGAGGAACCCATATATCGAGTTATTGAACATAGCCAAGTTGTTTTAAGTGATTTTCAATGCATGTATGTGATACATGAAGCTTCTCTGCAATCTCACGTGTTGTACTGTGATGATTCGAATCGATTATTGCTTTGATTTGGGCGTCATCAACTTCAACTGGATGACCAGAGCGTTTTTAATCTTTGAGTGAAAAATCACCAGAACGAAATTTGGCAAACCAATTTTGACACTGCCGTTCTTTTAAGGCTTCGTCACCATAAGCATCACATAACTTTTTATGAGCTTGCGATGCGTTTTTCCCTTTGCGGAAATAAAAAAGCAAAATATGACGAAAATGTTCCTTTTGATTTTCCATTCTTCAACGAAGGCTAAGCGAAAACTACGCAACCGATCAAAAAACTTTTTTTACTGATTGACAGCTGAATTGCCAACTATCAAATAACAAAATGTGTTTTACATTTGTACTACGTCTGCAAACCTAAAAATTGAACTGACGCCATCTATGAGTGAAATCCGCAATTACTTAGTTGCCAACCCAATATTTTCAATAAACATAATTTCTGTAAAAAAAAAAATTAATACCTTTTTTGCATACCTTTTTAATTGCGGATCGCGAAAAATTTCAAATTTTGAAAAATGGCTTGGACTATCAAGGAGTTTGGCCACCCCTGTACTAGCAATTTGTCAATAAATATAGTGTTGAAACTTGTGTAACGTCTTCTTGAACGCTTTATTGACTTTTAGTGTTAGTACGTTGAGTTTAGCTATGGGACAAGAGGCGAATAGGAATAGTTCGCCGTCACAGTGGTGCTCAAACGTTCCTACACCTGGAGTAGGAGCAGCCGTGTTTCCCGTAGAGTTTTTCGATGGATCTGGAAACATAATTGACTTTTTAGCTAGCTTGGATGACAATATTTTGTATTATAATATTCCGGAGGCCCTTCAACCGGCATATTTGAGGAATCATCTCACAGGTGGTACTCGGTAATAGGTGAAAATTTAGTTAGAGGTAGCGAAGGGGGTATTGAGCATTTAAAATAAGCCCTTCAACGCGCTTTCCCTGCAGTGCGAGACCGCACAGAACTTGAAGCTGAATACTACGGATCAAAACAAAGAATTAGTCAGTCGCGAACAGTATTTATTTTACGAATGCTTAAAGTTGCTAAATTTTGTGGTTACGGAAACGACAATAGTACAACACATAATGAGCCGCTCAACTCCAAATGTACTGGATTATGTTGAGCTTAGGAATCCCACTACAAAAGCCCAACTCCTGGAAGTAGCGACAACATACGAGTCCCGTCATGCATCTTATAACCCACCACCTAGGCAGAAGCAGTATCAGCGCCCGAGGTATCAACAAGGTAATAATGGACTGAATTTCGTTATTCGACGTTCATCGGATAGAATACATGATAGGCGGCCGCAATATAATAATGTATATCAACACCAAGGAAACCGGTATCCATCTTCAGGGTCACGACAACAAAAACGCAAGAAGTCAAACTAATAGGCGATCGAATAGCAGGAAATTCTCAATCACGTGGTTGGCAAAATCCTCCAGTGAGTGTTAAAGTTATGAAAGTACGTCCCATAAATATTCCTCATGTTCCCGTCATTCTCCATTATACGTTTGTAATGGGATATGGGGGCTGAGAGATAGTTTGCATTGCTTGAATTTTATAATCGCTATTTTTATTTTGTCAAAAGGCTGGAGTCAAACCTCGCCGTATTCACGGCGCAGGGAGCTACATGTAAAACCCTAGGGCGCGTTATCTTATCGGTATGTATAAGAAACTTTAAGAAAGATTAGCAATTCCACGTAGTAGAAGGTTTGCAGTACCCTTGCGTTTTAGGTGTGGTTTTATGAAGGCGTCTAAAATTACGCTGGACTTTGAGGCAAACGCTTTAGTTATACCTGATGGAGAGATACGACAGGTTAAAAGTAAGGAAGTGAAAACGGTCGAAATCGACCTAACGAGTACAAGGCTACACGAAAATCTGCAAAAGCTCTTCAAGAAGTACTCTGAGTTATTCTCGGATCAACCGGATCTCACTCATGTGCTCTACCACGAAATTGATACAGGAGATCATCCTCCAGTAGCGTCCCAGCTTTATCGCTATGATAGTCAAAGAACACATAATAGAACTTCATATTCAAAGAATGCTGGAGGAAGGAACTCTTATGCCCATTCAGTCCCCATATGCCTCCCCAGTGGTTTTATGTAGAAAGCAAATGACAAGCTCGTCGATTCCCCCGACGCATATAGGTTCGCAATAGACTATAGAAAGCTGAACGCTATCACTAAGTATCCATTGCCAATAATCGACGATCTATTGATGAACATCCAGCAAAATTGTATTATGTCCACTTTAGACCTCAAGTCAGGGTATTTTCAATTGGCTTTTAATTCCTCCGACATACCTAACGGGGTTTGTCACCAAAAAGGAGACGTATGCCTTCAAAAGGATGCTTTTCGGATTATCAGAGAATGCACCCACGTTTCAACGAGCAATGGATATTATTCTTAAAAATCAGTGATTGGAAAATTTCTTTATGTTTATATGGACAATGTCATGATTATTTCGGGGTCCTTTTCTGATCATGTCCATCACCTGGAGATAGTTTTCTAGTCGTTTCAGGACGCTGGGTTGAATTTAAACGCTGAGAAATATCATTTTGGTCAGGAAGAGTCGAAATACCTAGAAGTGATCATAAATAGGAATGGGATGCACACTGATCCTAACTAAATTAAAGCTATTCTTGATATGCCCGCCCCGAAAAACGCACGCCATCTTTCTAGATTTTTGGGGATGGAGGGCTGGTATCAAAAATTTATCAGGGGCTACTCCGAGCTTTGTGAACCATTGAATGCACTTAAACGCAAGAAGGTCAAATTCGAATGGACTCCACAGGACCAAAAGGCCTTTGACTCGTTAAAGGTTGTCTTGAATTCGGCGACAGTATTGCAGTTGCCTGATCTGAATTTCCCTTTTGAATTGCACTCCGATGCTAGCGTAGTCGGAGTGGGTGCTGTGCTGGCGCAGGGCGAAAGGCCTGTAGCATATGCTTCGAGAACGCTAAACAAAGCAGAGAGAAATTATTCCATAACTGAAAGAGAATGTTTAGCAGTGATTTGGGAGTTACAAAAATTTCGTTGATATTTCGGACATTGTCCAACAAAAGAAGTAACGGACCAAGCATCGCTGACCAAATTAACGAACGGGAAAAGCCTTTCAAGTAGAATGATAAGGTGGGTGTTAAAACTGGCAGAATACAATATAGAATGGGAACATAGACAAGGGAATCAGAATATAGTGGTCTATATATTTTCCAGACAACCTTTTGAGGGACAGGCATTCGAGCATGTCTCTTGCGCCATCATCAATTCTCTGATGTTGACGTCAAGAGAACAGCTGAAAAGCGAGCAAAGACAGGACCCGGAGTTAGATCATATTTATCGTTATTTGTAAAACCCAGAGGAATTGACAATAAATGCAGTAATATGGGAAAATTGGTCCCAAGTCTTTAATCTTCTTGATGGTATTCTTTTTTAAGCGAAGTATATAACTTCTAAACACAAACTGTGGGCTTACATTCCACAATCACTGCGTGAATCTATTCTGAAAGAATTTCATGATAATCCATTGGTGGGTCATTTTCGCATAAGAAAAACTTATGCCAGAATCAAAGAATCGCGCTATTTTCGTAAGATGAGGAAAATCGTGAGTCTGTTTCAACGTGCGACATATGTCAACGCTATAATTATAAAAACGCGTTTCCAGCTGGACAATTCATTTCGGTAAAAACTACTTACCCAAACGAGCAAATTTCTCTAGATTTATTAGGACCTTACCCAGTCTCGTAACCCGAAAGGCATTATTTTCTTTTAGTAATCGTCGATAATTTTTCTTAATGGGTCGAATTAATTCCATTACGAAAAGCATCAGCTAAAGCAGTGGTCACTGCCTTTATTAAGCAATATACAGTGGCACAAACAATTGATGATACACCTTACTTTTACTTGATAAATCCAACTTTCAATCAAAATAACACCTTAACCAGAAGTGCAAACGAATTTTTATTCTTAGACATAACAAAAGGTTTAATTAACAGTAAAAATAAAGAAAAATCAACGACAAAATTCTAAAATAAAACTTTTTAGAGGTATTTCAAATAAACATAAGCAGATTTTTACCTCAAAAAATTGAGCATACACAAATGAAATTTTTGTTTAACTACCACTTGATTTCTTTTTGCTTGCTACTAATAATCTAAGTTTGGGAAATTTTATCCTAAACTTTTTCAACTGTTATTTCTGTCTTTTGAAGTTGGTTATGAGAATATAAAGCTGTAATTTTAAATGGAAAATGGCTCCTCGGAATGAGACTAGTATTGATGTAAGAAAATTTATATTAAGGTTATTTAAGAAGGGAAAATCTTATCGTGAAATAGCTGAAATTGTCGGTAAAAGTCACTCATGTGTCCAGAAAATCATTGGGAAATTTAAACGCGATGGATTAATTCAAAATAAGAGTGGAAGAGGAAGGAAAAGTATTCTGAGTGATGTAGCTAAAAGGAAAATTTTAAAAGATATCAAAATTAATCCTAAACTGAGTGCAGTTAAACTAGCTGCAGAAACTTCTCGAATAATCTGCAGAAGTGTAAGTGCTGAAACTGTGAGAAATGTGATTAGACATGCTGGATATAGCAGTCGAGTAGCTAGAAAGAAACCTTTCATAAGCTTACAAAATCAGAAAAAGCGTTTGGAGTTTGCAAAAACTCATCAGTTGAAGACAGAAAACTTTTGGAAGTTATATTTAGTGATGAAAGTAAATTCAACATTTTTGGAAGCGATGGTCGTCACACCGTTTGGAGAAAGTCGAACACCGCTTTGGATCCAAAAAATTTACGTCCTACAGTTAAACATGGTGGTGGCTCCGTCATGGTTTGGGGTTGTATGGCTGCAAATGGGGTAGGAAATTTAGTTTTTATAGATGGTATAATAGATCATAAGCTTGATATAGACATACTCCGCAACAATCTTAAAGAAAGTGCACAAAAATTGGGTTTAATTGGAAATTTTATATTTCAGCACGACAACGATCCCAAACACACGGCACGTAATGTCAAAATTTGGTGTCTTTTTCATTGTAAACAGCAATTGCACACACCGCCACAGTCCCCTGACATCAATGTCATAGAAAATTTGTGGGCCACACTAGAAACAGCGGTCCAAAAACACCAGATTAGAAACAAAGCCCATTTAAAGCAAGTGTTACAAGAAGAATGGGATAAAATATCTCCAGATACCACTAGGAAATTGGTCGAATCGGTACCAAGACGTTTGGAGGACATTATAAAAGCCAAAGGACATGCAACAAAATACTGATACTGTCTATGCATGTAATATATCGAAAAAATTTCATTGGTGTATCCTTAATTTTTTGAGGTAAAGATCTGCCTATGTTTACTTCAAATATTTGTGAAACTTTTAATTTTAGATATTTTTTTGTTGATTTTCGTTATTTTTACTGTAAATTAACCCTTTTATTACGTGTAAAAGTAAAAATACGTCTTCTATTCTAGTTAATGTGTTATTTTCATTAAAATTTGGATTTATCAAGTGAAAGTAAGGTGTATCCTCAATTGTTTGAGCCACTGTATATCTAGATACGGAGCTCCATTTAAAGTAGTCAGTGACAATGGACCCCAATTCATTTCAGGAATATTTGAGGAATTATGTCGCACCTTGAACATCGCACACATAAAAACTACGGCTTATAGGCCTCAAGCAAACGCTAAGGACAGAATCAATCGAAATTTAGTGCAGATGATAGCTAGTTACGTGCAGTCAAATCATACTTCTTGGGACCAATTTCTTCAACAGTTTGCATATGCAATTTGAACAGCGGTACATGAAACAATGGGAAAGACCCCAGCTGAACTATTTTTAAAGTGTAAATTAATAACGCCCTTCCAAAAACTGGTCCACGTCCCCGAACATGGAGATATGGTATGCAGGGATATTTAAAACCTTTTAGCAGATGTTCAACAAAGAACGGAGGTGCAACAAAACAAACACGCTCGATACTACAGCAGGAGAAGAAGGGATTGGGCAGTTAAGGTAAATGTGTGTGTGTGTGTGTGAGAGAGAGATCTTGTTTTAGTGGAAACGCATCCAATTAGTTCAGCAATGCAGAAGTTGGTTGCGAAATTTCAGCCCGAATTCGACGAACCCTTCAAAGTGGTCCGAGTGTTTCAAAACAATGTGGTGATTCTAAAGCATGGAAGAGAGGCAACCGTCAATATTGAGCAAGTTAAGCTCTACCACCAAAGAAAAGGCGGTGGGGAGGGAAACAGAACGAAGTAGCTATAGGGAGGACTGGGAGATATCAGATGAGACAGTTACTCGGAAAGCCACAGTCAGTTAGACCCAAGCGTAAAACGACCGCCGAATACCACAAACGAAGCGGAAGACCTCAGTTGCAAGTAATAGCGTATGGCCTCGAAAGAGACGTTTCCTAGATAAATCAGTAGATTCTGACCGGAAATGCAACAGAAATAAGGTTAGGTCAACAAAAAGAGCTTATCCAAGGGTTCAACTCCCCCTCCGAAAAGAAGGATCCCCCAAAGGTTAATCACAAGACGGAAAAAAACAACCAACGTCATCCTTACATAATACAAGGCCTCCAAGCGGTCTTCAGTTCCGTTGAGCAGAAGGCAGCAAGATACAACTACCCGGGAGGAGCAGTCAACTGGTGCCACCTACATCCGCCAGGTCGAAGAAAACCCCTCCACAAGACAAACACAGCGTGTGAGAAGCCCTTACAACCTCCTCAGAAGAAACAGCAGACACCAAAGAGCACCAACCACCATCTCGACAGAGGAACGAGCCTTCATTGAAAATAGATGGAATGTGAAACCCACACAACAGCCAGAGAGCCTCGAGGGAGAAGTATCGTCTCTCTAAAGCAAAGTCGAACCCCATAAAGACAACAAATATAAGGTTGTATCACTCTTTATTATTTCCATTAGACGAGAAGATATTTTTGGGAGAGCATGTCTTTTGGTTTTGCGGCTTGAGTTCCAATGCGGTAGAGCAACTTTGGCTCTTACTCCACTAAAAGCAGCGGAAATTAATGGGAACTTTAAATTTTTTCTATCGTAAATCACCAAGTTGGTGATCTTTCCAAATGGAAAGTATGGAAATATAGTTGTAAAGATTAGAACTTTAAACCTTTGTTAAAGTGTAACATTTGTTTACTCATTAACTTGTTATTTTAAGAGTAGCTGTCTTATTATTTACTGTTCATGATTTATGTATATAGTCATTTCATAATTGTATTTATATGTTATACATCTGGTCACTTCGTGGCGTAATTAGGGATCGCGACTACTATTAACACTTAGCGCTGCATTAAGTTCGCATTTTGCATTGTTCTGTTTCTTGACCAGATCGCGTCAGTCATCAATTCCTTGTATATTATGTGAAAAGTGTGATGCATTTATATGAAGGATAGTGTTTATTAATGCCGAATATGAAGAATTACTAATTCTCCGACTGAGGACGACTAAGAAGCTCAAGAAAATCATATGTATTAATAAAGAATATAATGTACAATTTTATGTATACTCATATCCTTTTCTGTAAGCTCTCCTTAGATTTCGCCTTAGACTAGTCGTTTAGTAGTAGTTTAGCAATAAGGAGGAACTTAAGATCGGGACATTATAGCGGTTTTTTTAAAGTATTATCAAGTGAATAAGAACTTTAATTTAATCGTTATTTCAAGCTGGGTAATTTTACCCAACAATAAATCACGCTTCATTTCTGGGGTGGGGTTGTGACGTTGGGCTATTCGAGGTTTTCTCTTCACTAACCATGGAGACTTTTAATTAAGATTGATTGTTTTTTCTAAACAACTTTTGCCGAACCAAAAATGAAACGTGAATATTTAAATTACAAGCAAGTAGAAATAAAGTGAAGTGAGGGAGATAGGAATTATATAAGTTAAGCTTGAGACACACGAAGAAGGTCGAGTGGTTCTAGCGTTTGGCAATTGTTCCAGAGTCGAAGACGGGGCCGAGAATTGTTACAAGTTATCGGCTGCTTGGGGAAAGTTAGAAGTCAGGCTCAACTTTACGGTATTGGTAAGACTCTGTTAGTTTGATATTGGTAAATCAAGTTAATATATTTAAGGCTATATTTGGGGAGAGCCGGTTACATTTATCGATATACTAGCAATTTGTCAATAAACATAATGTTGAAACCTTTGTAACGTCTTCTTGAACGCTTTACTGACTTTTAGTGTTAGTACTTTGAGTTTAGCTATGGCACAAGAGGAGAATAGGAATATTTCGCCGTCACAAATTCTTTTTTTAAGTTATATATACTCTTGCTTAAATTTCTACATTTCTGCAAAAAACACATTGTTTTTTTTTTTAAGTTAACTTATTAATTTATTAAATAATAATATCAAATTTAGGGACAGAATTTTAAGTATAATTTGCTTAACAAAAAACTTGAATAGATGATGTGAGGGCAAAAAAAAAAAATTATTTTCACCAAAATTCAATATTTATCATTTTTATTGTTTTTAATTATTTTCTGTGAGAATATGTTTTGCATCCGTTTCTATTCATTAGTATTCAGTCAGATATCAGGCCATATATAGTTAATAGATGCATGTTCGCATAAGATATGAAACAAAAATTATGTTTAAAAAAAATCTGACTTTTGTGTATTTCCATTTACTTAAGGCTATCTTCACTTTATGTTCAAAAATAGGACCCAAACTCAGCACTTTTTCAGATAAGAAAATCTTCCAACACAAATATTATACAGGTTGTTTTGAAACTCAAGGGCAAAAATTTAAGGGATACACCCCTTAAATTTTTGCCCACGTGTTTTTAAATACCGTGTATATTGATTTCTTAATCATGTAGGGAGCAGGAAACTACAAATTGATTTTTGTTTGAATTCAGCTACATTTTTGGTTATAAAACATGCATGTTCCATATTTTGTCTCTAATATTGTAATATTAAATGGGCTCTGCATCTGTGTATACAAGGCAGAGTGTCCACTTGTGCGTATTTCATGCACATCTATCATTTTGTTCTGATCTTGACGAAATTCACTCTTGACCTTCAAAGCAAAGGGAAGTTCACTGCCCACATATGATTTTGAAAACATCAACAGGTCAACTAATTTCCATTTGGAAATGTAAGGTATTTATCCATATTTAACAATTTATAAAAATCTCCAATAACAATATTGAAAACATAAGAATATTTAAAATATTTTATTACTCAACAAATTACAAGATAATTATTTTGAATATATTTTGATGCTTTATCTCTCTATACATATAAAGAAAAATGTCTGTTAGTGTGTGATTCACAAAAATGTACAGTTTTATTCTGATCTTGATCAAATTTTCCACAGTTGACCTTCAAAATAAGAGAAAGGTTACTGTTTACGTAAGATTTCGAGAAATCACCGCTTGGGTTCGAGAAATCTATTTGTATTAGATGTGTAGAAGAAGACAGAATACATGTTAGGTATTTATTCATATCTAATAATTTATATACATAAAATAGTGAGCAATTAAAAGTATTTCTCAAACCACAAGATAATTAATTTGAATATATTTTATTAAATATTGCTCTAATAATTTTTTTTTCTTTTCGATAAGTATATGTGAAAAAGAGCATTTTTCAGAGAATTTTAGATGAGTAGTTAAGTTTATTTTAGCTAGATAGAAAAATAAAAGTTTAGTTGTGCTAGATATATCATATACCCATCGAAATGTCACCAAAAAAGTATTAGTCAGAAAAACCCTACACTAAAAGACAAAAAGCATTTTGGACATTGGAAACACTCGAAAAACAAGAATGTTTACCGTAGATGTACATATATGAGAACTTATTCATGTATGGCTAAAGATTTTGGGTCCTCAAGCTTTGCGATAAGAAGTGAAGTAGGGCCGCCGTAGCCTAGTGGTCAAGGTTTCGGATTCGTGGCCAGCGGTTTTAGTTCAGTCGAGGGTTCGATCCTTGGTCGCCAAAGACCCGCCTTGTAGCCGGGGCTGATGCACGTTAAATCTGTCGGGGCCTAAAGTCCTCCAGTAGGTGTGGATGTTAGGAGAGGGGGTGCCACCTCAGACATCGTCCTCGTCAATTGACCGTGGTTCAAAATTACGAGGTCCGTCGCCAATAGCCCTCGTGTTGCTTCTAATGCAACGTTAATAAAAACTAAACTAAAGAAGTGAAGTAAAAATATTCGTTCTCTACATAAATAAAATTTATAGTTTTATTAGAGCTTGGTATAATTTTGCACGATTTCCCTTTGAAACAAAATAATTGGGGGGAGGGGGAGAAATAACTGTCTACCTGACATTTCTGAAAAAACTATCTCATTTCTCTAAGGTACTGAACATAAAGCCCGGGCCAGATTGGATACTTTAAGTAGTTTTTTAATTTTGTACGTAATTATCTATTTATTGAATGTTTCTAAATTTAAAAAACACATTTTTGATAAACTTATACATGGGTTATAACTTCGGAGGCATGATGTTTTCCGCTATTGTGGGGGGGGGGGTGTATGGCGATTCACAATGCCATGGCCGTCATATTGAACCAGCTGGAGAATTTATTGCTTAGACTACTTATAAATTGAAATGTACAATCATTCTCTTATTTTCTTATTGTTGAAATCATATACAACAGATGGCTTTTACGTTCTTTAAAACCATTCTAGATTAACCCGTTCGTGACGATAGGCACAACCACAAGTGTATGCTTGGGGTCAGCTGTTCTTTTCGCCATCGTCTCTCCTGTACTGGAGGATTTTCAGCTACTGAACGACATAATGAAAAGGTGAACGCATTATTTAAATATTCTCATTTTTCACAATAATTTTCTTTTTCAGTATTTTCTTACTTGTTAATGACTTTTGGTATTATAAAATTAATTCCATTTCGGGATCGTTTGGAAGGGATGTATTGGCGAAATCCAAATCTTTCCACAGTAATAAACTTTCATTTATTGATATATTCCTTTCCGTATTGATGACTGATTTGAAATTCTTGATTATTCTATTCAAAATTAGTTGAAGTTTTCCGACTTTTTTGGCATAGCTACTGGAAAAATGCAGCCATCCAAGAATTTCATTGTAACGATCACGACTCACTGAATTGTTGGAAAATGGTGTTGAAACCATGGGATTAATAAAAAAAAAAAAGTACATTTTGACACTGGGTTTTTGTTATAATACCCATTACAGTTATGTCTGTTATTTTACAATAGGCGCTTCTAGGTCACAGAACCCCTCCCCCCCCCCACGGCCATCTGTAACTATGGCAACAACAGTTGAGAATGGACATCATTCTTTCCCCCACTTCGTTTTATTTTCATAAACAGACTTCTAATGAAAACGGAATTTTGAGTTTCATGATCATCGTCTTTTTTTTTTTTAATCTGCGTCATTAAAATAATCGTTCAAAATCTGTATAACATTTTGTAAATATTGTTAATATGTAATTAAAAATATTTAATTTTCTTGCACCCTTATGTAACGGAACTAAACAGCACATTGGAACTTTTTAAATCAAATTTGTATACGCATATTTATTATAATAATATTTTATAAGAATATGTTTAAAAATTTACGTACTTTTATTTTTCAAAAAATATCATTTTGAAAAAAAGTAACATGTTATTTATAGATATGTAAAATAGATTTTACATTTAACCTAAAGCACGTCCAAGCGCAAAGGAATTCAGACCCCAACTGAAGTGTTGAAAATAAATACAGTGGAGATTGTATATTAGTCGTTAACATGGTAACCGATGAAGGAGAAATGAAAATGAGTGACCTTGACATGCCTTTTCTAAAGCTACAGACTATAGTGTAAGGAAAACAAACATTTCATCTTCTGTTACAGGCAAATTGTTCTTAAAGAAATTGAACCTGTTACATTTGAATATCTGATACAAAAATAAATCTCTTCAGTAGTTAATCGCATTACCACATTATCGAAAAAATACCGAAAAAAATAAATTTCTTCAACCACTGAATTGTCTACTTTTAGTCCATTTAGTGTATTGAAGGGCAAATGCTCAAATTTTTCTATAGTGGATGACCATGAAATATTGTCCTTCGATGTGCTTGGAATTTAAACATCTGAAATGTCCTCATCATCTCTAAATTGGTAGATTTCTCATTATCAACAAAATAATCAAATTATATTACAGTATCACTTTCACACATCCGTGATGTGACCGGGTGGGAAAGAGTAGTCTCACTATAGCTGATACATATCGTAACAGGTAACTAAAATGGGTACCCAGTGTCTGAAGATATAGCCGGGCACTCTGCTCCTGGATATATATATAAGAAGACTGGTCCTCCAGGTTGGGGGACCTTAGACCTTGCCTTCTTTAGACAAGTACAAGTATCATGACTCCGAGGAATTCGGGTGATCTTTTTATTTTCTTTCCCATGAAGGTTTACTATTTTTAGTAAACATGGATAGCCCTCTAAATACCCTAGCGATTCTTCTCTGTTTTCGACCCTCCTTGTGGACCAATTTTTTTTTTCAATTTGTTTCTATAATTTTATTTTTTGGAATGCAAAGGTAAGAAAATGCCGGCATTTATTTTTTTATTCAACAAAGCCATCAATGGTATACCTTTTGTATTATCAATATTAGGAGATGGGGGGGGGGGTACCAGCTCAGGTCTCGTCCTCGTCACTTGACTGAGGTTCAAAATTACGAGGTCCACCGCCAATAGCCCTCGTGTTGTTTCTAGTGCTACGTTGATGAAAACTAAACTTATATTATCAATAAAATTAAGCTTGGTTGTCCTTCGAAGCTTCTTTAAAATCTATAACCAATTAATTGTAAACAACGGTAATGGAATGCGTATTATTATTTTTCTTTTTATTCATGTTATTGAATATTTACACCCCTTTTGCTAGATAATTCCTTCCCTATTTTTGATCCCGAGCGGCGTTGTTTTCGTCGAATCATAGGTTTGAGTCTTGAAACCCCAGAAGACACACCATGTAACGGGACTAATGCACGTTAAATCAGTTGAGGTTCTAAGTCCTTCCATTGATGAGTGTTCGTTTAGGTGTCCTCCTCAGCACTGACCGAGGCTTACGAGGTCAGTTGCCAATAGCCTACATGTTGGTTCTTAGTACGATGTTAATAAACAATCAATCAATCAAATCCCTCCCCAATTCGTGGCTGCATTAACAAATGGACATTGTTGCTTGCTCACAGTCGGTGTTGTTTCGAATATTTATTCCTCTAAAAATCATTAGAGCAACGAATTGTTATGAAACTTGGAAAACCACTAGTGAAACTTATAATTTATTGAAAGAAGTAGTTGGCAATGAATGTTTATTACGTGCATGTGTTTTTGAGTGGTTTAAGCGTTTTCAAAATGGCTGAGAAGACGTTGAAGATGATTCACGCCCGGGCCACGTCAAAAACAGATGACAATATCGAAAAAAATAGGTAATCTGGCTCAATCTGACCGTCGGTTAAGAATTCGTGTGATTGCTGAGACTGTAGGAACTGACAAAGAAACCATACCGCAAATTTTACATAACAATTTTAAAATGAAAGAAGTGTGTGTCAAAATGGTGCCTAAAATTCTCACGTTTGAACAATAAGATACTCGCAAAAATGTTTGTACTGACACATTGAATGCCGTTGAAAATGACCTAAACTTATTGAAAAAATTATAACGTGAGATGAATCGTGGCGTTTTACTTATGATTCTGAAACGAAGCGACAATACATGAAGTATACATCTACACCGAAAAAGCCAAAAAATTTCGAATGAGTAAGTCAAAATTCAAAGCAATGATGATTATTTTCTTTTCGATATTCATTGGATTGTGTACCTTCATTGGGTTCCTGAAAGTCAAAACTATTTATCAACACCACTACTTTCCAAGTTCTTAGTGAAGTACGTGAAAGAATAAGGAAAATAATTCGAGATAAAAACCAACGTTTTTATATAAGGACAAAGAATATTAATTATTATACATTAAATTCAAAAAAACACGTGATAAACACATAAAAAAATTTAATTATAATTTTAATTTAATCAATCATTTATTGAATATTTTTTACTGAAAAATTTTACAGCACATACAAGCCTTTCCTTCTTAGTTTCCAAATATTTTTGGATTACCAAATCTAACAGCGGGGAGGTGAGGTGAGGCTAATTTGAGTATGATTGGCTAAGTGTAGATAAATCTACATGTATTACACGTCACACTCTTCCAGACCCAAAAACGTGGACAAAACACAAACGAACTTTACTAAAAAATTACGAATGGAGCAAATAAAAGTTATGCATCTAATAATTTTTACTAATTCATGATTTAGAGTCGACATGCCAATCATTTAAATTCTACTTTCTTAGTACTTCTGAAATGCTGTACATCAAATTCTAGAAAACATAAATTTTAACTTTAAAATTTACTTAAAAAGACACATTTGTGAACGTATTAAAAAACTCATAATATAACATAATATAAAATCAAAACTGGTATTTGAAAGTTTGTAAGTCATTCTATTAAAACTGGGAACCAGAATTCAGAAAAAATTATTGTGATATGATATGGCGCCAAATATTGGAAACTTTCTTTCTTGCGAATGATTACTGACTAAAAGTCAGCAACCTTTACTATCTCGGAGATAGTAAAGGGGAGATAGTATCTCCCCTTTATGAGTACAAAAGTTTTACGATACCTCATGCGGCGTGGGGAGTGCCCGGTGTTCCCAGAGGGGGAAAGAAATTTTTTCCTCAATCCTAAAAGCGCCGAGAGGAAAGAATATTTTGACTTATTAAAATTATTGAAATATTACTTAAAACTTGTCGCAAATGTCTAAATATTACATTGTTAGGCAAATAAGAACGATTCCCAAAGTTTCAAAGTTCTAGCTTGATGGGAAGTTGGTTAAATTAACGATCGAAAATTTGATGACACACACACACACCAAGTGAAATTTAGAAAAACGTTTTAATAAAATGACCCGAATTGTGGAAGGACAAGTCATTCCACATTGTCTGTCAAGAGGGTTCTAGCCAAGTACATTATCCCAATGAGAGACCATTCGTCTTATTCGCCAGATCTTGAGACCTGCCATGCGACTTCTGTTTCCTAAGGTGAAATCTGCGTTAAAAGGAACAAGTTTTGAGTCCGTTGAAGCAGTGAAAGAGAAAGCGGCACGCATCCTGAAGGAGCTCACAATAGAAGACTTCTAGTACTGTTTCTAACAATGGAAGATTCGCATGGAGAAGTGTAGAGGTTGAGGAGGGGTGCATTTTAAAGGTGATAAGTAAATATGTATGAAATCAAAATAAAATGTTTTTCAGCGTTAATCTCATAATTAAATAGCCACACCAACACCTTTCGTAGCTATATTCCAAAGCATGTGTTCCATAAGGCATGTATTTTACACAGACTAACAGAATATGTTTTAGATCCTTTATGCGATTGCAGGTTTTACACATTTGCACTATCCTATAAAATAAATTTTACGCAAGTTCTGAAGTGATGATAATTCTGCTTATCAATCTCAACATTCAGAATCTCCTCTCTTCTGTTTTTTGCCCATTCGTATATAAAATCTATGTTCGCACTATTCCCCAAAATTTGAAAACATTTGCAAGACTAAAAAGTTACCAAACTTGTGAGTTTATCCGCTTGTTCATTCCAAAATATTTTTGAGTGTCCGGGCGTCCGAAGTAAAATCAACTGATTATTATAATGGTAATGTATGAAAATCTTGTTAGCAAGTCTACGAATAACTTTAGGTCACTTAATAGTTTTTGAAGCGCTGATAAAATAGAAAAACTATCGGACGCACATAATTAGCAGGTCTATGTTTGATTTTGTCAGATAATCTAATGCTTAGCAAATAACTGCCGTAAAAAACAGAAAATCACTCTGATTAAATTTAGAAGAAAAAAGGGATTTTGTATAACGTTTGAAATTGGTGCTATTATATGTTGATTTTTGAAGCATTCGTAGTTATATATAATGGAAAAGTCTTGAAAACATGTTTAACTATTTTGTTAAATAATTGACTCATAGTTGTAATTAGTAAATTTTTATTTTGGAAATTGATTTCATTAGTGAAAATAATATTTTCAATTCAGAGCAAATATGCATAAATTTTCATCTCTGCCGACTCTGAACACAATTTATAAAAGGCCTTCCTCGGTATTATTACATCTAATATTTTCCATGAATCCGCATGTTTATTCTTGCTGTAATTTTATCAACTCTAGATTCACGTTGAATAAACGTATTCTATCAAAAGCCTTTTGAAATGTTCAACGAGAGGTGGATTTAGATAAACCATGTTACTATAACTAAAATTTACTTTTCGAAATTATTAAAATTAAAATTTTTGAAATTATTAAGAAACTAAAATAAAAATTTGAAATTTTTTGCGATTATTCATCGGGAAAAGAATTGTAATTTTATCGAAACATTACAACATTAAACAAATAATAAATGTAGCGATCCAAAAAAAACTCCATTAAGTATAAATTGTAAGAAGCAAAATAGACTCTCATATGACTCAAGATACATCAAAGCTATGCGTAGTGCAGGAAAAGATAAACTCTGAGGTAAATGCACCAAATTTATGCGCAATGGAGACAAAATCTGACTTATTTCTGGCTTCAACTTTGAATTTTAAAAAAATAAATAGCGAATTCCGAAAAACTCTTCGAGGTGCATACCATCAGCACCCAAAGTTTCAGGGTGCCAAATTTCGTGCATAAGGTCATTCCATCCTAATGCTATATATATGCCTACTAGTTACACACATACACGCATACATACAGACTTTTCCATTCACTAATATATAGAACAAAAACTAATAAGGCTCCATTATCTTTAAGGAATTTCGAAAAATCAAAGTTCATTAAAAATCATTAAAATGTGCATCTTTTGAATAGAAATACAAAGTTCGTTGCTAATAGCCTTCGCGAAAGTCCTAAGTGCGACGTCACTAAGCAGTCAAACTCTTGACAGTTTTCTTAATTGCTTTAAAAGTTTATCAGTTACGTCTCTAGGGGGCTGAGAAACGTGTAAGTGCTATACGAGTCTTCGGCATTCCATTGTCCCCAGCTGTTATGCTAATTGTTTTAGAATTTCCATCGCTTTTACGTTTGACAGCCCTCCTAAGAATTTCTCTTGCTAATCTGTATTCCGTTAGTCCTGAACAGAAGCATTGTCATTCCTCAATCATTTCATGTCATTGCAAATGTACTTAAGATTATGGAAAAAAATACCTGCATTATCAGTTGTTATCCATCCAATGTATGTACATTAAATAATTTTCGTAAGCTCATTTTCAAAGCACTTTATCATCTAATAATGAAGCATATCTAATAGTGAAGCATATCTAATAGTGAAGCATATCTAATAGTGAAGTCTTAATTTCCGAAACCTTCACCGTGTGCAAGACATAAAATAATTCGATATAAAAACCAACGTTTTTATATGGTGGCAAAGTTTATTAGAGAAAATTATTGAAATATTAGTTAAAACTCTGTCTTAAGTTATTTTTAACTTTAAATTCATAAAAAGAAAAGAGACTTTGTGAGTATTAAAAATTCATACTCATAAAATCAAAACATGCATTTGAAAGTTTGTAGTCATTCTATTAAAGAATGAGACAATGATTCAGAAAAAGAGTGTGTGATGCACGGCGCCAAAATATTGGAATCTTTTTCTTTCTTGCGAATGATTTCTGACGAGGAAGTCAGCAGCCCTTACTATCTCCCCTTTGTGAATTTTACGATACCACATGTGGCGTGTGGGGGAGTGCCCGGTATTCCCAGAGGGGAAAGGAATTTTTCCTCAATCCTAAAAGCGCCTAGAGGAAAGAATATTTTGACTTATTAAAAATTATTGAAATATTAGTTAAAACTTCTCACCAAACGTCTAAATATTGCATTGTTAGAGTACAGTACGAACGATTCCCAAAATTTCAAAGCTCTAGCTTGATGAGAGTTAGTTCTCTAACGATCAATTTGATGGCCTCACACACACACACACACACACACAAAGTGAAATTCAGAAAAACGTTGTAATAATTCGATATAAAACCAACGTTTTTAAAATGATTTTATTGGTGGCTAAAGTTTATTAGAGAAAATTATTGAAATATTAGTTAAAACTGTAAGTTATTTTTAACTTTAAATCTCATTTAAAAAGAGACATTGTAGAGGTATTAAAAATTCATAATACTATAAAAATCAAAACATGCATTTGAAAAGTTTGTAAGTCACCTTCATTAAAAAAGAATGGGACGCAGAATTCAGAAAAATTATTGTGATAAGACACGGCGCCAAATAAACAGGAATCTTTCTTTCTTTTTGAATGATTTCTGACTGAAAGTCAGCAACCCTTACTATCTCCCCTTTGTAGATTTTACACGATACATGTGGCGTGTGGGGTGCTTGCGGTGTTCCCAGAGGGAAAGAGAGTGCACCCTCCAATCCTAAAAAGCGCCTAGAAGAATATTTTTGACTTATTAAAATGTGTGTGAAATGTCGTTAAACTTCTCACATAAACTCTAAATGTGCATTGTTAGGCCAGTACGAACGATTACAAATTTCAAAAGCTAGCTTGATGAGAAGTTAGTTAAAATTAACGATCAGAAAATTTGATGACTCACACACACACACACACACACACAAAGTGAAATTCAGAGAAAAACGTTGTAATGAATTCGATATAAAACCAACGTTTTTAAAAACAACGTTTATTTTTATATATGGTAGCAAGGAAGTTTATTAGAGAAAATTATTGAAATATTAGTTAAAACTGTTAGTTATTTTTAACTAAAATTCACTTAAAAGAGACATTTGTGAGCGTATTAAAAGGAATTCGCAATACTCATAAAATCAAAACATGCATTTGGACTTTTAGAAAGTCATTTATTAAAAATGGGAACCAAATTCCCAGAAAAAGTATTGTGATAAGACATGACGCCAAATATTGGAAATTTTCTTTTTCTTGCGAATGATTACTGACTAAGTCAACAACCTTTACTATCTCGGAGATAGTAAGGGAGATATCTCCCCTTTATGGTACAAAAGTTTTGATACCTCATGCGGCGTGGGAACGGCGGAGGTCCGGTGTTCCCAGAGGGGAAAGAAATTTTTCCTCAATCCTGAAAGCATGAGAAGAAGGAAAGAATATTTTGACTTAATGAGCATATATTGAAATATTAGTTAAAACTGTCTGCGTCTAAATATTGCATTGTTAGGTGAGTAAGAACGATTCCCAAAGTTTCCAGGCTCTAGCTGGATTAGAAGTTGGTTAAATTAACGGAAGAATTTGATGACACACTCACACACACTAGGTAAATGCATAATAATAATTCGATATAAAAACCAACGTTTTTAAAGTAACGTTTTATATATTGTAAGAGAAAATTATTGAAATAGTAGTTAAAATATTGTTATTTTTAACTTTAAAATTTACTTAAAAGAGACATTTATTGGTATTAAAAATTCATTTATACTCATAAAATCTCAAAAATACATTTGAAGAGAGTTTGTAAGTCATTCTATTAAAAATGGAACCAGATTCTGAAAAATTGTGTGGTAGTAAGACATGGCAAAATATTTGAGCTTTCTTTCTTGCGAATGACTACTGACAAAGAGTCAACCTTAATGGAGATAGTAAAGAGAGTGTTATGCCCCTGTTGACTTCATGCTGCGTAGGGAGTGCTTGGTACTCCCAGGGGAAAAGAAATTTTCCTCAATCTAAAAGCGCCGAGGAAGGAAAGAAATATTTTGACTTATTAAATTATTGAAATGGTTAAAACTTATCATAAATGTCTAAATATTGCATTGTTTGGCGAGTACGATCGATTCCCCAAAGCATACTTTTTATCTCTAACGAAAGTGGTGGTTTTAAGGAAGACAGCAACAAAAATTTTTGTAGGCGGAAAAATTTCTGGAGTTCCAGCACCTAGTGTTAACTTAGTTATTTCAAGAAAATTCTCAAATTTTTAGAGTTTATGAGATCCTATTTTTGAAAGCTAAACTTCATGCATTATAATGTTTACAAAGTAAATGAGAAATTAATATTAATAAGAAGCTGAATTTGAATGGGTTGTTGGTAGACGGCTCCAGGAAAACAAAAATAATAATAACTTATAGTGTTATCTCCTTAAGGATGATAATTCTTCGGGATACATTAAAACTTTTTGAACTTGAATCTCTTTGCATAAAAGATGACCCTTATTATCGTAGAGAATAATCAAGCTATCAATATTTTTAAAGAAACTCTACAATTTAATAAGGAGAAGTGCGTAATTACTGTACATACCATTCTGTAAAAATTGGTGTGGTTATCTGATAACTTTTTCTGTAGCAAAACAACGCTTCCAAAATTTATATGACGAAGTTTACAAGAAATGTA
>BMAW01112142.1:780-15595 GCA_019974015.1 Nephila pilipes
ATGAAGGGATTTCTCTGTATATATATATATATATTTATATAAATATATATATACAGTGTATATATCTGTATATATATATGTATATATCTGTATATATATATATATATATATATATATCTGTATATATATATGTATATATCTGTATATATATGTATGTATATATATATATATATATATATCTGTATATATATATGTATATATCTGTATATATATGTATGTATATATATATATATACAGTGCATATATCTGTGTATATATATATATATATACAGATGTACACTGTAAAATTCTTCAGTGCATAGTCCAACGTCGCATATCTTACACACATATTTTGTCAATTTTTGAAACTTCACGCCAGATTTTGAGCAAAGGGCACATCTTTTTTTTTCCTTTTCTTCCTTTAATGGCCATGTATAGAGTTGGATTATTTTCACTAACATCACTGTCAGATTCATTCATTATTTCACATATCTCAGTATCAGATAAATATTTTTTTTCGTCATGAATGTTGCCACAAATAAAAGCCGTACGAATGAAACGAACAGCTGAGAGCATCTGCTACTAAAAGTCTAACCGCCATAAATATCCATAAATTCTCATTCGAACTTCTAAGAAGCAAACAAGAAAGAAAAAGCAATCTGAAAGCAAGTGCTCCTTTTAAATCATGTCAAAACATTTGAAGAACTACGCCACAGCACGTGCTTTTAACAACTACACCCTTCCTGATATCCAGAAGTGAAATCCGAGACCATATCACCATGGTCAACACTCCATATAAACTATCTATATAGATTTCGCGGTATTGTAATGCCATATCGTAACATTAATAAAATGAAATAAAACGTTCTCCTCAAGCGTATCTCTATTGATACGCTGGGCACAGGGGAGCAAACCCGAGCATATCGCATTTGATACGGTGGAAGGGAACGGGTTAAGAAGTAAAAAAGCGTTAGAAGAAGAAATATTTCTGTCAGAAGAAAAAGTAGAGGCATTTGTTCGCTATTGGCTAAAAAGTGGAAAATCCAATATGTTGGTAAAAAATACGCAGATTTTAAAATAAGAGAGTGTATAAAAAAGTATTGGTGCAATTTTGGTAAGTAGTATTTCAGAAACGAATGGTTTAGAAAGTATTGTCAATATTGGTTCTATCCTCATACTTTAAATTTCGGGGAATTATTCTTGTCTTATTTAAACTTTCAGTAGAGGATTGAAATCCTGATGTAAATAAAGTCCCGCCATGTACCGGGACTAGTACATGGCGGGTACTTGTTTTATGGGAACTTGGAACTTCTTTTTGCCTATAGAGGTCCGAAGTCCTCTCGTGCATGATGTGGAAGTTTGGACAGGGAGGATTATACCAACTTGCATCTTATTTCTCCAATTATAATTATTACTCATATTTTCCTAGTTTTGTTCAGGTTCAGATTTTCTTGGAGCAAGAGAAAGTTGTAAATGTGTTTGATGAATAAAATAATTCAGTTCTCTTGATCTTGTACGATAATTTTTTGACTTTGGATACATTTGATTATAATTCAAATGAATATTTTTGAGTCTTCAGACAAAACAAGTCATATTTTAGCGTACTACTTAGTACGACTCTTACAATCATGCCAGAATGGCGAAATTCGTGCTATTTTGGAACTTGAAGGAGGAAATAAGATGGCGTGTAGTCCGAAAGATCAAATACATGGTAATGGAAAGAGCCTTCGCAGTCTATGGTTGTATTTAAATGGACGATTTCTTATTAATAAACAAAAATTGAAAAAATAGAAAATCCAACTGAATTATAAATAATAAATAAAGATATTCAAGTTATTATTTAATATACCTTACATTTATATCGGCAAAATGGTACTAATACAGAAGTTTTCTCTGGCTGACATAATTCAAATAAATCTTTCAATGCTTTCAAGGAAGTATTTTTTCTTTAAGCAGATAAATTGGAAAAACATTTCCATGGTATATTATATATCTATATCTATGTGTATAAATATATATATATATAGAAATTGTTATCTCCCGTGCTTAAGGCCCGCCCTTAGGGGGCAGTTTTTGTAAAGGGGTGAGTATGGAATGTCAAACGATCCCCACAGAGCAGAAAAGACTAATTCTCCGAGCGGAGAGGACGTGAGTTAATACTCGAGAAAGTTGTCAATCACTGGGTAATTGAGTGCTAACTGTGAACTGCACTGATCACCAAGGTAACGCGATAGGAACTGTGTTGAATGACTAAATTAAGTTGTTATTGTTATTAAAAAGTGTGCCTGATCTCATATGAATTTTAAGGGAAAGTAAATAGCTAAGTAAGCTACCATTGAAAAAAAAAACAAATTGATATGTTTTAGGAGTTCTAAAGTAATAATAAGAAGTTATATTGTGTACAGTGAAAAAGAAAAGTAGTTTTGCGAAAAGATGAAGAATAAAGAGAAATTTAAGTAAAGGTTAAAGTTTTAGTTAGGTAAAAGTTAAAATAGTTAGTTTAGTTACTGTCCATTTGTATAGTTTGTATATGCTCGAAAAGAAAATTTACAATAATATATATATATATAAAGTTCATATTTAGATAAGATTACTTTTGATCAATATTAGTATTTATAGTTCCTCAATCACCCGCATCTACCAATACGAAAATTATGGAATCACTGCGACAAATAATCGGTTACTGTTTCAAAAAAAGTTCCCTCAATCTTATTGACTTATGATTTCATGAATTACCCTAAATGCTTTGAACCTAAATTCAAAACTGGATCTGATGCAAGAAACGTTTGGTGTGGTAAAATTTTGTTTTTCTTTCTATGAGGCTTTACATGCCGAATTTGTGTAATCTAGTTGAAATTTTTTACCCAATTGTCGCTCATATTAAGTTAGCAAGAAAAAAAATACTTGGCTTCCAATCTTATACAACATCTTAGTCTTAAAATGTTTATAAATAAAGATTGCTTACCGATTTCCCTGATACCTCAAATAAAATAAAATGGAATATCAAAATACATCTCTATATTTCGCAACTTTACCAAATGTACTTTATTTCTTGAAAAAAGAAAAGAAAATATTGTTCCAATATGACTTTTATTTGTTCTAAAAGTTTTGTTAAAGAGAGATCGTTTTTCGGAAAATAGAAGCAATTTGTTCTTTCAAAAACATTCTACGCCATTGAGAAATTCCATTTTTCTATTTAATCATTTGATAGAACATAGTGGTTTCTACTTTTATTTCTTCATTGTTATATGAACTAACCTATTTCTACGCATGCTATTCCAAAAGAATAAACTTTGATTTGTTAAATTATGTTTGGGTTTGATAGCACAGATTCATCTTCCTTTAAGAGGTATAAAAACTTAAATGAAAAAAAAAAAAAGAAAGAAATAGAATTTAATATCAACTAAGAAAATAACTAAGCTCAAAAAAAGAATTTTTACATTAAATAATATATTTCTTGTATATAACCTCTCAGCTTAAAAACAATAATGAAACTAATGATTTAAAAAAAAAACTAATTCTTTAATTATTGCTTTATTTATTTCCTTCTCAAAAATAATGCATGTTGTTACGAACCTAAGATGACGCTTCACTGTGATGTTACCCTTATAAAAGCAAAGAGACATTTACAGATATTTTAACGGTCACCAAGGCAATAGCTCCACTGCTTTGAGTATATTTTTACAACACGGGGAGAAGCTTGGTGACTTTGTTAACTAAATGAAGGTTCTCAGATATATCGGATTTCTTTCGAAATCTCGATTAGAGCGAAAGTTATGGAATTTTCTGAATATTCCCTTTGACGTAACACCTTGTCATAAAAGCTATAAATACGGAGAGTCAGAGGGAATTGTTTGGAAATTTCTGAGTAAAGCAGTGGACATTAGTCCACTGAATCTGGCGAAAAGTGGTCTGCATGTATGTCATACATACTAAACATACAATTAATTAAAAATTAAAAATTTAAACCAATAATTTAAGAAATTACAACAAAGTACAATATATCAAAGCCAAACTACAAAACCTACAAATCATATCTCAAGAGGAAAGATTCTATACATTAAATTCAAATATGTTGATAAAATAATTATAAACTGTCTTAAACTTGGAACTGAGTATAGTGTGCTTATACTAGTATACTACCAATGCATCATACTTCAAGCAATTCTAATTTAACAAAAAAGTATAAAACCAAAATATGCAGAAATACCAAATCAAAAGTATAGTATACTACCAATGCATCATACTTCAAGCAATTTTAATTTTACAAAAAAGTATAAAACCAAAATATGCAGAAATCTCAAATCAAAACAAAAGTTAAACTCCAATCAAGAAGATCCAAATATCAAAGCCAGACTACAAAACCTACAAATCATATCTCAAGAGAAAAGATTCTATACATTAAATTCAAATATGTTGATAAGATAATTATAAACTGTCTTAAACTTGGAACTGAGGATAGTGTGCTTATACTAGTATACTACCAATTCATCATACTTCAAGCAATTCCAATTTAACAAAAAAGTATAAAACCAACATATGCAGAAATCCCAAATCAAAACAAAAGTTAAACTCCAATCAAGAAGAGAACAAAAGGAATTACAAGATAATATTTCTCAAATAACAAGACAAACACTAGTTGCACAACACATGCACACACACACTAGCATTGTATTTATTTAGTTAAGACAATTTAGTTATAGATTCAATATTTAACAGGAACTCACATACTTTTTAGAGAAGAGATATGAATGAATGATGTCCCTAGAATAGTGGTTCAATATCCTTCTTAAGGATGGATTTAAATTAAAATTTCAACGAAGAGAATGTGTGTGTTTCTGTTTTCTAATATGTCTGTGAAAAATGTGTGCCCGATCTTGTTGAAAAATATCGTGAATATGAGTTGCCAGGAAATATGCAGGGTTCCCAGAAAGAGAAATAAGGTACCCTTTCATTCCGTATGAATCTGTGACATAACTATGTATCTGGTATTATTGAGTATCTGGTATCTGTGGGAGTCGTATCTGGGGATTGATTAGGTGTTGAATGACTGTCTGAGAGTAGTTAAATTAGATAAAACTTTAAAAAATCATTAAATATTGCTATAATTACCAAAATAAATAAACATTTTGAAAATAAATGCCATAATTCAATAAAGAAATTAAGCAGAAAATTAAATTAGACATAAAGAGAAAAAGAAACAAATAAATGAATTAAAAATAAATTAACTCTCTAAATTTATGTAAGTATAATAAAAAAGGAAGATGCACTTGAAAACATAATGAACATGCATATAATCTAACAAAAATTACTCAATTGTAGCAGTATAAAATTTTGATACATTTAATATGTAAAAGTATAACCAGTAATTTAAAATTAATAATTTACACAAAACATCACATAGACAAAAACACCACCAAAACCTACAAAGCTAGAACAATGAAAAATACTGTCTCATGTTTGGGATAAAGAATGAGGGGTTGTACTAATATTATGGATCCAACCCTTCCACTCAGATTAATTACTTAAAAAGGAAGTGATAAAAGGAGTGTGTGTATGTGTGTATGTTTCTACTCATTTCTTGCGTTTCGTAGCATAAATTATTTGCACGACCAAGAAAGTTTTCCATTTTAAACTTTTTTTTTAAAATATAAAAGTTATTTTATCCTATATGAATTCATTCTTTTTTTTATATTGAATGATAAAGAGCACACATGTTCTAAATACTTCCATAAGTTTAATTATAAATCCTTCGAAAAACATTAATACACGATTTTTAAATTTGAGAGTTGAAATCAATTACTTACAAGGTGAATTATTGTAAATAAATTGTAAAAGTTTTTTTCGTATGTTTAAAGGAAATAAATCGTAAAAACATTCAGTTATTATTCAATTTTATTTTTACAGATCTAGAAAAGTCGTATAAAAATAGTTAAAATAAAAATGATTAAATTGAATATATTTTAAATAATTACTTTCTATTCAATTTTTCAATTTTGTAAAAGTAAGAAATTGTAGTTAGGTATCACTAAATACATATATAATCTGAGATATTACTTGTCAGTCCAATTTATATTATATTCTAAATTTCTCAGTATATATTAATAAAAATATATTCTATTCATACAGTTTTTTGAAATATATTTTTGAATCGTTTTGAAATTAATTTCAGACAAGAAATTTGAACTATTGCAAGATTTGAATGAAAAATACATTTACTTCCTCTCTTACAAATCCTGAAAACACCATTCCATTTTGAATAAAATTTCATTTAAAAATGAACTGATGTAGAAAAGTTATATCTTGAAAAATAAATTTTTTCCCCTATTTTCGCAGATTGAGTAGTAATAGAATTACGAGTAAAATAAACTGACGCTAGACTGAAAAGCAATGACTCAAAGGATATAACGTCTTAAATTATTATCTTATTTTCAAAGTTTAAATCTTGTTGAACTTAAATTCTACATGTTTTCTCTATGAAATGTGTGTATGCTCTTTGTTCCCAGGTGTTGTTCGTGTGCTGAGGACAGTAAAATGGAGATGCATACAGCAAAGAGGTTGTAGCAAATAGGGGTCATTGAGTTTTTAACAGCAGATAAGGGAGGAGGGGAGGGACTTGGCCAAATTGTTCACCGATTGAAAACTATTCTACTGAAAACTTTCAAAGATTATCCGAAAGATTGCAGAATACATTGAAGAATATAACTTTCATTCTGTGTATATTCGTGTGACAACTGGGTACGAAAATGCCATTAAGGCCTGATACCAAAAACAATCACCACACTTTTTGAAAACGGGGTAACAAAAAAATTATAACATTGAAAGCATTACTTTTCAAACACTCTTCGGAATTTTATGGTTTCATATTTATATAGAAATTACTTTTTATTCATAAAGTTGACTGTAATGGCAAAATATACTCAGAATTGGAGGATACAGATGTTTAATTTCCTTTTGGTAATTTTTGTTTCTTAAAACAGGATTTTAAATTTTTAGGACATTATTTCAGTAAAATTCAAATATCTTTTGCAATTAATTCCTTATATTTACCTCCTTATATGGATATTTCTTTTATTTCAACAATTTCTAATGATTTATGTATCAAAAATTACTGAATTAATTTTTTTAAAAAAAAAAATTCCTATTTCATTTAATGAACTCATAAAATTGCTTTGATTCTTACCTTTTAATTTAATATTATTGTTATACCTTATTATGGTTGTGTCTTTTAGCTTCTGTATTATTCAAAAAACATTGACTTCATTTTTTGATTTTAAAATAATATTTTCACATTGTTCTCAAAATTTTCAAATTTGTATTTGTTTTCGAAAATAACATACAAAGTTTATCATAAAATATTTTATAGAAATAATGATAGAAACTGAATGAGTATTACTATGTTAATATGTCACGTGGCCACTATTTGACACGGCTGTGTGGTTTTGGTCGTGAACTCGTCGTGTTGTTTTTGTTGAGCGGTGGGTTCGAGGCTTCATACCACTAAGGACCTGCCATGTAGCGAGGTTGATACAAGTTAAATCTAGTCAAGGTCCCAAGCCCCCCTTCCCCATAAGTGTAGAGTGGGAATTTTGAATATGAGGTGTTCAGGTGCTGTCTTCGTAATTTGAACAAGGCTCAAAATTATGAATCCATCGCCAGAAACCTTCGTTTTGCCTCGCACTGTTAACTTAATAAACAATCGAATTAATACTGCACTCTAAGTTATCCCTTTAAAATCAAAATTAAAATGTTTTCAAATATTTCAATGGTACAATATAAGGAAATAAAGTTTGTATGAAAATTTGTGTGCATCAAGTACTAAAAAGAAATTTAAAATAAACTCAATATTCTAAAATAGATGTACTGGTCATTCATATAATTCTAAATGCATAAGATATTGAAGAACAAATCTAATTCGTACATAATTTGATTACGTGCCTTTGCCTTTCTTCCAAAAGACAAATTACGAATTAAAGCAATGAATCTTCAAATTCTTCAAACCTTATCCTTAGAAATATTGCTTTGATTGCAATGAATGTCTACTGATACTTCACTAAACTATTACTTAGATAAATCTCTAGAAGATCTTCAAGGATTAAAAGAAAGAAAGAAATTGCAATCTTATATTTTAGATAGGTTTATTCACAAAATATATAATAACAATATTATATCAGATCTTAATTTTCAATAAATTATTTTATTTAAAATTCGAGGAACCAAAGAAATATCTAAAAATATAGAATATCAATTATCGAATACCATGCAATCGAGCTAAAAACGTTCCAATTAATATATTCATGTAATCGTACTATATTACGGTCCATTTGAGAGTTTTCTCTACCAGCTGATCAACCCACAGGAGTATCTTTGGTTCGTTGCCGTCGTCAATAACGTGTAAGCCTTTACTGTTGACAGACCATATTGCAGTTGCTGTGATATTTGTTTCGTGCTGAAAAGCAAGAGCGTTGTTCCCTCAGTGTTTCCAATAAATATAATGGATCAATTGAAGAATGATGCCAGTGGATCCAGCTTAACTCGGTATTGTGGAATTGAAAATGCAACAATATAAGACACATTTAAAAAGAACAGTGGCGTCATAACAACATTTGCGAGTAAACTTGATGATGCAGGTGGTGATGAAACACGATGAGAATGGTAAAAGAAAACCAGTATTTGCTCGTTTCATGTAGGTACATAGCCAAGAGAAATCACTAAATAGTCCTATGATTCGTGAAAAACCTTTTGAAGCTATGGAGTGATTAGTACATAAAAATGTGATGCTGTATAATTGATATCATCAAAAGTTTGTTAGATTTAGAGACTTTGCTTTCCTAAACTGTAATTAGCCCGGACTTGTGGACATCTTTTTGTGCCTTCTTCTATTGTTATTATGATTTTAATGAAATTATATTTTAAAATTTTTGCTTAGTTCTTTTTAATTAAATGTGTTGTAACATGAGCAAAGTTTCAAAACGTTGAAGATTACTATAGATTTTAGAGGTCGCGGCAGCCTAGTGATTCTGGTCATGACCTCCTGGCCGGCGTTGTTATCATCGAGCCGTGGGTTGAAGCCCAGTTGCCACTATAGGACCACCTGTATCCAGAGCTGATGCATGTTAAATCTATCGAGGTCTAAAGTCCCCCCATTGGCGTGTTGCGGAAATTAGGAGAGAGAGTGCCACTTCAGGTGTCGTCCTCGTGACTTGACCAATGTTCAAAATTACGAGGTCCATCGTCAGTAGATCTTATGATGAAACAAAATATTAATAGTGTTTCTTGTTTTAATTAAGAATAGGTATGTAATTACTCGTTAATGATATCAAAATTTGACATTCCTTTTCTGTCGTTCCAGGGAGTTGGTGCCTTAAAGTTTTCTCTTTATGGCAATAAAACTGATTAACCACTCAAATGAAAACTCCTTTTGTAAATAAAAATAATGTATTGAAATTAATTACAAAACTACAACAGGTACACATAGCGCTATAAAACACAGCACTGGTTACATAGTAGAGCAAAATCGTTCTCTAGTTCTAGATAAAGTTCGTTCTGTTTTTGACGCTGTTCACTCCAATCAACAGCGTCCTCTCGCGGGAGTCACGTGGTTTCTGCTGGAAAAGTATGCAGTTCTGAAAAAGATCTCGTGTTGCTTCTAGTGCGAAGTTAATAAAATCAATCTAATCCAATCTTAAACTGAAGACCTAAGTTAATGGCTTTTTTTGAATTTTTCAAACTAAGCAAATCCTTTTCTTGTGTTATCTGTAAGATATGTGTAACACAATGAATATACTTGTGTGAGTACTATCACTGTACACTTATGATGCTGGTAGGAAGTTTTCCCGGAAATATTCAATTACCAAAATATTAGTTATTCAAACACTCCTACCAATTCAAACCTATTGTTTCGCAAAATCAATGCACTCAGGTAGTTATTTCGTACTTACAAAGTTCTCAAGATTAGAGGAGCAATAAAAATATGCTTAAACAGGAGATGAACAGAATAATAATCGTCACAAGAGAAATGGGAAGCAAATTCAAAATGAAAACTGAGCTAATTCCAAATTATCAATCACTTCTAAATCCAAATCTGACATTTTTTAAGATAAATGCTCTTCAACAATGGATATTAAAATAGCAAATTAATTTTTGCATCTCTCCATATACTTGTTTAATAAACGCAAAATTAAAAACTTTTTTCGACTACATCAAAATTCCTCATTAAATAAAAAAGGTGATCAAAAAGTACCTTGCTTAGCAACATAACTTGTTTTCTCCCACAAATGTCGTTGCTAATCCAAGTTAATTTTATTGTATTATCGGATTATTTGTCTCATGTTATGGAGCTTATAATATGTATAGTATTCGGCGACATCAAATACGATTCTTTGAAGAAATTCAAATTTTTCAGAATCTTTTTGTTTACATTGATATAAAAGTGCGCTATTAAATTACTGATTCATCGCTAATATATTATTAACTTTTGTATGAATTAAAAATTTTAGCATCTATTTAATCTATACTTTTACTTACGAGGATGGTACAAAGGTATCTATTTCTGAAGACGATGGCAATGATAATGCCCCAAGGTGCCCTTCTATTACTTCTGTGTGCTGATATTTCGTACACGGCACAAAAAGGGTTTTTCGTTAGTTTATAAGAAACAAATAGTAGCCATTTTACATCATATCTGAATTCGTTTGCGGCAGCGTGAGATCTAGATTCATAATTATGTCTAGATTCCAATGAGATCTAGATTCATAATTATGTACCATAAATCAAGAAACAATCAAAACAGTGGTTCGCTTTCTTCGTAAGACATGGTTTGAATCTCTTCCAAATCAAACGGAGACTGTCTCATCGATTGCAAAAATCATGACTTGGTGTGATTTCGACTCTCCGGTCTCGTTACTGGCATGTATGTTATCCACCGGAAATTAACCAAGACAATCACGAATTAGCAAGTCTGAGATCAAGACTGAATCAAGTTAACCACAGAAACAATTTATTAACTGACATTTATTAAACTTCCTAAAGAATTAATAACACTCGAGATACTTATCAGGTTTGGGGAGCAACGCTTCACGCGTCCATTGCAAAAGACAATCAGAAAATGATATTTATTGTACAGGAATCAAAGGCAAATACGAGTCCAAGATATCTCTCAAAAATCTCAGAGTATACATAGGAGTAATCTTTTAAAATTCAAGCGCTCCCCTCTTTTCATCTCTTTTCTTGTATCACTAATCATTCCTACAAATTCCTGTCTTCTTTTATCACCATCAGTCTTTCGTCAATTATGTTCTCCTTCATCGTACTTCATTTTATATTATTATGCTGATTTACTTCATTTTTAAGTTGAGCATCTACAATTCAGGAATGTCATAGAAATGTTCAAAAAACCTGTTGTACCGAAGCAGACTTGTGTATCTCGTTACAATGGTTTTGCGACGAAATTTTGGGAAGAGAAAAACATCATACTCGTGGATTAGAAAAGTGGAAAAGATCAATGGAAAATACAACAGTTAATTAACCAATTCATCTTCCTCCCTCCTAATACCCCATTTATTATTTATAAACAAAGATACCTTGTGAAGCATCGTTGTAAGAAATTATAAAATAGTTTACATCATTTGTAATCCTATTTGCGTATACAATTTCTAAAAATAAATGGGGGCTTCCTGAACAAGTAGAATCTATTTAACAGAATACTAATTCATATATTAAAAAGGAAAAGAATAATCAAACTGGAGAACTAATAGCATCGCAATTTTAATATAAGTCATAGTGCATACATCAATGTACTGTCACCTCTATTTAGTCCAGCATTCGATTGTTTTGCTCTTTCTTTGATCCAGCACCAATAAATCTGTTCATTTTTATTGTGGATTTGGGAGTTTGTTCGCCAAGGCCATAACGTCACTGCACGGCACTGCCCACGATTTCGAAGTATTTATAGTGACTGCCGATTTTATTTCAGTATTAAGCTTCTTCTTTTCTAGCGTATTACATATCACGTTTGCACAATATTACAGTTGTGCACGCACAGAAAAATATTCTAGGATCCTAACAGTTGTTATTAATGTGCTAATATATTGTCGAGGTTTAGTTTAGTTTAGTTTTTATTAACGTCGCACTAGAAGCAGCACGAGGGCTATTGGCGACGGACCTCGTAATTTTGAACCACGGTCAAGTGACGAGGACGACACCTGAGCTGGCACCCCCCTCTCCTAACATCCACACCACGCCAACGGGAGGACTATATAGTCGAGGTTGCCAAGTGGTCATGATCATAAACTCGCGGACGGCGTTGTTTTTGTCGAGTCGTGGGTTCGATGGCATGTGTTACCGAAGATTCAATGCGCAGCTGGACTGGTGCACATTAAATCTGTCGAGGTCTAAAGTAGTCGTAGTGTGGAAGTTTGGAGGGAGGGATACCAGCTCAGGTGTGAAGCTCATGAATTGATTGAGGTTCAAAATAAGGAAGTCCGTCACCAATAGCTATCGTGTTGTTCCAAAGTGCAACGTTAAGAATCATTCAATCAAATGAAGTACTAATAAAATAACTAAGCTTAAACATGTGTTTAGAGCAAATCGTTTTTCAACTTGTTTTAATTGTAATTATACTGTATTAATAATTCTTTTGTGTCTATTTTTGTTTTGTATTGTTAATCAATGCAATGATATCTAATCCAATTAATGATCAATGGCTGAATGTAATTTAGAAAATGATAAAATAATGGAGTATTTTGTCGGTTGTTTATATCGTTTATAGAAGTTCAGAATGAGCGTAAACACATTAAACACATATTCTGACCGTTTAAATTCCTTACCTACAGTACGTTTATTCCCATCTTAAAAATTATAATGATTTAATTATAATTATAATGGTTAAAATTATATTGGTGTTTGATAATCTAGTATGGCAGTGGCCCGAACGTGCAGTATGGAAGAAAGTTTACTACATTAAAAATAAATTTTTAATGTAAGTATTTGAAACTGAAGCTACCTTTAACATATATAAGGAAATCTATTTAAGAATAATATTCGTAATAAAATGTTTAGAGCGAAATAAGTAATTTCAACTCCATATCACAATCGAATATATTTATTTAAATTCATTATTCTTTTGCTACGCAATGAGATTAGATCTATTTATGGAATAAATATCCATATATCTGCCTTGAGGTTATTTAAAACCCCACCAATATATGCAGTGCTAATGAATTGTCAATATAATGTGAAAGCAGTTGATTAATTTCAACTAAAATTAATAATCAGTTTTATTTACGTCTCTCTCCCACTCTTTGCGGCAGATCTATGATTGTTTCCCGAAATTCTAGTTAAAGTAGAGAGTTTCAAACAATGAACGTATTGACCTCTTAAAACTTAATGTAAACAGATATTAAACATACTTTTACAGCATACTCTAATTACTTTAAATATGCATATATTGATTATGAAATATGATTCGAACAAAGAAAATCCACAAAGTTAAATATTTGCGATGTTGCTGAAAAAAGAAAAAAAAAATGTTAAAAACAAATGTGAAATAGATAGAAAATACAAATATAAACAAATCTAAGACAATATTACATAAGTCTAAGAAATCCTGATTAATAAATATTTATATGACATTTTTGATGGTCCAATATGTAAGACTTGATTACAAAGTAATGCCTTTGAGGTCAAAATTATTTTATTTGTACTCTTAGTTAATAAATTAATGTAACTGAAAGTTACATGCGCCCTTTATGCTTTGATATTGTTTTCTGTTTCCTCAGGCGTCTTTGGTATGATGAGAATTGTAAAAAGAGATGACTCACATGGAAATATATTTCAAACAGTACGGTATTATTGCACTCGACTTTGAGTTTTGCATATTTTCATCTTCTCCCGAAGATGAAAGATTACATTACGAGGCATCGCATTCATTTTGACGAAGAAAAGGAAGAAACCCTTAAGGTCTGGTGTCGAAAACACGGCCGCCAGAATTCTTCTTTGATGGGTTTGGTCGACTATTTAGACATTGTCTCAATTACGTAGCAAGGAATGGGGTTGTTTCGAAAAGTAAGTAATGTAGTACATAGAATATACAAGAATCTTTCAATACCACAAGGATTGCGCATGACAAATAAGTTGGATATATATATAAATCAAATCTAACACAGAGGGTAACGTTAAATAACCCTTTAATTGCAATTATCCTCGAAAGGACGACTCAGGTAGCAATACATGGATAAAAAAGCAGAAAAAACGAAAACCAGCATTTTTAAAGATTAGCGATACATGTACAGAGACAGTCCTCATAGTATCAGCAACGTTTCTTCGGCCTCAGCAGTACCACTCTATACTGCCAAGGCAGACACCGGCGTCTCCACAAATTCACTCGGCTACGCAACCGTCAGTTCCTATGTAGATTTGTCCTTCCAAATGCCAACCACTTCTCAGTCGACATCCAGATTGACCACCAACAGAAAAATTTACATAGATGCATAGACAGATAGACTTACTCTTCCTCAGCTCTCGCCGTAGTTATAGCTTTTCTAGATAGGTATGACATCACACGGAAAACTGTGCAACTTTGTTCATCGTGGAGATATAGATTAGATTTATTCACTTTCTTAGATCTTCTATTTATGGCCAATGCCTCGAAGTTTCTGGGCAAATTTCCAAATCTGTAGCCAACATTAAGGAGTCATTGCTTCAACTTCCCTATGTTTACTAATAAAATCTCTGTAAATTTCACTTTTCCTTCATAAAAGAACCACTACAGAGAAGCATCTTATCGAGTTCGTAACAATACACACACACTCAAACACACACACACACACACACACAC
>BMAW01112147.1:0-11546 GCA_019974015.1 Nephila pilipes
AAAAAAAAAAGCAAGGAAAAATCATATAACGTTGATATGATCGAAATCATATCACGAACATATACTTCATCCGTGTCAAGTTTTCTGTCCCTTTTCTTCTGCAAATAAAATCGTTATGCTTTTCATACCTGCATCATAGTGAGCTCGTCTTGATGCCGTTACAGATATCTTTGATGTTTAGGTTAAAAAAAAACGCAAACAAGAAAGTTTCGAAATGCGTGCAGACAACGAAGTTCAGGATAGACTGAAAACTGAAGATAAACTCCATGTGATAAATCATCGATGACAGGTGGTCAGAATGGACGGTTGCAATATATATATATATATAATAGGTGTATTGAAAAAGATATCTTAATGTAACCAAGAAATATTCCTTTATATAAGGGGTGTAATTAGTAAAATAATAGTCATTGTAATGAATTAGTTATAATTTAAGATGCTATAGAATGCTATTTTGAGCTTAGAAAGAAAATTATGTTCTTACACAGCAGCTGTGACAAGATAATGGTTGTGACTCAGATTGAAATCCCCCAAAAAATGTTTGAACGTATATCTATAATTTCTACACAGGTGACAGTGATAATAAATATTGTAGCATTAGTCAGAGAAGAACAACAAAGAAATGTACGTCTCTCAGAATCCAGTCATTGATACACGAGGAGAAAAAAAAATTTAATTATGTACGGGGTTTGTTACAATCAATTTTCTTTGAGGGAAAAGAACTCAACATTTGTTAAGATGTAAATAAACAACATTTATTGTTAAATATTTTTCATGAAATTATTTTAATCTCACTGCTTTTAAAATACGAAATCCAAATGAATTGATATGGAATTTAAATAAAAGTCACTATGCACTTCTTATAACATAGAGGCAGCCTTAATAAATAGTTGAAAAGTATTCAACTATCGTATCGGCTCTACAATAATTCTAATAATATAATCAATTCTTGATCGCAGGAAGAGAAAGATATAAACAGAATCTCGAAGATTCATTCTAATCTTATAATTTAACTAATTTATTTCCAGTCGGTAAGAAATGGGATGAAAATTCTCTGCCAGACACATTTTTCAAAAGTTTCATAATAAATAGTAATACATACAATTTTAGTATTTGGTAAGCAGACGGTATTCTTATAGACTCTTTAGGGAGACCTAATTAGATTTTCAAAAACTTTTTTTGGCAAAATATCTCAAATTAAAGTGTTATATTTATCTTTACTATTATTAATAATGCATTAAACAGTATTATATTACACTATTGACTCCTGTGTGAAAAAATACGCATTCATATAAATCTGAAAATTTTTACAAACTATATTTTCTTCAATTATGTAGAAAGTAAAAGTCAAAAATTTTAAGTATATCTTTTTCTTTGAATGTATCAAGAAGAACATTTTTAAGAAAAGTTTCAAATGTTTTGATCTCCTCAAGACTGAACAACTCTCAAAAAAAAAGTATTTACCTTAATTTACTTATTATGATTTTTCGGAACATATTTTAGTTTTAGAACCTGTTTACATACATATTTTAGATAAAGTACGTCAATATAATGACAAATTAAATCTAAGCAATGTATTAATATTGATCAAGCCAATATATTAATTTTAAAAATTAATATGCTCTATTAATTATTAAAACACTACTAAAAGGTTTTGCTGAAGTACTGACGTTACCCGGGGCTTACGCAGAGCGAAGGTGCTTCATTAAGGGGTATGGTGTTAATTTTAAAGAAATATCAAAAATGCTGTGATGTTCCTCTTATTTTGGTTCAAGATCATTAGTGCAAAATTCTACAATCTCTAATAAAACTACAGATTTTATTTGGATAAGAAACAACTATTATTTTTATCCTATATTTTAGCACAAACCCTTAGAGTATGTGACGTTTTCTGTTTGTTCTTGGGGAGAGTAAACGTACAAGGTTGTTATTATTAAAGTTACCCTATTTACACTCCTACAAAACCATTCTGCCTATCGGATTTTGATGAAACTTAGTATATATGTTACATGGACCACAGGAAAAAGATTTCTTCGATAAAAAAAATAGTTCAAATGTTGGCTGCCATATGATACTTTTCAAAAATTTCTTGTGTAAATCAGTCAAACATATAAAAAGACGCAGTCAAAGCAAGAAAATCATTCAGTGAGCCTTTGTCATTGTTAATGATGCCCTTACAGAAGAAATATCGAGCCTTACTGATAAAATTGTTTTATCAGTAAGCAATAGCTTAGCTGCACTGTGTGCACTGTGTATTAGCAGGTAGTTTAAAGGGATTGCGAAAAGGGCGCATGTCTAAGAATGGTGTGAAGATGATTATGAATTTTAAAGAGACTGGAGATTTGGGTGTGCTGCCAGGAAGAGGTCCGAAACCGATTGTGAATGAAACTGTCAAAAAAGTCGTTACTTCTGTGGTTGAAAAAGTTTTCAGTTCCACCTATTCTTGAGCTAGTGCTCGATTGGTGTCACAAGAGTTGCCGATTCCGTGGTCGACAGAAGGAAAAATTCTTCCATCCATTTTAAAATGGTATCCGTTTTAGATTCACGCAGTGCAATGCTGCAACCTCAAAACCACCAAAAACGCTACGATTTTGCTTGCCAATTTTTGGCGAGAATGGAAGTTGAAGACTCGGGGCCTTGGGAAATTCCAAGGTCAGATGAGGTGCTCTTTTCTTTAGATGGAACTATGAATAATCAAAATTGCTGCATATGGAGGTTTCACCTTCTCATAACGTGACTGCATAGTGTGGATTTACTATTGAATTTATTCTCAGACCATTTTCCTTTGAAACTCTCACACCTCAAGGTCCTAAGACGTGCCCTATCACGAGTGCATGGTGCAGTATACTCCTTCGGCAGCAGTTCATTCCTGCTTTACAGGAACGCCAATGTGTACAGATCAACTGTCTTCATACAAGAGGGTGCAACTCCCCACATTTTGTGCTAAGTCAAAGAACTGCTTCGAGCTAGCTTTGGCAAGAATAGTGTAATATCAAGAGCTTTTCCAGATTAATGGCCACCCGACTTAAATTCCTGTGATTTCATGTTGTGGGGATTTCTAAAATATTCTGTTTATGGAGAAGGAATTAGGACTATTTTTAATATTAACACCAATTCTTTTATAACATGCAATAATTCTGTTAGAAATTTTTGACTGACTGAGTTGTTCACTATTCTAGTGGACTTATTGTTGTCATGGCACTTATTAAACGAATTCATGATGTGTTATTTGTATATAATAATTTAATTATTAGGTGCATAGTCTACATAATTAATGATAATTCTGTCCTAGAGATAACAGTAGTTTTTTTTAAACTTTCAAATAAAAATATCCTCTCACGGTTAATAATACTTACTTATCTAAAGATCACATTCTTAATACCATTATTAATATAATCTTAAAACTGTTTAAAAGCTTACGGTAAAATATCATAGTTCATTATTAATTTAATATTAAAATTATCAGTACCTTAGCTCGTGTGGTGTGTGTGTGTGTGTGTGTGTGTGTAAAATGCGCAGCTCTCCAACTCACGTTTAAGAAGATATAAGGGAAGGAGCATGCAGAATGCTCAATTTTTGTGCCACTATTTCTGCTAGAGAAATCATCATAGAACATTTGTTCTTGTCCCAAAAGACGCATCTCATAGCAGAGAACGCCAGGTTGTTGTCAACAGATGATTTTACGAAGAACATAGTGATGGGACTGTGAATGGCAGATTGGTCCATACAGCAAATCTCAGTTGACACACATGCACGTTTCCACAGTGCACCGGCAGAGACAAAGTTGGTTAGAACAAAGAAATGTGTCAAGTTTGAAGGTGTAGCCAAAGTGACGCCAATACGTGGGGATCGCATCCGCCGATAGACGGTAGAGGACCCAGAAGCCACTTCTACCTTAATTCTGCAGCATGTTCAAGAGACCTTTGATATTCCTATATAGACCAGAATCATTTCTCATCCACTGGTTGCTAGTGGCCTGCACCCATGGAGTCCATTAAGAAGACTACCATTGACACATCAGCAGCAATTGTGGGACAGCCCATCACATGACGACGCGGCATTTTGGTTTGAGGCGCAATTGCGCACGATTCCAGGACACATCTAGATCACTAGGGCACTGTGACGGCCCACCAATACGTGGGTGATGTGCTTTGGTCGGTGACACTCCCCTACTTTCAAAGGGTGCCCAATGCCCTTTATCAGCAGGATAACGCCAAACCACACACTGCTAGCCAATATACTTTGCAAGGTATACAGAAGCTTCTCTGGCCACCTTTCTCTCCTGGTCACTCACCTGTGGAACATATTTGGGATGTGATTGAACACCATTTGCAAACCTTGCCTCTGCCATGTTCATATGATGAACTGTGACAAAAGGCTGACAGGGAATGGAGAGCCATTCTTCAGGATGCCATCTATAATCTCATTGACTCTGTACCTAGACGTGTTGCTTCGTGTATCACCATCCACGATGGTCATACAACCTACTGAGCCGACGCTGTTATCGCTCTGCATTATGCATATTATTACACTAAAATGTCAGGGAAACTCCCGGACGAATTCCCTGAAGTCACTTCTGAAGGGGGCTCCAGATGGCTTTGTCACTGAATTTAAATTTGAAATATAGCTCTAAAATCGTCAGAGGGAGTGATAGAACTTATATCTCACGCACTCCTCTTTTAGCCTATATGTAAGATCTCTTGTTAACTGTGAGTTCTACATGAGAAGGTCATACAAACCAAATGAAGTCGTGTGATGTCACAAACAATTCCTAAATGTTTCCACTTAAGATTCAATTTTTTGAGGGACTTTTGTACGCAGAATCTGTCTGGTTGTTGCTTAAAACTCTCACATTTGCGCGAAGTGTATCTGAGAAATGATATAAATTAGGGATCGAATTCGTCCTCTACCGTGATTCAAAATAGGGAGGCGTAATGGCTATCTTTTGGTTCTTTATCAATATCGAATTAACACGAAGGTTATTGACAATAGACCTCATAATTTTGAGCCACAGTCAAATGTCAACGAATTCGCCTGTCTTTTATACCACACCTATGTGAGGGTTCTAGCCTCATCTAATTTACTTTCTGCTAAATTATGAGTGTTCTAATGATTCAATAATCTCCTCGGCTGAAGCAACGCCTACCACAAACTAGATGTCATAACCATTCGCCTACTTCGGCCTTGTATTGGCTGTGGCTAGCAGGTCATGAGACTGGTAGATACAAAGTCCATTACAACCAAAATGAGTTCAATCAACAAACTCCATAAAACTTTCTTTTTGTTTTCGTAATGTCTTAAAATATTTTCTGATTTATTGTAATTGTATGAAGTTTTAGATTTCTCGGATTTATTACATTCAGAATTAGAAAATCTATATAAAAATTTTAGAATATTAAAATTAATTCAAACCGTATGTGACTGTATTTATATGTTTACTATAAAATTATTGCTTTTTACACTTTTAAAACTGTAAAATAATTATCAGTTGATTGGTGTAACCATCTTTGAAAAGAAGTTGGAAATTTTAAATCGTCTAATGTTTCAGGTACTCCTTTAACATTAGAGAACCCATTTTTCAAACAGAAAAATGTTCACGAAATTTTAAATTTAAACTGAGAATGAATTATTCACAAAGAAGACATCTAAAATGAGAAAATAATTAAGTTAATTAACTATGTATATTAAATTTGTTAATTAATGCAATAGCAATATAATTTGGTTCCATTTGAATTAATGACAGTAATATCAGTTCTATCTAGAAGGGATGAAAACAGTTAAAGTTATTAATCATGATTTCTTTTCAATCATAGTTAAATGTTCTTTGTATAATTTTTGAATTCATTCGTATATTATAATTATCTTCAACGGAAAGAAAAATTTTCGGAGGAAAAATTAATTTGCTTACGTCAGTCAGGTTCCCTTATCTTTAGAGAATCCCTTCATTTTATGTAATATTTAAAATTTTAGCGATGATATCAGATTTACTATAATTCATTTGAAACATTTATGGAAGTCAATTATAAAATATTTAAGGTCATATTCTAAAATTATTATGAGAGTTTTGGAATGGAATTTTTTTTTCTATTTCTTCAAACTGCTACACTTTTATTAATAATCTTGAGAAACAGGGTAATGATAAAATATATTTTAATAGTATCTAACTTCAAAGAATTCTTTCGCAATTCAATACATGTGTACATTAATTTACTCTACATAAGATGTACTCAAAAATGCTACATAGAGAAACTTTTTGGATAATGATATATTTTATTTTTATTCCTATTTTTAATATGTGATGAAAACCCTTATTTTTGACCTTTGGAAAGAAACCAATTACGAAACTTCGTAATAAAATTACAGAATTAAATTTTAGTATATGCAAAATATTTTTAGCATTAGCAATCATTATGTAAATCTAAGTTTTTTGGAAGAAATTATTCCATATTTATTTACTTATAATTTTATATCAATCTCGAAAACTGTTAATCAGAAACAACAACAGGAAGGATATATATAGATATTAATACATACTTTTATAATAAATGAGGACCGCTTAAACTAAGAACATTTAGAACTGATTTTTATTATACAAAGCTATACATATAGAAAACATTTTCATTTTTCTCCATTTGAATTCTCTATATGCATGCATCTCTTCAAATGGGTGAATCCCTTCGTTCAATTTCATATTCAACGAATTCGAGTACAATATTTAAACTGGATGATTATGTCGATATGTGAAAAGGAGGTCACAACATATCAAAAAATATTTTCATGAGTCGACATTCATTGTGATGCACCACAGTAGATCAATGTTACAATGCAAAAGAATGTGCTTTATTTTCTTTCATTTCATCAGTATACCGTGAAGTGATTGGATATAGTATTCACTCACAAAAGGAATCCGTAACATTAGTAGGAAATCTGTTTAGTAGAAGATATGAAAAGATTTGTATCAAAATGTCAGCATGCCTCATAGGTCAAAGATAAAATGGAGAAAAATACCTATTCTTTCCGAGGTATTAAATAAGGTAAGACTTGTTAGAATTCGTAAGAAAATGGAAGGGAAAATATGTATAAGAATATGAATTTGGTGTGCTTAGTTTATAATATTTATAAAAATCATTTTAAATCAGCTTTGGGTTCAAATAATAATAAATTAATTCACCAGAAAAGTGTATTAATGTACAATTTTATAATACTTATAAATAGCCATCATACTTTTTTGTGTTGAAATACTTTCACTTCCCCTTTAAACCATTGTAACTTAAATTATAAATGTCACGTGCTTTGTTTACTAGAAGTCTCCCGAATCTCATCTTAATGCTGCATTACCAAAATTAAGGAAAATCCTTTTTCCTCTCAGGTATAAAACCTGTAGCCAACCGTTAACAGCTCTCTTTCGCCTCCTTTTTCTGCTAACAATTGCTGCATAAGAGGCGCAAACGTAACACTCAGTACGTTCACATTCACTAAACATATAATATTTTAATCCTTACAAAAGTGATATACATAACATGCTACCGAATCTTCATTCACTATTCTGTTAAAGAAAAGTAGTATTTCATGCATCTGTTTTGTAAACAAATTATGCATATTCTTTCTGCTTGTATTATTCAACACTTTTGACTTTGTTAAGTTGCAATGATTAGAAAATAATGCAATTTAAATACATGTTGAATGAATGCAATTAATATATTTTACAGCATAATAATATTAAAAAAATTTAATTGGGTTCTTTAGAAAGCCTTTCTTAGAAAAATACTTTATCGTAAAAAAAAAAAAATATTAGCTTTTCTAAATAAAGGCAAATACATATTTTTGTTAAAAAGATCCATCTGTAAAATTTGAGTTTAAAAACAAAATGTTATTATCATTGAAATTAAGTCTTTTAAGAACAATAATTTTTTTAGAAAAAATATTTTATTTAATATATATATATGTATGTATATATATGTGTGCGTGCGTGGTGTGTGCTTGCGGGTGGGGGGGGGTGCTTGTTTATAAAGCAGTTTTTCTAAAAAAGTTATTTTAAGAAAAAAAACATATGTAGTGTGAAATTGGAGAATAAACTTATTAATTGTAAGACTAAAGACAGCAATGATATTAATGATTTAAAGAATTATATCCAAGATGTTTTTATTATTCATTATGTTGACAAAGTCCCAGAAATTATGATATTATGTGTAAAACACTTTATAATATTTTGATTGATAAGCACTTTAATCATGGTTTTTTTTATTTAAATTTCAAGAGGTAAATAAATTCTTTATAGGATTTCAGCATTTTATAAGAAAGTAGATTATAATATTATTATTTATACTTTCATCATGTATTTTTCACTCCCGAATTTCATAAAATACCAGTTAAACTTAGAGCTGTAACAAATACTGTTAAAATTTAAAATACTAAAGCAAGTGAAATATAACCAAGTCTTAACTTAAAAAAACTATTGATAGTTTTGTAAAGATAAAGTAGTTATTATTAAAAGTAATTATGAAAGCGCTTGCGCTGCTCTCGTATGTTTCTGATAAAGAGATTTGCTCAATGTATAACTATAATTTTAAAGGTTTTCTTAATTCTATAGATATTGAAGATATAACTAAAGTTCTTGTTAATTTTTAAAAGTTGAATTTAAATAGTTTCATTTCTTATGAAACTTTTTAAGAAATAATTAATTTAGCATTGAAAGAAATCTGTATTGTATTTAATAATAAGAACTGTTAGCAAATTAAAGGTATATCATAAGGTGGTTCTGTTTGTAATAGTCTTGATAACACATATATTTATACTTCCATGAACAAAAATTTACAGATAATAATAATTATACTTTGTTTAGATACACAGATTACCAAATAATATTTCAAAATAAATTTAACTCAGAATTTAGCCTGATTTATTTTTATCACCCTTATTTAAAATTAATAGAAACTAATAAAAATATTCGTGTTTTTAAATGCTTAAATATTGTTACAAAAATTCTATTGATCGCTGGTGTATATGCGAATGAAATCATTCCTGAACGGTCTCGCAAGGAACTCTTGCTTTTCTCTAAGTGATCTTGGACATGACTCCACCAGCAGTTTCAACTCCAAGCTAAAGGGAAGCAACTGAAAGTACATTCTTTATTTCTTCCTCAGTGCTTTCTGTGAACACAGTAGCTCTAACAGCAGCACAGTAGCCCTAACAACAGCACAGTAGCATAAGCAACTGCTTTCTATTTGGCCTCATCAGGCTCCATCTTGGTTCAGCTTTCTTAGCTTCCTTAAAAATCCCTTCCACGTTTCCCCCCCCCCCCTTTCTTCTCCTCTAATGGCTCTATATCATCTATCTTCTCTTTCGAAGTAAATACATTTTCTACTTCAATCTCATTAACCGAATTTTCTTCAGACTCTTTTATTATACTATTCTTGGTAGCCTCTGAAGGTTCAACACCAGAAGTGGCATCGGCTTTTATTTGTTGAGTCAGGATTCAGCTTAAGACTTTCTTTCCGAAATTATTTCCTTCACAAAGTGATTTTGTCCATCGAAATAGCTGTCCATTCTACCTTTTATTCCAACTTTTATCTCTGATTTCAAATCTTTTATCATTTCTTTGTACCATTGCTTCATTTCCTCATTCCTGCCTTACTCAAGTCCTTCAAAGTTCCAAATTGCTCCCTCGTCAATTTATCATTTATTGTTCCGGTCACAAGCATTCACTTCGAGACCCCACTTCTGACACTAATGTCGCAAAAATTATTAGGTGCATGAGAGTGAAAATTAAATCCAAATTGGAGGTTAACGACAAATGACGCTTTATTCACAAATATTCAGGATAAGACAATGCATAAGTAGAGAGGCTTCGTCAGTAACAGCACAAATAGGAACACAGCACTTGTACAGATTAGAGGCACAGATGCAGAAACAAAATCATCACTTGTAATAACAGTCCAAATTGTATCAGCTATCTTCAGCTCATCAGCTTACTAGTTTACACTAAGGACAAACCACCTCAGTAATAATCTATACTTCCAAGGCCGGCTTCAACAGTTCTTGTCTGATACACGTCGCTCGGGTAGCTACCGGTAGTTCCTTAGCAAATTCACTCAGCCATTACCAACCGCTTCCTATTGATTTTCTAATCGATCTCCTCTGGATTCGCAATTTTCCTTTGCATAGGCGCTGCGACCAGGTACGATGTCAAAGAGCAACTGTAGGGAAATATCCGTAACTTTCAATCTAATCAAATTTTCACCTAGATTCTAGCCCTTTCGGAAACATTCGTTTTGTCACCCAAGTCAACAACTTTCCAAAATGGATGTCTAGGTGAAGAAGTCATTGGGAATTTAAATCTTTGTAAACATCTATTTTCTCTTATAAGAGAGACTCTGCAGGGAAGCGTCATCTCGGGTTTGGAACTATATCAACGTAAAAATTGAAGATCAAAAGATATTTAGTAACTCTTATGACGAAAGCGATATTTTTTTTGGTTCGTGTATGAATTAATAACTTCCTTTAACACTAATTTAAGTATATCGATTTTGGAGAATAGATTTATATTTATATCCTGCGTAATATAGAATTATGCAATAGATCTTTAAATATTCAAAATAATTTAAATAAAATTTACTATATTTATGTTCTAGCTGATTGTGTGTGTGTGTGTGTGTGTGTGTGTGTGTGTGTGTGTGTGTGTGTGTAGTGGCTGGCAGCGCATGCGCTGTACGTCTGGCGAAAAGCCGTTGCCTGCGCGAAAAAATGGCGAAATTGCTTAATTGCGTAGCTGCTGCCGTAGCGGCTGGCTCGCCTTCGTCGCCGGCTGGTTTGAAATACAAGCCATCCACCGGCTTCCGGCAAAGTACACATTGCTGTCTCGCCGTGGCTACGAGCACAGCAAATTTACCGCCTTGGCTGGTAAGGCGTAGCCAATACTGCCGCCGTGGCAGTAAGCCAGTACGCTTAGAGCCCGCGGTTTTAACGCCGCTCCCTTGCTGCCACAAGCCGCCGTAAACGTACGCCGTACCGGCAGTACGCGCCCGTTTCATAAAAAACTTATGTTTGAATATTATTTAAATTAAGAAGTTTCAGGTTTAAATCTGTTAATGTGACTTGATCGTGTCAATTAAACTTTTTCAATCCTGGATCATTGAAACCACTGCACATATTTGTGAAACCTTGAGTGAAAATTGGCTAAACCCCTTGATATGGGTCGAGAATGAAGTCTGTATTTTGCGTCAAAGACAAATCATACTTGAGATTTCTATAATTCAAATTATCGATAGAGATTCGAAAACAGGAATTTATATAGCATAAAGTCAAAGAGAAGAGTAACGGAAAAACCTTCCAATAAATGGCCATGAAAATATTTTAGGCAATCGTGATATTAAGTGCTTAATCATCTAGATTTTGCCAAGAATTGTCCTCAAAGATTTAAAAATACCCTAGAGTTATCAGTCAGTGACCATGTTAATGTGATAGAAATGAAAAATGGTGCTAAACCAAACAATTTCTAGAAAAGACTAGAAAATGGTGCTAATAATAATTTCATGTTAGGAGTACGG
>BMAW01112154.1:0-13154 GCA_019974015.1 Nephila pilipes
AATAATAAATAATTTCCATGGTTTTAATGTATAACTATTCTTTCAAAGTAATTCGAATTAATTTCGTTGCTGTCACAGTATAATATATAAATGAAATACTTGCGCATGTATATGACTTATTAATACGCTTTCCTGCAAAAATTAACAATCTTTTGCGTGGCATCATTTTGCATTTGTAAACAGAAATTTATATGACGATTAATCATTTAAATTACCACGCAATGTCATATGACCGCTACTTTGAAATTCATGTCTGGTTGTTGCTGTAATTTGTTTTAACAATCATTTTTACGTTATTAATTCGCTTTTCTGTGTGATAGAATCCATTTTAATACAGTAACTTTGCAATTCGTTAAACCTTATTCATTCTTCCCTAAGGCAAAGTAGCATTATTCTAAAAAAAATTATTTTTAATGAACAGCCCATCTAGATTGTTCTTCTATTTTTCTATAATCCTTCTGCTGAAGAGTCTGATTATTTCATTTTCTTACTGATGCGGTTTGTTTCGAAGCACAGAGAATGGAATTTGTATCATTCCGAGTAATATTTTCCAGGCACATTCTCAAATGACTTATTACGAGATATTATCTGTATGAAATTTTAATTATGGAACTTTATGGATATTTTACCAGTAAAATATCTAATGTTTTTTTTTTTTTGATGACTTTTCACGCCGATGTAATTTCTCTTTAACAGACTCGAGGAAAAATTTTACTAATGGAACGTGCTAATTTTGGAACATATATTTATGCCTGAATCATTAGCTTACTCTTACTGAAAATATGCATTGCATTTAAATAATAGGCAAATTGTTTAATATGCATGAGTGGCAACTATTCTCTATAAAAATTGTACTTATAAATTGGGTTCATTTATGAATTTTTTAATAATAGTTTCGAATAAATATGATATTTTGAATAAATGCATGGCCAAGATGCAGTATGCATCTGGACGCCTTTTTTTTCTCCATTTAATGTGCCCGGCACACAGGTCTAATATGGAAATTGCACGCATGAAATGTTGCATCATTGCCAGAAATAATAGTGCCAACCCGAGCGTACAGTAAAATATGTACATTGCGCATTTATTTCAGCAGAAAAATAAAGCTAATTTTGAAAATTATCAATAATTTTAAATCTCCGAATAAAATAATGTATATAAAGGCACCTATACATTTGAATTTTTTTTTAATTTTTAATTTTATTTTTTTTAATATCTTTTTTAAATTCCTTTTTTACTTTTATAAACTTTAAGATAGTTTAGCGTGCTTCTTTAAATTTTGCCAAGTATCCAACTTGCACCCAATACAACATTTGACTTTAATACCCCTACATAATTTCTTTCTGTAATTTTATTCTTAACTTTTTCATGTGAAAGATTTTTCCTGTAATATTATATTTTTGCTCTGAAAATTTTCAAATTATGTTATTTGCTGTAAGCGTGCATGGTATATAATGACTGATAACTTTTACGTACCAAGATGAAAAATAAATTCTAGTCTAGATGAAATATTCTGCAATTTCTTCTTTCGGAAAGTTTGAAAATGTAAGTTTCATTTTAACGTAATTTGGAAAAAGTTTATATTTGGTTAGGATATATAGGTTTTCGTACGGTTATGCTTTTATTTTTATTTTAACAGTGTTTTGGTAGAATGCAGTGAAAACTGCACCATCTATTCGAAAAGCCAAACTTTTCGCGATATATTCAGATAATATTTTATAGAGTTATTGGACTACTTTTGTAAGATTGTTTTTCCGTATAGTTTTTTGAGTTTAGTTTCAAGCCTATATGAAGATACTGATACTGATTTCTGAATTGAACGACGTTTACAAATGGGTTCACTATAGGTTGAAAGAATGTCTGAAACATTTAAGGTTGCAATATTTTCAACTCGTTCCTTATAAAAAATTTTACGCTAACTGATATAGAGTTCTTTACTGACTCTAAATTAATAAGAATTCAAAGAGAATATCAACCTTTCATTAAGTAAATTTTTAAATACAGTGAATAACTATATATGTGTGTGTGTGTGTGTGTGTGTGTACGTATAACAAAACTTTTTAAGTTTTAATTCTGGAAAATATACATCACTTCCTTAATACCATCGAATTGTTAAATTTTATTGCATTGTTATCTATATCAAAGTAAATATTTCTTTTACTCTCCTTATTTCTATTATAAGAGAAAAGAGTACCAAAATTAGTAATTGGCTGTTTTGTAATGATTTTTTTCACCTTAAATCCTTTAAAAAATTCCAATTACTGCTTGTATTTAGTGTATAGATGAGAAGAATTTTCTGTTTTATGTATAATACATGCGAAGCGCAAATATGCTTGATTTGTTCATTCATATAAAATTTCTTTATGAAGAAAATAAGTTGTATTCGGTAATTTGATCTCAATTCGGGAAGTATGTAGTATTTTGTGGACAATGAATATGTAGTATTGAGTTTCCTTGAAATGGAACAATGAAGTTTTGAAGAAAAAAATGGGAGAATTAACAGGTTAAAACTACTATATATGATATATCCTATTAATTTAAAATAATAGTCATTATCTTCTTGCCTTTTTATTTATTTTCAAAATGCTTCAGGAGTATTAAGTTATTTCCAATAAACAAATTTTTTAGATATTATAAAATGCTTTTTTGTCTGTCTGTTAGAAGCAAACACAATATATTTCGTTACAACACTCGCGCTGAAATTTGAGAAGTACTTATTAATATAACATGGTTTTCATGGAAGGTTGTCTTAAAAAATTAATTATAATATAATAATACTTAGCAATTATTTTATCCTAAATGTTAGAAATAAAACTTTCCAAAAAAAAATCTTGAATTAGGGAAAATTCCAGCCGAGCTTGGGTTATGCACTGATATTTAAAACTCATGTTATAAGGATGAAGAGTGTGACATATCGAATAATAATCAGTTTATTAAAAAAGAATTTTGAACACGCATTCCCAATACTATAAGACTGTCAACGTTAATATAATGTTATATAAATAGGAATAAGATGTTTTCAAACATAGAAATTACACTAACAAATGGCCAAATATAAATTGTAAATAAAAAGTGTAGAACCCTCAGACTCAAAATGAAGTTGTTGATCTTAACTAAGAGCAACTAATAGCGAAGATTTTGAAGTTTGTAGGAGACTGTGGGAGAAGATTAACGTCATGTAATGGCTCTTCCTAGAGTATCTCAAATTTGGTCTATAAGAACTAATTCCTATGATTTTGCTGGCAAAATTAATCGGTGATTATCTTTTTTCAGAAATCTCATCAAATACATAACAAGAGAGTATTGTAAAAATAATTAGTACTAAGAAATAGCCCACAGATAACTGTATGAAATTTATTCTACATATTAACTGATCCTTATGTACATAATGTTGTAATTTACAGCTATTAATGGTGAATAGCTTGGTCTCAGGAATCCGCTGTTTGAAGTAACCTGTTGCATGGAGAAGATAAAGTTCAGTCTACTGACTTTTATATTGTCATCTTTCGAAAAGTCTAGAAAGTCTGAGAGATATGTTTGAACCCTAGGTGGTGACTATGAAGGGGAACTTAAAGAATGATAAATAAAAATTAATTTTCTATCGGGCTTACTTTTGACAATAACAAAAACTTTACAGTACCACCTTGTACAAGAATATATCTCAACTCAAGTTTTATGATTATCTCAAACTCAAAGCGTTCAACATTGAAGTTCCTGGGGGCGCAACAAGTGGGCTCTCTTTATTCGATATGTTGAAGGATACTCATACTGCCAGTCGAAAAGTCTTTTCTAGTCATAAGTGTATAATTTGCCTGGAAATTGCTGTTCAGACGCAGCAGTAAGGTTTTAAGTGTACTCTCTAACCTTTATATCTCTATAGCTTCAAGCCTTTAACACTACATATGCTCCTCTGCAAAGTATTCATTCTTTGATAAGGCAGACTACTCAATGATTTTGAGGTGGGTGCCTTATGATAATTAATGAAATAGTATTGTTATTCTATAACCTGGATACCAACCATCATTCCATACACCTAACCAATAAAAAATGTCCTCTGAAGATTACCCATTTTAAATATCAGCAATGGCTCTTTTGGATTCTATTGTTTAATTATTTCGATAACTCATTTTAACTCACCGTATCACTCTTTCTTTTGGAAAAAAAATGGTTATAAAAGTTAAATTCACAAATTAGAAAAACAGTAGTTTTTTACGTTTGTAAATAACTATGTTTTTTTAACCGTCTTTGGCAGGAACCAATGCGCCGTTTATTTAGCTTCAAATTACATGTGACATCCATTTTGTAACTATTTAATTTATAACTATTTTGAATAACAATAAAAAATGTATTTGCGAAATATTTTAACTATGCACACAAACGTACATTATATGCTTATAACACTTAAGAAATTGTATCATTCAGCTGGGGATAATATCGAAGCTAAAAGCGACAATTATGGTACTCTAGAGTTAAATAAAATAAATTTAAAAGTTCGAAAGAACACAAATACATCCGTTTCATTAAATTTTGTAACAATTTCCAAAAACATAAATTGAATATTTTCTTACAAGATACATACTTTCTTTTCCAACTAACACATCAATAACCAGAGATTTAACAGTGAAAACCTCGTAAACCAGTAACCAGATCTTTTCTAGAGTACCTTTGCTTGGAAATACGTGTCAAAATTTTAAATCGATCGGACCAGGAAAAAGGTTTTAATAAGTGAAAAGGTTTTTTCAAGTGGAGTGCCGCGATTGCTTTCGACAGGTTAAAAGCAACAACGGTCGATGATTCAAGCTGTTTATCGCTATTTATAACAAAAGATTTCTTGCGGAAAAAAAAAAAAAGAAAAGAAAAAAAAGAATGGGGGGGGACAAAAGGTTGGAAAAGCGTTGGAACGATTGTATCACCTAAAGGTGAATTAACAAAAGGTGTTATGTTGATGAGTAAAATTTTGCAAAAAAATGTTGTTTTCAATGTCGTAGACTCAGGACTTATTGTTCGATGTGTTATATACTAAATCTTTGTATGGGATTCAAGAGATATACGAAGTGTATATATTTCGATAACTTTAATTTGTAAAATTAATTGCGAACACTATAATATGCAAATACAATGCAATCAGAAAAAATGAGCCCATTCAATGAGTACATTAACTTTATTGAGTATTCAGTTGTAACAGGAATTTAAGTTAAAATATATCAGGTATCCAAGTCTAGTTGCAGTATACGCACAAACTCTATCATCGAAGTTCGCCAACTATATAAATGGGGCATTGGGTCTAACATGAATTCACAGAAATTAAATTTAGCATAAAAGCCGGAACCAAAAGTTACCGGTATAGTACATCAACTCCATTATTTTTTTGTTGTATATTCTGATGATATTATAGTATTTTTCTTTTAACAAATTTAAAAAACATTTTTCTCCTTGTGTGCTTGTCCTTCTTTAGAGTTTTTTTTACAAAGAGAAAGAGAGAGAGCTATAAATTACCATAGACGATAAATATTAATTAGATTTTATAAAAGCTCTCTTGTTTGACAAACCACCTCCTTACTTCAAATTCCTGCCTTAAACTTCATAATTTAATTGATCTTCTGAGATATTAATTGTTACAAATAGAAAATATATATAGACATTTCTATTTCTTATTTCTTTACTGGAAATAGTTATGTGCGATAAAGGTTTAAATAGATATTTTTTATTGCTATGCTGAAATCCCAAACCAGTAACAGTGCAAGAACTTCTATCATTCGATACCATTTGGATTAGAATGGGGACCTTCAGATCCGTTGTAATGATTTTTAATGTAGAAGTAATCCTTTAACTATTAAAATAAAATAAGCACATTCTTGTAATAATTATGATGAAATAGGTATCATATCTATGAAATGCTTGCATGCCTATTCTGGATGATGGTTAAATTTAGACAAAAGGAGTATTTGGATAATTTGGTCATTTGTTCGAGTTCTTTGGAAGCACTACATTTCGTTATGTAAAATTCTGATTATGTATATCGTACATTTGTGTTTTTATAAACATCATGTTTTATTCATTAAAGTTACTATTTTTTTTTTTGCAAAATATTATGAATACTGCAATTCATGGTAAACAATACACAAAAAATAGTTTTTTGGCTTATAATATTTGACACACTGGAATAAAACTGTTTAAAATCTGAATTTGATTACAGTAACCAAATTAATTTATATTGTGTTTTTTTTAACCGTAGCTGTGCCCTAGAAACAATAAACATTCGTGAAGAACTATTCTCATAATTCATGATATGTGTTTCTTCTTCCAAACAACTGGACTCACTCGCAGTCTCCATTTCCATCAAACGAAGGACAAGAACACAAAACACTCGCGTTTGAGAAACAAACACATGCTCGTTTACTGTTACGATAAGTTGATAAAAAACAAGACCGATATTTCTACTCTAAGTGATCCTACCCCCCTTAATACTCCACCAATCCAGAATGCATTCTGCTACTGAATTATACACAACTCCCACTCTCCTGCCCACCACTGCAAACACATAATCCGCTCCCTATTATCCATTTCGGCTCCGTATGTCCTTAGCCTCGAGTTATTTAGCAGTGCAAAAGGGAATTATGCGGTCGCCTAACTGAATACCTCTCGGCCGAATTAAGGAATCGGGCATAATTGGAATGCATCGCAAACGAACCGCAAAGAGCAGGTTTCTAAGCTCAATATTTGAAAGCCGATTTCACAAATTGCCCCACCACTTAAAGGTTTAGAGGACTTGAGTTTGAAATTCCAAAGGGGTCGGCTGGAAGGATTTCGAGGACTCCAGTTCAAAGTGGATGTAATTTATATATGTTTAATATGATACCCAAGTGTGTTCGGTTGATGGTGTGTCTGATGTATGGTAAGATTTTTTTAACTGTTCTTTCTTAAGAAAAGATGTTTGCTGAACACGAGTTGAATGAAAATGAAAGATTACATTGTTACTTTGAGTAGGATTTTGAGATATAGATAGGCAATCTTTTGATATTGGTGAAATAGAGATTAAAATTGCAGTATCGTAGAAAATTACAGAATATTAATACGCATACAAATTACCAGAGCATTCATAAATAAAATATTTTTTATTTGAATAGTAACATCTGCAAATAAGAGGCTTTGTAAAACAATATCACCTGACGAGAATATTAATCCTGTGATATTGTAAATTTTTTAAGTATTCTCATAGGTTTTACCGAATTCTGTCCGTTCTAATAATGAAGCTTCCGAGCAATAAATCTATCTTGTTGTCAGTGTCATTGCATCTTAAACGACAAAGCTCTATGCATTTATATGGTTGTAGTGAAATAAATGAATTTATAAGGTTTTAGTTAAAATTTTACTAAAAAATCTTATTTCTTAAAATTAAATTAACCACTTTTGATTTTATAATGACTTCCAAATCATAATTTATACAAAATTGCCAAACAATTTCTGAACTAATTCGAAAACTAGTCTTACTGACGTATTGCAATTTTGTCGTTGAACAAAGTATTCAGGTAGAAATTTAAACCCAATCCAATTTTTAACGATGATTTTTTTCTATTACATGAAACTATTGCTCGCATTATAATGAAATTTGCAAAGCAAAATAGATTATTTGAAACAAAATGTGAAATTTTTGAAACAATACAAACGAAAAATTGAGTCTTAGTAAATCACCTTTTAGAAGTTAATTAGTAAGTTAATTAAATCCATTAAAAATTAAGTGAGAGAAAGAATTATTTTTCGGTAAAGTTATTAACTATGATACAAACTGTCCAGCTGCAAACATGACGATAGGAAATTATTAGGATGATTAGGGAAAATCTTAAAGATACTTTATTATTATTATTATTCCAGTTCTGAAGATATGCATGTCACCTTGGTTGTTTGGTTAAAGTGTTCAGCTCCAAATGAAGTATAAATTCAGTCTTTAGTTTTATTCCATCTCAATTGGTTTTATTTTTGTTCTCGAAAAATCGTACTTCGAAATTCAAAAAGTTTGTAACTTTTATCCCAGAGCTTCTGAGATGAAAAAAGTTACAATATTTGAAGAGTCTTTTACAAAAAAATTTCAGACACTTTTCTTTTTAAAATTTGAACACATTGTCAGTCTAAAGGAAGCTTCATTTTTTTAAATTTTTATAATTGCATCAAACACATGCACATTTGTATTACAGCATTCTTACAATTCTGCGATATATTATAAGAAACTAAATGTGGAACACATTTTATGAAGAAAATAGAATGACTCGAAAATAGTTGATTAGTACATAAATATACTATTCATTTATATGTATTAAGGGTATTTGAATATATTAGGTCTACTGAAAAGTTCTATCCGTTTGGGAAAAGAAAGAATATACAATAGTACATTTAATGATATTCATTATAGAATATAATTCCCGCTATTACTTATAACGTCTAGCGAGGTTGATGGAAATTTGCAAATACCATTTTTCAAAAATGCCTTGTCTTTAGAGAACTCAAGTAATGCTTGGTTTGACATCTGCTTCTGTTTTAATTTCTTTTTCCTTCAAAATTTTTTGAATAGAATAAAAACCAGTCATAATCGGAGCATACTAGTTCTGGGATGTATAGTGGATGTAAAATATTTCCCAGCATATATCCACGATTTTCTGACGAATCGCCGTTGCAGCAGGTGATCAAGTATTATCATAATGCAATAAAATGCGCTTCCTGTTGAACACCGTTGACTGTTCTTTCCTTGAGTGCTTTGCTGCATCCATTTGCTGGCACTATCCGAATTGAGCACATCTTCTGATTTTGAAATATCGTAATGTATAGGTCCTTGGACGCCCTATCCTTTAATCAACATTTTGTTGTTCAAATTCCGTTTATAGGGGCAGTTTTTCCTATCTCACAATATTCTTTACCATGTTTCCGTAAGTAATCTACTTTTTAACAGCAGTTATCATCCGGTCTTAAAATGGTACGCTTCGGTTCCCAGCAAACAAAGATTTTCTCATTTAATTCTTAAGTCTTTGTGGTTCAGTGCTCCACACATGGGAACACTTTAACTGATTCGCTTCTCGAACCTTTAAATTCATTAATAAATGGATAAAAATTAGTTTCCCATTCCCTTTAACCGAAACACTAAAATAAGAGATGATAGCACCATACAAGATCAAATCCATAATTTTTAAATACAATACTTGAAGTAAAACCTTATATTTCCAAGGAAATTTGTCTAGTTTTATTTCAGGTACAAAAAAATATTGCTTCATGAGCAATTTCTATGTTAATTTGTTAGCTGTTTAGTCTACTATTCATTTTATAGTATTTTAATTTCTTATACCAAAAGTACTCTTAGCATCGGTAAATAATATAGGGGTGTTCCCTAAGCAGGAACACTGCGACTCTTAACAAATTGCAGGTTATGAAAGAGAACGCGATGACACATAGAACATCTGGTTCTTGTTTTTTTCTGTGTGATGTAACATAGTGACACCAGGTTTAGTAAAATCTCTAGGTAACGTGAAGGATCACACAATTTAAATAAATTTTGTTAATTTGCAACTGTATTCCTAAGTTAACAAGGCTTTTTTACCTTATCATATTTAGCACTCATATATTAAACACATGCCAATTACAGGTATGCGCAGACTATGTGTATTCTGTAGCACGAAAGCGAAGCCGTACAAAATTATTTTTATGTGCAAAACCTGCAATGTTGGTATGTGTTTCTTCCAAAAGGGTGTGATGTGCTTCCAAAAATATCATGAACTGAAGAAATAAACCATTTTGAAAAAATATTTTTTTGTAGGACTCATTGTACATAGAACAATAAATTTGTATCGAAAATCATACATAACCAAGATATAGAGTGTTTTTTCATTCATATGCGGAAGCTTTGATTCAATTTCGTGTTTCAATGCAATGCGGGCTTAGCAGTACTTCTGAGAGTTCCAGTGGCGCAGTGTTCCCGCTCAGGGACCACCCACAGAATCAAACCGTAAGTGCAATATTTACAAAAAATTATCTGAGTATTCTTTTCAGTCTAAATAGACTACCTGAAATTTTTTTTTCTCAAACGTTTAATTTTAAAGGGTAGGGCATCGCAAAGGGTTAAGACCCCCATTTGGAACATTTATAGACAAATGCTAGTAGCTAATGCTTGATTGTTTTATTAACAAAGCACTAAGAAGCAACACATTGATAATTGGAGATGGACCTCAAAAATTTTGAGCCAGGGTCAAGTGACGAGGATGACACTTGAGCTGGCTCCTCCTTCTCCGCACTTACACACCACGCCTCGGAAGAATTTAGATACTGGATATATTTAACGTGCATCAGCAACTCTAAACGGTAGGTTTTTAGTGGACTTAAACCAAAGATTCAATGAAAAAACGCTGACCACGCTTGCGCCCATAACCACTAGACGACTGCTGCCCCTCTAGTATATAAATAAGGACAGAACTTATGCTGAACAAAAAATATTATTGTCTGAAAAATGTTATTATTTTTTCCTTATTTCACAAGCGGATAAAACTTTTCAGTAGATTTAATACTATGTTTGCAAGCTCATGTTAATTTTGAGAAGCCAAGGGATGACATTTTACTTTGTTGCATTATTGTATCAATGATAAAATAATAACTACAACAGATAGTATCAGTATAAGTTGGAACTGCGGATATCCAACAATAATTTCAATTACTTGTTATTATTTGTATTTAAAATATCGTTCCAAAGTGTAATTGCCGATTGAATTTTTAGTAAACTGCTAATTGTAACAGACCATGCACAAGGAAAAATAATTTATGATGCAGGAAAATATACTTTCCTTTAAATAATGAAACTATTTCAGGATGTTTTGTATGAATTTAATTGGAAATGTTATGAGCTTTTGTAACTGCATAGTAAAATTCTCAATAATAACTATATAATGAAATTAAGATACAAATTTATATGGCGATGCTCTTAAAATGAACGGAAATAAATGTGCGCAATCCAAGCCGAAAACAATTAAATACATATAAAAACAAAGTTACTGTTGACAAAAGCTTCATTAAATCCAATATTTAGATTTATCGTGTGGGAGTATTTTAATTTGTTCGGCTTCCGTTACGGAAACAGCATTCAACGGTTATCTGAAACAACAATATCGAAATCGATAAGCGTGATGAAAGTTTAGGTGGTAAAAGGAAATAAAGACGAGGAATTTGTTTCAAAATTAAAAACAATAAAGATAAATTATGAATAATATTAATATGTGTTTTGTGGAGATAAATAGAACCAATTAAGGATGTTCATTGAAAATTATTATGAACAAATAAGTTGCTCAATGTTAAAATACAAGTTTCTACAATCTTTTTCATCACTTATACGACTAGAATAAAAGATAATTGTATGGGTTTTGCTTGTATTGTTTCCTTTTTGAACCTTCGTAAACGTATTTGAGACATTTAATACATTTAAATTATATTTGACAATGATATTGAAAAACATAATCATTAAATATTTTTCAAGTATTTTTTTTTAAAAGTTTGACATTTTTTTTAATGTTCAAAGATGCATACTCAGTTACCAATGCAGAAACAAATTGTTAAAAATCATTCTCTATGGAATGTATTGTTACATCAAGTCTCGTTTTCTATGTCTTTATTTTTAAAATCACTTCTAGTATTTTTATAAAATGTACAGTTTATCTCTATTTGCACAATTTAAGTAATTGTATTATTTTACAATTCCTTCCAAGCATTAGACCAAAAATTCTCCCAAAAACGTCCAATCTAAAGTCCAAAGATATAAAGAGAAAAAAATTAAAAGCAAAATCACACTGATTTCCTTCATAAGTGCTACAAATGTGGAAAACTACGTGATAGTCGTTATCTCTAGAGTATATGGTATTTTTTTCTGCATAGTTAGAAAAGTTTTTTATTCTAATTGTACTTTTAAAACGTATACTGTTTGATATCTGAATGGCGGACGTTGTTTCCGTACTGATATCACTAAAGGCCCACCGTGTAGCGGGGTTGATGCACGTTAAATCTGCTGAGGTTCCTAGTCCTCCCTTTGGAGTAGTATGGATGTTTGTAGAGTTAGATGGTAGCTCAGGTGTCTTCCTTGTCACTAGATCAAAATCACGAAATTCGTTGTCTGTAGACCTCGTGTTGTTCAAAGTGTGACGTTAATAAAGAATCAAATAGGTTATTCTAAATACCCATAAATTACCGAACATGGTAATAATTTTTATTACATTATTTTCTTTGAATGGAACATATATATATATGTACAAAATTTCAGAGCTCTAGACATATTATTTAGCGAGTTTTTTAATTTTTTTGGACAATATGTTATGTTCTTTCCCTTACTCTATAATCTTTGTATTTACTTCCATGGTTTATTTTTTTTCCCAAAGAATGAATGTCAGCAAAAGATTCACCTTAATAATGTGGCGGCGGTAGCCTAGTGGGTAAGGCATCGGACTCATGGCCAGCGATTTTCGTCGAGTCACCCACCGTGCAGCCGGGGCTGATGCACGTTAAGTGTGTCGGGTTCCAAAGTCCTCCCATTGCCATGGTGTGGATGTTAGGAGAGGGAGGTGCCAGCTCAAGTGTCCTCCTCGTCACTTGACCGAGGTTCAAAATTACGAGGTCCGTCACTAATAGCCCTCGTGTAGCTCTTAGTGCGACGTTAATTAAACCCTACAAACAATCTTTGATAATTATATTCAAAAGAACGCTTCCAAATTTTTGACATGGTCATTTTGTTGAACTTAATTTATTTTGCTGCGAACATAATTACACCTATCTGCATCTTTTTAATTTTGTAGCACCAAGAACTGGACAATCGCAACACGACCTTCGCTCGAAAACTTCCTTTTTTCTTCCTGCTTTTGCTGTGGGTTCATTTCCAACTGAAATAATAAAATTGATATGGATTAGTGGATGAAATTAGGAAAAAATAGCTATAGTTCGTAATAATTAGGCTAACCTAAAGAATGAGAGATGTAGCAAAATAAATGACATACGTTATGAAACATTGCTTTTAATGGAAGGCTCGGTAATTTTGCGCTGCAACATGTATTCGCCAATAATTCCCTTTTAAATACTCACATGCCGCTAGTATTATGGGACGGAGAAAGTGTATAATTATCCGCCAAAAATAGTCACCGTCT
>BMAW01112158.1:14344-24747 GCA_019974015.1 Nephila pilipes
TTTATATTCAAATCTCTCATTAATTTTGGATTTTAGTTAACTAATTTATTACTTTTGGAATAAATTGCGTAAACATATTACGATCAGATTCAGCCGTTCCATGAAGCAGCGACGGTGAAGTAAAGTGGCGACTGTTCCACGAAGCAGCGATGGAGGTAGGAGTGATTATGGTAGTTTATTAACGTCGCCCTGAAAAGCAGCATGAGGGCTATTGGTGATGGACTTCTTAATTTTGCACCTCGACCAAGTGATGAGGACGATACAACAGAAGTTCGTAATTGAAAGGAATGAAAAGATACGTCGTTAAAAGAAGTGTCAATGTTAATAGGACTTTGTAGGGAACATATTACTAACTGATTAGATTCCAAACACGTACTACTATTATTTATTCTACAACATGATATAATGCCCACCCTTAGTTCAACCTTATTTGTCAATATTGTCGAATGACGTCATCGCTCAGACTCAAATGTCGAGAGATTTGACCTTTCTGCTTCTTTTAACCCAGCTACAAGTTTCTTTTAAAACGGAGACATAAGCTCGTACTGTCGTGCAAACAGGCATGGGTTATATGGATACATTATAAGATTAATAGTGAGTAAATCATTAGCGTATAGATATATATTTACATCAGCAAACGTTTTACAATCATATAATGTCTTTTTTTTTTGTCTTAGAATGTGATTTAAATATTTTCTCCTCTTTCTACGTTCATCAATTCGCTTTAAAAATCCCAAAATAATTTTTTAGGCCAAAATCACTTATAAAAATACTTTTCTTGGATCTGGAGCATTAATTAGTCCTAAATTCGTATTAACAGCTGCAAGCATCTTCGATGGAAGGTAAGTTTCTTTTACTCTTGACACTGTCTTTTAAAATACCTCAAAAATAGTTCTCTGACTTAGTATCAATACAATATCAAACGCTTTAACAATGTTTGAAGTAACATCAGAATTTTCAGGTTTGAATTCTTAACAAAATTAGTTGGGGATTGTTCAATTTATAATTAAAAGCAGGCAATAAGGTCTCAGTTAAGGGAATTTATTTCTGCTTACAATAGCTATCTAATGAATTGCGCTCCCCACAATAGCAAATACTGGTCTCGAAATTACAGGATTATAAGGTTTCTATTTTCCGCAGAGCGGTGGTCTTAAGGTGCGACCACGTATCTATTATTTTTTCATTAAAACTTCTGCGCAATTTTCTCAAACTTTGCTGGAAGTTGATCTTTTTCGTCTATAAGAAGGATTTATGATGATCTTTAGCTCCTCGCTCTTAACAAATTGTTTAATAATACAAAAAATAGAAAAACCTATCTATGAATATTATTGTTTGGACCCTGAATAATTTCAAAATGTTCTTTAGATCATGGAAATACATACATAACCTTTTGTTTGTGTCATTTCATTAGTCTGTGTCTACTGTTGTCTTAAAGAAAAGATAATGGTGGTCTTTATCATTCCAGATGAGACGTCAAAAATTATCTTTGCCATAGGCGAGTGTTGCAGTACTCGAGTGTAGCAATTTTATGCAGTTTCTAATAACTGGTCTATAATAATTAGAAATTATATAGAATTTATTTTTATTGACCATTATTTCTGTACGAACAAAAAATAGTTCTAATAAAGCAAAACTTAAAATTTAATTTAAACATGAAGCTCTACATAAACAAACAATATTCTGAAAATGATTTATAATTTGCATTTATTTTATTTTTGTTGTAAGGTAATGAAATAATGCTTTTTTATGGCTTTCTATCTATCTTATTCCAAAGATGCTAATCTAAGAGCTTTTTTTTATATTACTGTAACACGCTCGTTTATGCAATTTTCGGAATTATAGTAATTCTAGTACTCTTGCAGCGCGGCGGTCACAAGATGTGACAACTACAATGAGTAACTGTTAATATTTTTTAATGTCAATTAATAATCTACATGATCATAACGTTAAAAGTTTGATATTATTTCATTGAGAAAAACACCTTGATAAAAATGTACTCTTTTAAGAATTATTCGGTTTTTATTTTTCCTTTCAAATTTGAAGACTATAAAACAGATTCAAACTACAATATTGAATTATCATTAAGAGATCAAAATAAGATATAAAATGGAAGTGTTTGGTCGTCACGACAGGTGGCGCTTCTGGTTGCTACACAGAAATGTGTGTGTGTGTGTGAGAGAGAGAGAGTGAAAGAGAGAGAAGAGAGAGAAACTGATGAATAGATATAAACACCCAAGCTGTGGACCATCTCTAAATACTTTTTAAAAGTGAAATTAGAATAAAATAAAGCTCTGTGTTCTTTCAGTTTGAACGAGATATTTTAATTTGTTGGATCTAGAAATTATTCGATTACAGAACTTTTATCCATAAAAAAACTCGAACAGGATGTTAGCGCAGGGTGTTGTAGAAAGACCAAAGAGAATTTCATAGGTGCAGAAATTCTTCGTAACTTTAAAAGAAGATAATTAAAAAAAAGGAGGCGATAATAATTATGAGGACAAAAAATCAGCCAAAGATCAAAAAACCGAATTTCATCTCAAACATTTCTTCGAATAGCTCTAGAGTCATGTTAACTAATCAAACTAAATATATCTTGAATATCTTTTGACAGTTATGAATCGAAACTAAATTGCCTATTTTCCCATCTTCTTTGGACAGGAAATTAAACAATACAAGTGATATAAACGTCTTTCTTGGCAAACACAGAATCACTACAGTGTCTGAGCCAAATGAAAAGCGATTCAAGGTGAAAGTTGTGCACATCCACATACGATACAACATTCCGACAATTCATAACAACGACCTTGCCTTGATCCGGTTGGAACAGCCGGCGGGAAGTCAATACAGACCCATCTGCTTACCCCAACGAGGCGCTCGGTATCCTCCAAAAACTGTTCTTTCCATTGCAGGATGGGGCGGCGTTCGTACAGGTAAGCAGCTTTTATCTGGAAGAATCTGGATTTGTTAAAATAACAGTACAACAATAGCGTTTGAAGAATGGCAATAAACCTCAAATAAGTAGTTTTTCTATCCCTAGATGAGTTATCTAAATTTATACGTGAGTTGAAATAACCCAAAATAGAACCGAATTCAAAGAGTAGAAAAATGCCATTTATTCCGCAAAATATTTCTTACGGATTACGCATTTGTCTTGACATAGTTGAGAATAAAAAAATGATTTAACATTCTGTCTACATTATTTTTTCACGTATAATTATTTCTCTCATTTCATATCAAAATCTTTAAATTCTTTGTGGCGGGGATGTAAATTTAGTTCAAAACTTTTATCGACAAAATTCATGATGAAAGTTTATTTTAGTAATGTCGTGGAATTGAAACTTCTGCAAACGAAAATTATACATATTAAAACCCCGACAAAAGTAAAGGTAGCTTTTTGTCCTTTTTGCAAACCTATAGACTTACTAGAGCACTCGGCGAAACTGAATTCTCCAGCAATTGAAGCGCAGGTGCGAGAACCATGAAAACTGAAGAACGGTGGAAAAATTTCAATGTTTCCAGTATGTTGTGAAAACTACAGTGGAACCTCTCTTATCGAACGTAATTCCTTCCAAAATCGCTCTCGCAATGCGAGACATTCTTTGAGCGAAACAATGTTTCCCATATAAAATAATGAAAAATATGATTATGCGTTCCAGACCGAAAAAAATCAACTCAAAATGTTTAATGTGTAACGTTCATTCAAAGGATATTATATAAACCTTATTAAAAAGTGCGGACTATCTTCATATTTTTTTTCTATCTCGGAATGAACCAAACAAGAATATGAATCGATTTGCTGAAAAGAAATCAAAATAATTAATTTATTATCTATGAAATGCAACCCCAATTATTTTTACACTGAAAAGCCGTACAGAGACATTTGTTTTTGCCAATAATTCAAAATTTGGTGGAAATGTGACACAGCATTATATTTAAATATATTCTTAGCGCTCATAGCCATTGCCTTATTAGGGTGATGTTTCTAAATGTACCATGCAAAAGTTTCCCATGCCTTTAACCTTTTCTCTCTTATTGCGCCAGAAGATTGTTGCTTTGTTGATACCTCCTCCTTTGACAAACTCTTTCTCACAACTTCTTACTGTAAAACGGATTGCAACTCTATAGAGTTGCATTGTGTTTTAAGGAGCAGCTCTTCAGCGTCAGTTCTTAGCTGTGTTCTTTCATAAGCTCATTAATACCATTGTTATTCATCTCTATTGCAATAATATGGCAAAAACACAACCTATTTGACCAGAGGTTCCACAGATGCTTTCACACAAAGCTTCTGAATGTCGGAAAGAACCTGCTGGCCCATAGGCTGGAGCAGAGGAGGGGCGTTGGTGGCCGAAATTGGTTCATGTGATGAATATAAATTCTTCTCGAAAATTCAACTTGTAGGCTGAAGGGTAAGAGCATTGTTCTTAACAAACAAGATATGGAGTGTCAGATTTGTCTCAATAAATATATTTTCATTGAAGGAGCATATACTTCATAGAACCAATCAGTAAAAAGTTCTCGCGTTGTCCAAGCTTTGCTGTTTGACCTCCACATTACTTTCAGCCTACTCTTTTGAACTTTACACGTCACGATGGCTCGTGGAGTTTCTGAATGGTATACAAGCAACTGTTCAAAAACCAAGTAGCCGATTTCAGTGACACACATAAAAATCATGAGACGGTGTTTCCTTGACTTGTGGTAGGACAATGCATACTCTTCTATTGTATTGTAAGCTCATTTTAGCACTCTTTTCAGAACCAACTGGTTTTTGTCACAATTAAAAACATGTTTTGGTAGGTAACCTTCTGAAACTACATGCTACTTGAAGTAGTCGATGATGTTCACTGCTTCCTTTGTGTCGGAGCTGGCTGCTTCATCGTGCCTTACAACTCTATAGATGCCGGTTCTTTCCTTAAACGTCTCTAACCAATCACGACTTCCCTTATTCTTTTTCGGCAGTTGACGATCATGACGTTTTCTAAATGAGATCGGAGAAAATCCTTTTTGCCATCTCGCAAATGATTCCTAGTTGTTAGTGTCTTCTTGCAATCGCAGTTCACTTATTCATATGAGAAGCATCCTTTTAACATCGTTGAGAAGACAATTTCATTGCGTAGATATTATTTTCACTCTCTTTGAAGCATGATCGCGTTCTTGATAATAGAACAAATCTTTGTAAGCCGATTGATAGTAAAGGCTAGATCAGTTATTCTCACACCTTGTTCTCATTTTCATTGATTTTATGTTTCATTTTTTCGGTTATTTTTCTTCTCTGAAGGCTCTCTTCTTGCGGCATTTTTGTAAGAGTTATTATATTTTTTCGCCACACTCAAATCACAAAAGATATTTACTCGTATGAGCACAATTTTGGAAAAATCTGCGATCACAAACGACACTATGAAGCTAGCGGAATGGACTGATGTAAGGTGAATAATCCGGGACTTCCTCTCTCCGCGTCATTCGTTAAGTGAGTCCATCTTGGCAACGGGAACGGAGTAAAATTACGAGGTTATTAGTTTAAATTTAAACTTTACCCTCTCATCATTATTAGAGAAATTAAAATCATTTAAATTTTAGATATAAATTAATTATAACTCATAATTGAAAGGAGTCAAAACTTTAACGTCCAGGAATTGGAGAGGGAAGGATCCCCTATTCGAATTAAGAGTTTTCACATTGCTCCAACACGCCGAATTGCGATTGGACGCTCCAAAGGAGACATCGCTTCACCATTGGCAGGCGGAAGGAAATGCGAATAGCTAGAGGCGGGGTAAAAGAACGCGACTCGTTCTTTCTCAAATTATTTTGCTCGTTATGTGAATGACTCGATAAAGAGCTGTTCGTTAAGCGAGATTTCACTGCACATTTTTTTTAGATTTCTGTGAATTAGTATAGTAAAAGGCAAATTAATTTGGTAAATATACACATTTGACTTCATCTGTAGAAAATTTCGAATTGCAAAACTCATTTTCATTAAAATGTATAATACTATTTTAATTTTAAAACAACTAATACTTTTTTTTTAATTTGGAAAATGCTCATCAGTGCAAAAACTATTTCTATTTCAGTGATTTAAACTGACTCACTAATTATCAAATTTTAATACTTAGAAAAATAGTTGCTAATTAAAAAGAAAAACTTTTACAAATATAATTAAAAGAGATTTTTCCTATAATATAAAATATTATGTAAAACTAAACCCCCTCTTGTAAAATTATTTAATTTGCATTGTTATGGTAAATAATTTTGAACGTCTTTGCCCTACTTTATAATGTTTCGGTGGAGAAATTGTATATAACGTCTGAGATAATTTGTAAATATACTTTTAGAGAAAATTTATTATTAGAATATTTTATATTAGTAATGTATACTTGACAGAAATAAATATATAAAAAAAAGTATCATATAGTTTCCAATGCAATAAATAAAGCGCAATGCGCTATGTTTTTATAGTGTTAAATGTTAAGCAATATTCTCGACGGAAAAAAAGATTTTTCTTATTTAAAATTTAAAATGAACTTAAATAATTACAGAATATTTAAAAACGCAATGTGCATAGGAAATAGTAATTGTTCAATTACCATTCTCTTCCGAAACACTTAAGAATATGGAAAACATTTGTAATCACTGTTTTAAAACTGAAAAAGTAGTTTTCAAAAACGTTATTTTTAAATAAATAGAATTTTTTTCTAAAAAGAAATAATTGTTTTTCAGGACTTCCTGAGAGCACCTTCTTGCGGAAGGCCAACACGAACGTATTGTCTTTCGGCGAGTGCAAGAAAACATATCCCCAATGGTTCAATACAAGAATGATTTGCGTTAACAGCCCAAAAGTAGACGCATGCCAAGTAAGTTTGTTCTCGCACCTATTGGTCACTTTCCCTCAATTCCATCAGAACTGAAGCTGTTTAGATGCATTTCAAATTGATGTACTCTATTACACTTGTCTATCAGCCATTTTGAATTCGGGAGATGTTAATTCTACTAAATTTTGACTTCCAATCTCAAATTCGGATCATTTTATCTATTGGAATACAATAAAAGGCATTCGAAAAAAATAAAAATTCAGTAATGTTTCTATCTGATTTTTCTTTCTTTCCTATTTCGACAATATCTTTATGCATGTTTTAATTATTCATTTGTGAGTTTTCAGATTGTTTCATTTAGAAAGTAAGTTTTCTGGAGACCTTTTAACCCTTTTGGGAAGAACGTACCGCATACGCATCACTCGCGATCGTCGTTCACGGACGAACGTACCAAATACGCATCACTGGAGAATGAACTCAGGGGCCGAACGATGCATATTCGCATTCTACGGCGGAACGTTTTCTAAATATCTCCAGACGGCCACCTGTGTCCATTACTTTTGAACTAAATAATATTGCTAAGATCTCGACCTTCAGTTTGAACATAATCTGTCTTAATTCAGTGTTTTGCTCACCAGTTGTTGTGGGGGAGGAAGGAAAGCGTAATGTAAACAAACTGAACTCGGCTCTTTGAACTTCCATGGGATGTACATACGTGTTTCTGTTTTTCACCGAATGTTTTTTATTGGTTTTTGCTATGTATTTTTTTTTATTTGTTTCATTTTAGAACTGTACCCTCAGAACCGTTTGACTTTGCGTTGCTTTTGGATGTATTTCCTTTACTTCTCTTTTTATTTCGGAAAGCTTTGACTCCGGCTTATAATTGCGAAAAAGCGTTGTTTATGCGAAGAATATACTCACTTGGTCACAGAACCAATTAATGATGAGAGCGTGATTAATTTTCTAAAAAGGTTTGAAAGGAATATTTCTAGTGATTCTGATGCGGACATATTATCAGAAACGGATAAAACATGACTTTGCGTTTCTCCGCCCTTTGAGAATTACCACACTCGGTCTTCACATCAAGTTTTGTTACTTCTGGTAAATAGTCTTTATTTTTTTTTATTAATTTCGAAGTTTATCGATGTTTTTGTCAGTAAAAAGTCGGAATAATTTCAATAACGTTTCTATTTCTCAAAGTAAGCACTTCTTTATATACATTTTTCTGTAAATTAACGGAAAAAGACTATTAAAAATGCAGATTTTAAAATATATAACAGCTTAAGTAATAATCTAAAATGTTACTAAAAACTATAATATTGGGACGAAAACTTTTTTCGTGTGTGATTTATTTTTCTAAAGTTAGGCTTAGCAACACAAAACCCCGGCCCGTGGGACAGTTCCCTTGGATTCTCCTCCATCCCCAGGGAACGTCTTGCGTCAAGACGTGCCGTCCCGAAAGGGCTTTGGAAATTCAAAACAAAATTAAATAAAAACCTTTATTGAAACAGATATACTTTCAGTTATTTTCTAACGAAAGAACCACTGGAATTGAAGCACGTGTCATACCGTGATATCTATTTTTGTATAGCGGTGTCGAACCGATCTGTAGGGAGGAACCAGTACGTGACAGCCGTCTGCGCATCGTTATCGCTGAGGAAATGAATCATACCCGGCCAGGATTTTTTTCAGATGCTGGAAAAAAAGCTTAATGTGTGTTTCCATGAAATTGGGGTTTGAGTCAAGGATGAAATTCTGCGTCAAAGGGAAATTGAAAATTGTGACACCAGTGGATGGTGAAGAATTTCACTCCGGAACACAAAACACAGTGCATAGAAATATGCATTAACCATCTTATCTCGCACCTGAAAAATTTCTTTGCCGGGTAACATTTATTTCCGCTGTGACGTGCAGATGGCTATCACGTACTGTCTCAGCCCTCCGATCGGTTCGACATCACTATATAAAAATAGACCTCACGGTAGAAAGCGTGCTTCTATTCAAATGGTTTTTTATTGGAAATTAGCTAAAGGTATATATGGGTTTCAATTAATTTTTTTTTCGTGTATAAATATCTGTTTCAATGTAATTTTGTTTCGTATTTCTTTTTAGTCTCCAGAAAATTTCCTTACTGAAAGAACAAACACCTTGATGAAATATTTAAATATACTAGCAAAATTGGTCGAAATATCCTATCAATCAAAAATTTGTCTTATTTTTATAATTTCGCATGTCCATCATGCATTTAAATTAATATAGTAATCTATTACAGATAAACCAAAATAAGCAGAAATTTCATAGAATTAGCATTGAATTTATGAATTCAAAATAGCTGTTAGAAAAACAACCTCCGTAAACTTGTTACAGCATAACATCAATTGGCGTGGAGTGGATGTAAAGTGTAGAGTGTTTGCTCAAGTGACTTCGTCGTCTGACCATAGTTTAAAGCCATGAGGTGTATTATATGTAGTTAGCGATAGTGTATTTTGCATAAATAAGTAGCAGGAAAAAGATCAGCAAATACTCGCAAGCATATCATCTCATTGCCTCCGAAATATATTTACAGAATGATCAATGTCATTTTGAACTGCATTATGAGCGTTTATTAGCACTTAATATTTCTGAGTTGGATTATATGCACTTTAAAAAGCTGTATTTTACACTTGCTTCAGTTGAAAAGAAGTACAATGATATTGTAAATACGTACGCAGGAAATTAAAAATATTAATTTATCTAAAATATTTTTTCTGCTCCTCATACAATGTGCCACATTAATTAACGTATAAACTATCTTATATGTAGTTCAGTTTAAGCCAACCAAGGGTCTTGGCGGTCTATTTCATCCGTGGTGTATGATTAAAAGAAAGTTTATTGCGTATGTAAGCAGCATTAAACTCAAGTATTCATAATAATTATCCATTTAAATGAAGTCTTCGGGAGTATAAATCAATGAAACGCAATGTATTTGAATGTGTACAACAGACAAGGAGAAAAATTAGTTTTATATAATTCTTCTATAATTGTTAAAAAAAACAACTTTTGTGCCTCTTATTAGTATAATGCAATCGCTTCTGTGCACTCTACAAAGCAGTACACCAAAAGGGTGGACATATCCCTTTCCATCTGCAGTCTGAGGCAAAAGATCGAGGGCATAAAGAATAATGAGCTCGTAAGGCGCTCTTATATTTTAACGTTATTAATTTCTTTGGTTGCGTAACTTTGTTCCTTTGCGAGCTACACAAGTGTCACAGGACATAAGATATCTTAAAAGTTTTCACTTGCATTGTCGCGGAAGAAACGTTCTCAAGCTCCAGCAATGTCTTCATTATTTCAAAATGATCTTTCGTAGGGACACAATGAAATGTTTGGCGTGCTTCTGGTTCTTCAATACGGACGATACATCTTTCTCCTATAAGTGTTTTCCTCAGTTTCGAGTTTCCCTCTTTCAACTTTGGCTTCATGAGCCTCCCATTTTTCTTTGGTAACAGCTTAATGATCTCTATCACCTCCTTCCTTGGTCCTATTACATATCACTTGTCTTCCTGTTTCCAATATCATATTATTTTTTTTACTTCAGTTTCTTCTTCAGATTTATTAGTT
>BMAW01112166.1:0-17368 GCA_019974015.1 Nephila pilipes
ATAACCGTGTGAGCTTCATTGGCGTGCGTATACCATATTTTTCTGGATTGCAGTAGTATAAGAAGAAATGGAACATAAATGTTTCGATTGTAGGAAAAAAATCTATTTATTCATTTGCTCTAGGTTATTTGGCGGTGATTGGGACATGATGAAATGTTTCGATATTGTAATTATCTCCAAATTATTTTTATGTAAATGCAGAGTATTACATTTACTTACATCAGAAATAATATCAGAGGGAATGTAAAATATATTTTTGATTCCTTTAATTTTGAAGTAATTTATGCAGTCTCTGTTGTCCTCATAGGCCAAATGAATCTTGTGAAGGAGACAATGATTGAATAAAACTGTATTTATATTCAGGAAAAGGCCTAAATGTGATATATATGTAGATTAATGGCGTCATGTTTGATAGCGTATTGTAAGCATTCTTGTTGTCACCTTTTGATTAATCAAAATACATCAAACAATATTTTTAATAAGACAATGCTTTTTTTTCTCTCACTTTACGGGTGTAAAATTGATTTTAAGTGCTTTTACTCTTCATTTAGATGCGCAGTATTTCTGCTTTTGAGTTCTCCATATAATGTTTTTACCATGAACCAATTTTCAGGATCTATCGGATATTAGATAGTAAACATTATAACGTTTTATTTTTTAAAAAAATATTTAACTCTCTCAAGGGTTTTATATATATAAAAAATTAAATTTTAGAAAAAATTCCTCTGATATGAATTACTGGATTCATTCAGAACACAATATCAAACAGAAAAAATATTTTTTATTTATTTCTGATTTTTAAGACCCGGTATATATAATATACCACCGCCTCTGTAGGACATCTTATTTATACATTCGCTATTCCGTATTCCATTGAAGAAATAATAAATACTTTCATAAAAAAATTATATTATTTTAAATAATTCGTGAAATATTAGGATCATAAAACATTTTCAAAAAATTAGAACTTCATGACGTTGTATTTTTATTTCGAAGAGTGATATTTTTGTGTAAAATTGTGTCAATTTATGTGTAGCTTTTTATGCATGTATAATTTTCATAATTTAATAATAATATATTATAAACTTAACCCGTTCACTCCCAGCGTATCACATTCGATACGCTCGCGTTTGCTCTCCCGTAACGTTTTTTATAATTTTAATAATTTAATGATATAAATACATTATAAACTTAATAAATCAAACTTAGTAGAAAAGCATATGCAGTTTTATTCAAAATAAGGCATATTTTTTATTGCATGTACTGTAAAGATATTTTCTTCCTCGCTTGTTTCTGAAGGTAACTCTGATCCATCAGAAGGGAGCTCTTTAAACCAAACAAGTGTTTTTCAATCGAAAGTCCCCGTTTGGCATTCTTTTAAAAATATTTTTTTTAGAAATAACTGTGACGGTTCACTTTGTTACAGTGAAATATGGAGGTCGTAAATATGTTATAAAGTGCCAGTGTGGCGAAAATCAGACTTATTCTCCAAAGAAAAGATATTTAAATTAGGAAAAAAAGTTATATTGAAAAGTTATGCAAAGAACAGTGTTAGCCACCTAAGGTGCGCTTTTTTATAATTATTATTATATTACTCAGTTAAATAAAAAAAATGAAAATTAAACGATGAAATTTTGAGAAACAGACAATAGTAAACTTTACCAATATTAAAATTAAAGGAAACAATCAATTATTAAATTGAATATATTTAAGGTAAATGTAATTAAAATTAAAGCAAGCGATAAATAATTGAAAAGTGATTTGGTACGCCAAAACGCTTCACCTAAAACAATAGCCTCTTAGATGGCTAATAAAAATTTATCAATGCTGCGCGTGCCCTCGTAAAGACAACAAGCAAAAGCTCGGGGAAGGGAAGGATTTCTCGAAACCAAAACTATTGCAAAAAAAATCTAACAAAGCAAGGAGAGAGGGAGAGTCTTCGCAGTTATCTAGGATAGAACTGACTGGAACAGCCGGTTTGGGATTGGTGTTGTTGATAGACGTGAGACGTGCAAACGATAATTGATTCTATAGTGATATTGTGAAATAAAAGTAGACGGTAAGCAGCCGACAATTGAGGGATGACAGTATTGGTTCGTTGCCTCTAGCGGTGAATTTTATCAAAAATTTCTAAGTAAACTAAGCTGTAAATCATTGAAGAAAGGTATTACAAAAGCAAAGAGTTACTTGCTTTGTAATAACAGAGCCCTCAGGAAACAACTCTTAAATACTTCAGAATAAGGAGGGATGACCTTCCTCTCTCTCTTTTTGACAAATTTGTCCATCACATATGTGAGAAGGTAAGTTTCGAATGCGAACAATTACCGTGGACGGCAGATTTTTGAAATATTGCGGATCTTCACTTATTCTTAATTTTATTTATTGTAGCCTTATAATCTAGTTTTAGTTAATTTCTTAAATATATATATAGTTAAGACAACTGAGATCAAACTGAAGGCCAAGATCTTACAGCTACTATTCAGTTCAAAAGTATTGGACACCGGGTGCCATCTAGAGATATTTAGAACAAAATCCACCGTAGAATGCGAATATGCATCGTTCGACTCCCCTGAACCGGTTCTGAAGTGATGAGTATTTGGTATGTTCGGCCGTGAACAACGATTGCGAGTGATGCGTATATGTTAAGTTCGTCCATAAATGGTTAAGTGACGTACAAAAGCAGCGTATAGTTCTGCCAGCTAAACATAATTTTACTTTTTATGTAATTAAACATTTCCATGCATTTTGTTTCCATGCAGGTGCGAAACAACATTATCACTTATGAGGAAAAAAATTCTGGATTGTTTCGGCAAGAAATGTAATTAGAAAAATTTTAATAAATTGCATTATTTGTAAAAGGGTCAATTCTACGTCTGTGGAGTAAAAGAATGGCTGATTTACCAATGACTAGAGTGACCATATTCTGAACTGTTTTCTAGAGCAGGATATAATTTATGTGGTCCTTAATGAAAAAGTTTCGTAGGTAGAAGTAAACAAGTAAAAATTTTTTTATATGTATATTATTTTGTTTCCTTACGAAGGACTTGCATTTTGACATGATAAATGATTTAATAAATGCAACGTTTTTAGCAGCACTTAAACGTTTTGCTGTTGGGCGCGACAAACTATCATATCTTTTCAGTGATAATGGCAGAAATTTTGTCGGTGCTCACAGAGATTTAAAAGCAATTTTGAAATCTTTATTTGAGGGTAAGAATGAGGAAGAGATAAAAATTTTATTTAGTTACTGAAGGAATACATTCGCATTTTAATCCTTCCTCTACTCCTCAATTTGGAGGTTCATAGGAAGTAGGTGTAAAATCTTTTAAATATCACTTAAAGCATGTAGTGGGAAAAACAATCTTAAACATGAAGATTTTTTTACTTTAATTATTCAAATTGAATATGACTCATTTCAAATGATTCAATTGATTTTGCGGCATTAACACATGCACATTTTTAATTGGATCAGCTTTAATTGCATTACCTGAACCTAATTATGCAGATTTTCCTTTAAATCATTTGAGTGGAAGACAATTGGCTGAAAAATTAACACAAAATATTTGAAGAAAATAGTCATCGGAATACTTAAATAAACTTTTAAATTAACCCAAATGTACAGAGGAAAAGTAGCAATCAAGGAAGGAGATTTATTTTTGTAAGAGATTCCTATAACTATGCACCTTTAAAATGGCATTTAGCACGGATTATTAAAATCCATGAAGGTCAGGATATCATCTGAATTATGGCACTTAAAGATAAAGTGGCATTCATAAAAGGCCAATGACTAAAGCTGCTATTTTGCCTTTTGTCAATGAGAAACTTGCAACCATCTAATTCTCTTATATCGTGTTTAAATATCGAGTTCTAAATATTACTATATTATTATTATTATATTTGAATATATTGTTTTTCACGGTTGATATAATTTGTGTTATTGTAATATTAGCTCACAGTTTGTGTTTGTTTGCAATGATTTAATATTGAGTGTTTGTAACATTCAAGGTCCAAAATATATTAACGCAAAAAGCGCCATCTTTGCAAGTGTAATTTTCTAGTATTCTACGAGAAGCCGCCGTCAGTGTTGAGGTAATATCAACTTTCGTAATGTGATTAATAACACATCCATCAATAACTCCCGAGACTAACCCAGATATGGCGCTCGTAGTAAACCAGTAACCAGGTCTTTCTAGAGTACTAACCTTTGCTTGAAACGTGTCAAAATTTTAAGTCGATCGGACCAGGAAAAAGGTTTTTTGAAGTGAAGTGAAAAAGGTTTTTTCCAAGTGGGTGCCGCGATTGCTTTCGATGAAACAAAAACAGCAACGAGTCGATGATTCAGAAAGCTGTTTATCGCTATTTACTCGCAACAAAAAAGATTTCTTGCGAAAAAAAAAATAAAAAAAGATTTGGAAAAGCGTTGGAACGATTGTATCACCCTAAAAGGTGATTAACAAAAGGTGTTATGTTGATGAATAAAAAAAAAATTGCAAAAAAAATGTTGTTTTCAATGTTAGACTCGGGAGTTATTGATCGAAGTGTTATTATTTTACAGTCCGCTTTGTTGGAGGTCTTATATTAATGAAATATATGTATCATTAATTGAATTATTGACTTGCCCATAAGGTAAAGCAATAGAAAATCCTTTGCAATAGAAAACTAAAATACTAAAACTAATTGTAACTATTTTATATTGGTGTTACAAAATTTGTAAAATAAATTAACTATTTAAATTAACTGAAAATCACTAAAATGGTAATTTAAAAAGTACTCACCACAAAATCTGAGGTATCGTTAACGCAAAAATAAGGATGCATTTCACAAAACTCTGAAATATTGTCTGGTTTCTGACATAAGTCAGGATAGGCATCGCAAAATTTATCCCGCCTGACTCTAAAACAAGTAAAATCATACCCGTTAGATGACAGTAACTGCAAAAAGAAATATTTCTTTTAAGAGTATTTGATAAACAGTATATTTACAAGAAGAATTCAATACTTGACGAGAAAGTTCATAAAATTTTATTGATCACAATAACTAATTGAGAAGCTTCAATTTGAATCAACCTAAAGGAAACAAAAGTTTTTGATTTTATAACTATAAGTTAAAAAAATAATGAAAAATATTTCCTCGATTTAAAATTTTACTCATAGTGTATTTTACAAAATAAAAATACTCTTTTAAAGTATTAAATTATTTACGTCATGAAATTGTTTTTAAAAATATGAAATGTGCCGGTGAAAATTTAATAAAAAATGTTTTGCAATCCAAGGGAAAATAATTGGTATGATATTAGTTAATTAAAATTTTAAGCAATTTCTTACGGGTAGAAGTTAAATGAAAATGTCCAAAGCTGAAAAATTACATCACCAGATTTTATAAAATAAAAATACCGAAACATAACCTCATTCAAAAATGATTTCCAATGCTTTTTAATTAGACTTTCTTTTAAACTTCTCAATTGTCTAGAAACTTCTGTTTCAAGAATTCAATCGACAATTCCTCGACCAACAAGTTTAAGAAAATATTTTTAAATATTAATATAATCAATTAGTAACAATACACAAATTTAATTGAAATAATTACTGATGATGTCATCTTAGCCCAACATCTTCACTTTTTTATTGTTGTAAAGGAAATTAGTCAAATAAAATCTTTCATAATTTTACCATCGTTTCATATAATACTTTTAATGTGAATCAATCACTATACTTTCAAAATTATTTTACAAAACTGTATTTGATATTAAAAAGAGAAAGTAAGTTTTTTTTGGATTATTATTATCATGAACATCGTTTACTGTTGCATTTTAAGACATATTGAGTTTCGAAATTTAATATGATCTATGTATTGGTTTATCAGACATTTTACTATCTAATTTTACTGGAAATTAAAAAAAATCTTTCCAGAGAAATTTTTTTATTCTTTAAAGAAAGGGAGAAATTCAAAGGTCAGGAGAAGTTTTTACCAATATTTGTAAAGAACTACTATGGTGATTTCAAAAGTATCTTTTTGACGACAAATGGCGTTACTGAGGTTAATTTGAGCAACTGTTTTGTGATGTTATTTAATAGATAGCTGCAAAATAAATTTGACATCAATACATCTGTCAGATTTGATTCAGCGTCTATTTGCTTTCAATAGTTGATGACTACTTAGATGTCGAGATGTTATCACCATGTGTTGTTACCACCAATAAGATTTGGATTCATCATTACATACTGGAAACCAAGCAAATCAATGAGTTGTTTCAAATAAATTTTTACAGAGATGTCGAAGACGGTCTCATCAGCAAGAAAGATAATGGGTACATTAGCTTCTTAATAAAAGGAAAAGGATCAATGGTCAATGCTACAATGAGTTACTTTCCAATAAATCTAATTTTCGCTTATATAAACACACATGTTTAGGAAACCATATAAAGCATTTATTTTTTTAAAAAAATAACATATTCTTACGGATTGTTATTGCAAAAGGTGATTGCAGGTTTTTTTAAAACTTCAGGAAATGTCAGATCTATGTGTGTTGCTGTGGGATACTTGAAGTAGAGCTGGAAGAAGTTGAACGACTGCCAGGAAAAACAAGATATACAAACGATGAAGATGACACTTTTAAAGATTTTCCAAATAAAAGGAGTTTTCAAAATATTTCTCCTGTTTAGTTTGTTCAAACGATGCGAAGTTGGTTGCACCCATGGTCTTGTCCTTGTACTCTTTTCTGTACCTATTGACTGATTAAGTATTAAAAAAAAAGATTCAATCACAGGAAAGTGTATTATCTTGAAAATTCATAACCTTTTAAAGTTACATATTTATTTAAATCACTAATTATAACTTTTTTTGTACTCCAAAGAAAAGTAAAGAGCAATGATACTAAATTTTGTAGCATAGTATATTTAGTGTTCTATTAAATAAACATTTTTATTTGCTAGATTTTCTTGGTTTAGGATTAAATCTATTTTAGGCATACGTGGTCAAGCAAATTGTATTTAGGAATAAAATTCCACGTGATTAGGAACACTTGAAATAACATGGATCATTTAATGAAAAAAACACTCATTCAAACAGTGTGAGAAATTTTTCGGGAAATTCAAATCACTCCACAAGTTAAGTAGAATAAAAATCATAAAATAGATACAAATAGCAACAAAGTTCAAACTTAAATATGCGCTGTATAATTTAAAGTTTATTGAAGGAATTTCAATGTTTTTAAAATGTAAACGGTAAGTACAATGATATAAACGGTTTTATAGAATCCCAAAGGTCATAATTGAACAGAACTTAGAATTTTATCCATTTCCCATTTGCCTTTACTCCACATGGTGCATCCTCTGTAGAGTTTTAGTTTCCTTCAATCAGGTGGAGATCCAGTATTTCGAGTTCTGCATTCTATGCTATATATGATAATATTATTATACGTGTGACTGTATTAGAATATTGCTCATATAAATAAATAAAATAGTTCATTAAAGTCTATGATCCCAAGAGATGATTGACATTAAATTGGATTAAAACAGAAATCAATGTACAATTCGAATTCTAATACGCAAAAATCGCTGGGACTTAAGGTAGACAATTTATTCCAACGCTGCCCTGGATGTCTCTGGACACGTCTGCTGTTGTCATCAGGATACAGTTGTAAACGATATTCGTCACTGAAGACTATACATACCCAGTCAGCGCAGTTCCAAATTGACCGAGCTCTACACCACAGTAATTGGACTTGATGGTGTACAGACGTGAAAGATAAGTAGTGTAACGGTCAACGTGAGCGTAAATTCCGCTCTCTCTGTCGTCTATCAAGGGTCATGTTAGACACAAGTGTGCAGGCAACACAGTGGATAGTTAACTACAACGAATCCGGTGCTGTGACAGCTACCCTGACAATCTCTCTGTCTTCCCGTTCTGTTGCGGTCCTCTGTCGACCACTGTCGTTTTGACAATGATGCTGATGCTGGCCATTGTTGATCCTGCCAGCATCATCTAATCACCACATCACTTCGACCCAGATGTAGAGCAGCAATTGTTCAATTCGTCCAATTAGCCTCTTTCATTCCGATTGCACGACTTCTTTCAAACTCTGACATCTGCACATAATGTGCATGAATCTTTTGAGGAGGCACTGTTACAGCGGACGTTAGATACCCGCAATCGAAATGTAACCGAAAGTTTGACCTTCCGATTCAGAATCTCTTCTTATATACACCTGCTGAATGCGCAGTTGTGATGCGATGAAGCTCCCGCTATTCATTTATTGGACTCCAAAGTTTAATCATTTGCATATTCGGTCTAAATGTCTTTACATACGCAATTTCATTCCCATCGGGCAACTCCTTCTTGGTGAGTTGGGTCTTTATGTTACAGATTGTACATTTCTAGATTGTAATATTTTTAGAATTAGAAGAAAACATTAAAACTACTCAAAAAATTTATTTAGAAGCAACGAGAAGTAGTTATACAGGAAATAATGAAGGAAGAAAATCGACTTTGCCAAATAAAACTTTATTACAGGATGAGTCTACGAGAATAGCAAACCAAACGAATGTAATTCTGATTACTAAATTTGACGTAAATAAATTTTATTTTGATATTAGTTCTGTTATTTAATCTTTGAAACTCCTATGACGTCTCAATGCTGCATAATATTTCGTTGAATGAGCTTGAAACATTTAGCTATTAGAAAAGATTTTAAGAGAGATAATCTTACAACTGTTTTTAATATACATATAAATATTGCTTCCTAAATAAAAGAGTTGCGAGAAAGTGGCGAGAAATAGAATTTTTCTACTGATCACTGCGAGAAACAGTTACGAGAAGTTGCAAGAAACAGATTTTATCTTCCAATCATCAATACGCATTTAAAATTGTTGATGATCTAACCCATTAAATAAGGTTGTATGATACAATTAAATTCAATTTTTTCCCTTTCAGCTGCTACTAAAAGTACAAAAAGGAACAGTTTTTGCCTTGTCATTCTACAACAAATTCCAAGAAATTTAAATTTAAGTTATAATAGGCCAAAGGTGGCGAATCTTTATATATCAACGCGACATTTTTTTTCTAAAAAAATGTTTAATGAGGTCATAGACGTGCCGTCGAATAATTTTGACTTCATGATTATTGGGAAAGTAATAATACTAAATACTATCAACTCAACACTCTTTATTTACTTCAAAAAAAGTACATTTTGCAATGTCTCAGTTATACAATTCAAATATAATTCAAATTAAAGTAATATTAGTGTGACTTCTGTTATTGCAGATTAGATGACAAATAACTTAAAACAGTTTCTATAAATTTTTAAAATACATATATATAACTTCAAAATTGAACATTTTCTACTACATAACATTACTTTTGTAAATTTTTATCAATGACATTAGATTCTAATAATTTTTTCTTAATTTGAAAAAAAGAAAAGGTTTTTATTTTTTTCACAATTTTTTAAAAGTTCTTTAAAATTACATGAAAATAGGAAAAAGTATATATATGAAAATTATATAGTAAAAGTTTCATATTTCTGCTTAGTTTCATTGGAAAATTGCATTGGTTTAAAAATTATGTTTCTCTGAATATTCAGTTAAGTGCTAAATTCCTGAGGCCCCTTAAGTAACGAAATTTTTTAAATATTCTGATCGAGAGTGAAAAGGTGAAATTGAGAAATTTTCACTTCAAATGTTAACATTCATTTATGTGAAATAAAGTTTTGAGACACTACACTAAAGATCTTTAAAGTTTACATAAAATTTAACTTTAGACAATAGCTACAAATAGCTGTTCGTTATTTCTTTCATGTGTTGCTCTATAATGTTGAATATGGTTCCAGACTCCCTCATTTTGAGTGTTTGGTCTTGAACTTTGTCATCTCTTGCAAGTGATAAGCATACATTTCAAAATACTTTTATACCAGATTTCACTAAAATAGCAGTAAGTATTTCACGTCCCTCATTGTAAAAAAAAAAAAAACATTAAGCCAAAAACATTGATTTTACCCGAAACAATTTTTGTTTAATTAACAGTATCAATTATAGTTGAATCATCAACATGTTATAAAAACTTTTCTTCGGAGATTAATTTTATTACACTTCATTCTGCTCCTTATTACGTAACAGACACAAATTTCTTATTAGTAGCATCATGTGTATTATATTCTATACGATTATGAAGACTTGTGCAATAAAGAAAGCTTAAAAAACCACAACCAACAAATCTCTCCGAGGAAAAACGAATCTGCATATTTCAGAAACATTTATATTGCGGTCGAAAATTCCACAGCTAGAAATAAGGCTGACAGTCTGGATATTTCAGTGTATTTTAAAACAAACCACTTTTTGCTTTATCAGCAATTATCCAACAACCATCATAATATAAACAGCCCAATACCATTATACAATATATATAATCAAGAAGTAAAATTAAAATAAACTATGCAGAATCCCTTGATATGTTTATTTTTCCATACGAAATGTTTGACTTCAGCAATGAATGTATTTAATATTAATCAACAAACTATTAAATACACGCAACGATGTTTTATAAGAGTTTTGTATTTTCAATTTTGAATGAATACTAACTAATTCTGACGCGGTTTGGATGCTATTTCAGTTCAGAAACGCACTGTTTCAAAATTCAAAACAAATCGGTATCTTCATTTAGAGGGATGTAGTTATTCAAACAATGTATAGATGCGTTTTTGTTCTGTAGAATATCTATTCAAACATTGGTGTAAAACTTTATTTATAATCATTTCTTTTCTTGTTGCTTACATCCCACTATTTCTCTTTTCCTAGCCATTAATCATTTATATTGCTATGCTACACCTTCAAGGTTTTCCCTTTAAGCTCCTCCTTGTTTTTACTTCAAAATGTATATAATGTTAACTAAATTAAATATATTTAAAAATATCAAAACTACCTAAATTTAATCATATTAAATATTTAAAAAAATCTTAAATCTGATTAAATTAATTATGTATTGTCATATTTCTGGCTTCAAATATTTTGTATGTCTTTTTGAAAATTTTCCATCAACAATTCACATTATTTTTTTTTCTTAAATAACTTTTCGTTTTAATCAAATTTTTGAGTATTTTCTCTGTCCTAATTTTAAATATGGTACTTTTATTACATAAAATAATTATTAATAATTTTCATCCTTTCTTACGTGATACCTTAAAAAAGGCGCATTTTTTAAACTCAGATTTCAAAATCGTCATTCGTGAAAGGTGTCGTATTTTTTTGAAACTCAGGAGAAAACTTGTTTCAACAATGGAGAATTCATTATAAATTCCACGAAATCAACATTTTTAAAAGCTTTTTTAAAAACGAAAAGTGTTCTTTCCCCTGTTTTTCAAGGTAATCATACCTTGAGCTTTTTTTTAAACTTGTTCCTTTCTTTCAGCCTTTACTGGGTCCACTGTTTTGAAAATAGGACTCAGTCACGTAATTTCATATTGGTGATCATTTATTTTAAAAATTCGTTTTGGCGCTATTTCAGAATATCGTCTAATTTGCTGCAGATCATTAATGCATCATTTCCCCAAACAATTTGCGAAAGTCATAATTAATTGAAACTCTATCAAATGCAAAGCATTGACTTTCAAGTTTCCTACATCACAGTGTTTAAAAAATTATTGGGGCTTAATTTATATATATATATATATATATATATATATATATATATGACTTTCAAAACTATCCTAGAAATCTCTTAATTGGTATAGGGCTACCTATTTTTTTCACCAAACTAGTCGTCAAGATATATATATATATCGTTTTATAAACAATTTGAGGTAATTTCTTTAAATAATATTAAATATTTTTTTAAAGAAATTGCCTCAAATTGTTTGTAAAACGTCTTACCAGCAATATTAGCCACTCTGTAGGCAGGACAACAATGTGCAAACATTCTGCGTAGCTCTCCTCCACTTTTTGAAAGACTAACATCTCTGGCTGCATTCCGCTCTGTAGGAATGTTCACTTTCTGGAGCTATTCCGTCAATGTGTACTAATTTTGGCTTAAATGTCAGTGACTTCTAAATTCGAACTAAGTCTGTCGAAATCTTAATGGTGGAATATGAGCCTTTTCACAGATTCTGCATCTTTGGACTTAATCCACGACTTTTTGTAGCAATCATACCATAATAATATTGAATATTAGTATCATAATATTTTCACAATAACAGTATCTTAATGAATATCCATCGCTTCCTCCTTAATGTAATTATTTCTTTAGCGAAATGATGGAAATTTTCCAAACGTGTCTGCTCAGCACAAATGTACTCTTCTTGTGAGGAGAATTTATCACTTGGTCTCTCTCCCAAAGTGACCACGCGGTAATCGAAGATTCCAACGCAGTATAACATCCTCGATATATAACAATAATATATAACATCTCGGAAGGTTGGTGATAACCACTTTATATAGAGCACTTAGGTAAAAAAGGAGAAGTAAAGGGATATGCAAATTCAGATCTGTTTCATTTTTAGAAATGTATTTATGAAGTTATTCAAATTAAATCTAATGAATCTCTCTATCATCTCATCATCAGACTGAGGGTGTAGTGTAGTCTATGATACATTTACACCTCATAGAATATCCTAGAAGTCTCTAGATTAGTCTACAACAAAGTACTTTTATCTACAAATTAAGCGACTTGGTGATATTTGTGGACCTAATTTGTCGCTGAAGTCACCCTTATTTCTCCAATCCTGTTACCATTCATATAGTCATACTGCTTGTAAAACATTCGTTAAGGGAACATTAGTTTAACTCATCGATCAATAACTCCCGAGTCTAAAATTGAAAACAACAATTTTTTTGCAAAATTTATTTTTATTCATCAACATAACACCTTTTTTTAATCACCTTTTAGGGTGATACAATCGTTCCAACGCTTTTCCAAATCTTTTTTTTTTTTTTTTTTTTTTTTCCGCAAGAAATCTTTTTTGTTGCGAGTAAATAGCGATAAACAGCTTTCTGAATCATCGACTCGTTGCTGTTTTTGTTCCATCGAAAGCAATCGCGGCACCCACTTGGAAAAAAACCTTTTTCACTTCACTTCAAAAAACCTTTTTCCTGGTCCGATCGACTTAAAATTTTGACACGTTTCAAGCAAAGGTTAGTACTCTAGAAAGACCTGGTTACTGGTTTACTACGAGCGCCATCTCTGGGTTAGTCTCGGGAGTTATTGATCGATGTGTTATTATCTGGGAAGACAACAATACAAAATTTCTGCACAACAATAAATAAGTATAACCAATACTATTAATATAACAGCATTTATATAAACTAATAAAAAATTACCTGTATATGTCATATATAAAAATAAAACCAATAATTATAATTATTAAAAACTAATTATTAATAAATTTTCAATTCAATGGTTAGTATGGATTTGGTAAAAATAAAATATTACAGAGAAAATTTTAAAAAAAGGAAAAAAAATAGAAGATCAAACAAACAAAAAATAATGAAAGGAGATGAGGGTAAAGTTAATCAAATGCTGCTCTTAGAATAGGATAGAAATTTTGGAAAAACTAATTTTAAAAGTTCCAAACTTTTCACTGAACAAATTAATACATAATAATTTGGTAAAAACCTATATAAGGTTCATAAATTAAAGATAAAATATAGAAACATGGATTATAACATGGAGTTATATATAGAAAGAATAAGAAGAAATCAAAATAAAATTTAAAAGATAGTAGATGATCACAACTTAGGATTGTGGGGACAAAGTACATATGATTTGACGAAAAGAGGTCAAAGATCGTAAATTTTTTTTTAACCCAAAACATTTATTTTTCTGTTATCACACACACTTTTCGAGCTCTATTTCGAAGATATTCTAAAATATAGGTTTTATAATCATATCCTCACACCATTCATCTCTATCAAATGAACCTTTGTTGTTGTTGTTAATTAATTCTGACAATTTCAAGTAGTTTTGAAATTATGTGAAGAGATTGTATTCCATTCTCAATGTTTGCTCATTTTTTGGTTAATTTTTATTACATAATTTTAAAACATTATTTACCTTAGATTTCATAAAGTAGTATATTTAAAAGAGAGCGTTCTATAAGCTTATCATACCTCATTCGAAGAGAAAAAATAATTCAAGGAAATTGCATACGGATAACAATAGACATAAAAACAAAGAAGAAATAAAAATAAAATTGCTTTTGGAGTAGAGCTGGAAAAAGGAAATTTTCAAAGATAAATGAAGAAATTACATTAAGTCCTGAATTTTTTAAGCACTACACAAATTAAACTTTACTTTTTAAACACAAAATATTAGTAGGTAAATTAATTTAAACAATTTTTTAAAAGCAGGATTTTAATGTTACTTTTCATACTTTTTTATAAACATTTAAGATCAGAACATTTTGAATCTTAAGTATGCAAAATACAAATATTCAATTAACAACTAGATAAAGACTTTTATCTAGAGCATTCTGCACTTATAGTAATTTTGTTTATTAATTTAACTGCATTTATATACTTTTTATAGCAAATAAAAACTTTAAATTATCTTAGAACAAAAAAAATCACTGTTTTTTATTCATTTAAAATTCTAAGCATTATTTACTGTGCAAATGTTTTGATATATTTTTCTAGCTATAGCTATTGATATATATATTCTATTACATAGTTTGATAAATATGTAATTCAAATTTCATGTGACTAAGTCAATTGTTATTGGAATGGTAGAAATTTTAAAACACTTTGTAAATTTTAAAAATTTTGTAAGAAATTAAATTGTTTGCTTTTTGATAACTTTTGAGCATATATTCTATTTATGCTCCTATTATTAACATATCAATAGGTTAAGAGCAAAATATTCATAAAAAATGTTAAATCAAAGATTTTTATTTTAATCCCGTTCTGCGTCCTTTGCAGATTGAGTACTTTTTTACAAATACTGTTAAGTATTATTTATTTTGAGATTCAGTTTAAATCAGTAAGGAAATTGCCATAGTATAAATAATAATTCATACTTTAATACTCAATCATTTACCATCAGGGATAATTTTCGAAAATACATATTTTACCTTTCTCAAAATTAAATAATGCATTGAAAAATGCTCGCATTCCAGTATTATATTTTTCAAAACGTGAACGTCATACATATTTGTTTTAAAATTTTATATCTTTATAATACACACACACACATATATATATATATCGTTAAATCTTGCTATAATGCACACTTTTTTCCGCATTTGGGTCTTTAAAACTGAGGTTGTGTATTATACTCGAGTAAAAATTTAAAAAAATGTTTTTTAAACATCGCACAACGAACGTGCTGCAACTGTAAGATATTGTTGAAAACGCGGGAGGCGCAGGTGTTCTTTTACGCAAAACGGGAACTAACAGTACAAGTCACATACGCGTACATGTCGTACATTACGACGGCACCAATAATTATGACTTGGACGCAACAACAATAGATTCACTGGGTTCTAGTGAAAGTGATTAGGGCGATAATTTCACCATATTGTTTATTTAGCATGAAAATTTAAGTTTTTTTTTATTGAGTTTTGCCTTTTCGTTTATTTTTATTAAAAATTGAATTTTGTTAATAATTACTCATGCAGAATTTTTAAATAAAGTATTGAAAAGTTAAGGGTGCGTATCAGAGTCAAGATTTCACGGTATATATATATGTGTGTGTGTGTGTGTGTGTGTGTTTTAAATGTTTCTAAAGTTTTCTAATTTATTTATTTTGTTTATTTTTCTGAAATCTGATTTCGTATTACACTCACGCGCTTTATATATATATATATTATAAATCAGAAAAAAAGAAAATAAGCAATACATCAAGAAATTAGAAAATATTTATAACATTTTTGGAAAATTTATGAAAACTTAAATTTTTTGAAGGTACAAAACAGGTAAATAATATATTGAATATTCCATCAGGGAATATTCCAACAGATTATTACGCGTGCTTTAAGGCATGTAGACCTAATTATAAGCCCAAGTTTGTTTTTCTAGTATAATATTCCTAACTATCCCCATTAACAAATTAAATAAAAATGGTTATCACACCAAGGGTATTAATTCAAAAAATTCTTAAAATTTAAGTCTTAAAAATATAATAAAAAAGAAAGCATGTATGAAGTGAAAAAATAAAGCACTCCAAGTTAATATATATATATATATATATATATATACATATACATATATATACTAATATGTGTATGTGTGAGGAGCAGCATTAGATAACACATCTAAAAGAATTTCGAAAGTTACTTAACACAAAAAAAGTTTTTTTCTTTTTGAGTATTAAAATTATAAACCAATGCACCGTCACCTAACTGTAAGACCTAAGCAATTTATCACTTAATTTCTCATTATATTCTACAATACTGTAAGCAGTATTGTGAATTCTTTGATATCTATATCTTTAATCTGAATTCCAGATTAGTGCAAGATTTTAATATTTTGTGTTTCTTAATTTTAGATTAAAAATAATTTTAGAAAATTTATAGAGATAAGACATAAAATGGAGTTATATCATGCAGTAGAATAAGAATTGAAAAAAAAATTTAAAAATGATGAATACGTGACTTACACTTTGATTGTGTTCTTCAAACCCGAATTCAGTACGTTTTGGGGGGAAAGGGCGTCTTTCTCTTAGCTTAAAAACTGAGGAATGATAAGGAAAAGAATTCGATCGTGAAGGCATACTTACAAGGAGAATTATAAAAGAAAATGTGAGAATGTTTTAAAAATATTTTTATAAATACTTCGCGCAAGAATGTTGTTTCTGTCAATTTTATTTATGTAGCGGAGACAGGTTTGATAATCACTGAAAATCAATATTGAAGTCAAACAGTTCATATTCATGAAACCCGCTTCTCACGCATATGGTTCATTTATTTAAAAAGCAGATTTTTATTTCACTGAAAAGTAATTAGATAATCAATAATAATTTTTTTTTCTCATTAACTACGTAAAAGTGTTTGCGTTTCCCTTCGAAATTATCCATAATTATTCGGTCATTTTTTTAATGTATCCATTTTAGTACTCGTAACAAATTTCCGACTAGACATGCCTTATGCATTATAAATACGATGCGTGATGTCACTAAATGCATAATAGTGCTCGTTTGAAATGGAAGACGAAGCGACTTCAGTAGAAATAGTCATTTTGGGCGAATTTAATATTTACACAGGCTGATGTAACCTACTATTTCAGTGCGTTAAAATTCAAGTAATATATAACGTCAGAAATAATGATATATAACTGACTTCACTATTATCTAAACCAAGAACTAATTTATACCTATTCTTTCTGCTTTAATGCTTATTTTAAAGTAATTAAATTTACATATTTATTTCAGTCAGTACAATATTTATCAAA
>BMAW01112167.1:8798-31436 GCA_019974015.1 Nephila pilipes
AAAAAAAAAAAAAAAAAAAAAAAAAAAAAAAAAAAAACTTTATTATTATGTGCTAACTTACTATTTATATCTTCCTTACATTAATTTTGGCATAAAGTTATATTTTTACTCTCTCTCGCCATATTTCCAATAATTTTATAAAAACAAACAGGTCGAAATATCGAATTTTTTCCTACATAATATTAATCTATAATAAAAATATGTACATATATATATATATATATATTACAGCAGCTTTATGCATACAATCTTTTTCATTCGTTATTAGTGTCTAAATAATTATTATTATAATACTCTTCGTGAAACATTGCTTTAAATATTTCTTAATAACTTTATTACATGGAAAAAAAAATAATGTTTTGTGACGCTTATAATAATATAATAAATGACTATAATTATGTGAAAAACACTTATAATGTCAGAAAACTAACGTGTTTCTGAGTATGTTTGGGACAAAAAAATTATTTTGTTATAAGAATATTTCTTTTTTTTGAACACCAACAGTCTTTTTTTTTTGAGTGAATTTCCTTCTTCAATTATTATAAATACACAACAGCTTACATCATTATAACCTTATTAAGTTGTGGCAAACAAGATTAACCAGTCCTGGATAATTATTTATAAGTGTTCCATATAATTAGGGCAAATAAAATTATTTTTTCATTAGCTATATTAATAAAGTTCATGAACGAAATTAATGATTGTCGACCACATGGATCATAGTTATGTCTCTACAAGTTGCAATTACTCAATTTTGAATATGTAACATACCGCTTTAAAAATAATTTATCATATTCACAGACTAATTTATTAACATACTTAAATATTATTACAGAAAATTTCAATTTTATTCTCTTCTCAGTCGAAAGGTTATTGGGGCAGAAAAATGGTTTACAGGCTTACTCCAATCAAGAATGCAATAAAGGTATGGGATAACCATAGTGAATAACTTGTCCATAAATGAACTCGTTAAATGTCGCCGAAATGCCGAATATGGCAACAAAAATAAATGCCCTGATATATATCTAGATGTGTCTAGAACAATTACGAAGAATATAAATTTGTGACCAAATTTGCGTTTTTTGAGAGCATATTATTCATGCGATATTACTAAAGTATTTTGATTTTTTAGTTTAGTTTGTTTTTTATTAACGTCGCAGTAGAAGCAACACGAGGGCTATTGGCAACGGATTATATAATTTTGAACCTCGATCAAGTGATGAGGACTACACCTGAACTGGCACCCTCTCTCCTAACTTCCACATCCCGACAACTGGAGGAGTTTTGACAGCAACAGATTTAACGTGCAGCAGCCCCGGATCGCCAAGTATCGAACCCGCGACTGAATGCAAACCGCCGGCCATGAAATCCGAAGCCATGACCACCTAAACTAACCTACCGCCTAACCTAACACCTAACGTATTTTGAAGTGGTGTGTTTGAAGACTGTATGAACTTTCAATTGGTACCATGGTGCATTTTTTTGTGTATTTGTTTAATGTTGAATAAATGCGTCATTATTGCAGAGTCTCGGAATAAAAATACAAATTACTCTGAAAGATCCTGCTTGCCCAAATCTTTCATTAAATTTGAAGCGATTCCACAATTATATATATATATATATATATATATTTATAATGATTTCTCTTAAATATAATTCATGAATTAATTAATTATCCTATATATCTTAACAGTTGTAGTAATGCGTTTATTGTTAATTTGTGATCCCTTAACTATTATATTCTTTTAAATTTATGAAATGATACGAAATAAAAAAAAAATGTTTACATTATCATTTCTCACGCTCTGAACTTATAGGGATATTCCCTACCAGTTACTTAGACTCTACAAAAAAGTGCCCAATTATTGTCACAACTAACACCATACGATTTGTATAAAATTTTGTTTACCTAACCCTGGAGAATCAAGCAGGGCAAAGATTTTGTGACTTCTTACTTCATCACTAAATTAAGTGGATATGTGTTGCGTTCATCACTAACTCTGATGTATAACATTCCCTCTAGTGTGAACATAAAATAAATTCGTTATTCAAGAAATAATAGCTTCCTCATCATCGTGCCATGACTTAAGTACAACATGTTTCAAGGCAATATATAAGACAGCCAGTACCGAAGTAGTTCACTGGTGTTCAAAATGCGAATTTTCCCATTTGGTCGATTATGTCTAGAACTACTGGACTGACTTTAATTAAATTTGATTCGTACATAGCGTTTACCTTATACAATAAAATAGCCATTCAACAGTTATAATATACATACATTATCGTGCGTAACATTCATCGGAAACGGAAGGTATGAAACAGCAGTTGCAGAATTGAACAAAAAAAAATGAGATAAAAGGGACTATGGTCCCCTCTTACAGATATTCAGGCTTCGCAAAGTGATTTTATTCTGGAAATAAGAGAATTTATGAGTTTTGTAGCAATTGGACCCACTCATTCAGCAAATTATTTTCAGCGCTTAGATGGTTTTCGGAAGGGGCTTGAGAATTTCATTTGCGCTCCCCAGAGTCTCTCAAGCATACTCTATAGGATTGAAGTCCGGAGATCTGGTAGGTCTATACTTTCGGTGAATATCCTCACTTTTCATAAATTTGTGGACCAGCTGAGTTCTATTTGACCTCGAGTTGTCACCCATTAAAAGGAAATTAGGACCAATTGCACCCATTTAAAGGCAAGCATAGGAATCTAAGACTTCTTTTCTAAACCTCTAAGCAATCACAGTGCATCTTTCAAATACATGGAGGTTTATACCGTAATCCAACACGATGCTGCCCCGACCATCAAGACTCATCAAGTAACGGTCGATTTCTCGGTCCTTGGAGGGCAGGTAACGGGTCTCTGGTTCTCTCCATATGAAAGTACTGCGAGAAACACTGTCTGGGCTAAACTGGGACTCATCAGTGAAAAAAATGGTTTTCCATTTATCTAGGCTCCAATCCAATTGACGTAGGCTTTGATCTGTGCACCCTTTTATGTGGACTCTCCTGTTTGCAGAAATTAAAGGGATACAAACAACATGTTTTTCCTGCAAACAGCCCTCTCTTATGAAGTCTTTTAGAAACAGTTACCCTTGAAACTCGGATTCATGGAGCCTCATGCAAACTCATAAGATAAATGAGAAGCTGTAGCATCCCTATTACGCCTCGCTGTAGTAGGCAAATGGTTATCTTCTCTGACCGTCAATGATCTTGGACGACTTTGACCAGAATTTCTCTTTCACGGATCCGGTATTCTGAAACTATTTCCGTAATTTGGGGACGATGCTAGGCTTTAAATCAAATTCTCTGCAAATCTGGATTTGAGATGGCTTCCTTCTAGCCTACTCACAATTCGCCACCTCATTCTATTATCTAAGAGTTGGTGGTGACTCATTTTTGCTGTTTGAATTTTAATTTAAGCATTTGTCACAATTAGACAACAAGAAATTCGGTGAAATATGCTGACGAACGAAATGCGTATTTTGGCACTTGCACTCATAAATTCTGTTTTTTGACTAAATCCGCCGTTACACAAGTATACGCTTGCGTATTCAAAGTATAAGATTTGTCTCTTTGTTTCGAAGCAGTATTTTTACATGTAGTTTAATTCTTTTCATGAAATTCGACAAAATATGGAAATTCTTTTAATTTTGAGCACTAGTGTTTAACATACACTGATTGTGGGATGATATATATATATACTCATAACACAAATATTTACGCAATTAAAAAGACTTTTCAGAATAAAAGGAAATGAAACCTTACATGCGTGAGTACAACGTTTATGTAAGTGGTTACACAATCAAAGAAAAATGAATATTTACTATAGGGAAAATTACAAATGAATGGAGGTTTTAGTACCCTGTTGGGCTACATCTAGCATAAATGCATAATGTGATACGGTTGGGCATCGAGGCATACAAGTCCGGTATGATGTCCTGCAATATCTAGTTTCACATTTACTGTAAACGCACCTTTAATTGAATCAATCTCGTAGGTTATTCAACTTGCTGTCTTAAGTGATCCCAGATAACTTCGATTAGTGACAAATCTGGGGATCGAGCAGGCCAGGTAAGGATGGAAATGTAACAGAGGTAATGATATGACACCCTTACTGTGAGTGGGTGAAAATTGAGTTGTTGAAAGACGGCTCCTGGAAGCCCTGTCATGTGTGGCAAACACATATAAGTAAATAATGACGCTACCGTACCTCTGGGCGGTCATGTTCCCATGGATCAATATTAGGGTTGATGGTTTGTCGTATGCGATGGCACTTCATACTATCACTCCCGTTGTTTGAGCGGTGTTCCATTGTACAGCAAACGCAAGTACGCGATTTCTATCACTGTCCAACCTGAATCCGGATTTGTCTATAAACACGACTTGATCCCATTCGATTTCAGTCTAATCCCTTCGACAGTGACACCATTTCAAAAGGAGGCTACGTTGAGTGGATATCAATGACAGTACACGTAATGGGCGCCGCGACAGCAACTGTTCTTCACCCAGGCGTCTTGTGATGGTACGGACTGATGCAGAGGTCCGTAATGAAGGTTCTGCCTGTGTTTGGGTGGTGGACATTGAGACAGTTGTTGCTATGAGTGCATGATGTATGATGTAACGGTCTTCTCGGATATAGGTCAGTCGAGGAATCCCTGAGACTGGTCGTAATGTAACAGATCTCTCTCTTGTCCACTAGACTCAAGTCCTCCTCACAGTAAAGTCAGAACTTCCTGGATCACGAGTTACTCGCCAAGAAGACCACCCTTTTTCCATCATCTCTTTGATCATTTCCGTCTCGAACTATGTCAGCTGCTCATATTGTCTCCCATGATGGTAAAATGGCATCTCTAGTTAAAAACCGTCTCTCTGCAACAGATTATATGCACACAAAGGAACTCTGCTTACCTGTTTTATAATCAAATGGGAACGGAATTCAATTCCCACTGGTGGTATTACACAATGCGCAGTCACGTTGTATTTCTAAACATTTATATATATGCCTAACATGCACCTTCATGCCAAGTTTCGTAATAATCCCACTTTTACTTCATGTTGTGCAAATTTTAATGGCAATGATTGTGTAACGCGAATTAGAAAAAAAGCATTTTCTTTTTACATCACTTATTTCAATTTAATACGAATGATCCAAATTCTAATAAGATTTTGCTTTAATTTTATTTTTATAACTGCGACACTGAAGATAAGGAATGTAATGCAATTTCTTTTTTTTTATGTATCCCAGAATTTTATAACTTCATAATGGAATTTTGTATGCATTGTCAGTTTCGTGTTCAAAGTGAAAACATGTGTGACACTTGTTTTGATTTGACAGAAACGTTTCAGGTAAATTTAAACTTGTCTCAGAAACAAATGGTTTCCTCTCAACACGAAGAACATTGAGAACCTGACAACCTTATCTAAGTTTGGAACATATATTTAATGAGATGTGGGAAGCTTTGAGACTTTTTTATACATTATAACAGAAATATTATTCGGTAGCTTTAACATGTCATATACTTTACTTGTAATAAAAGAGTAAATGTACTGTATTAATTTTGCTGCTTTGTTAAAACTGGAACCAGTCCTTTTTTTTTTCATATAGATGGAATTTAATTTTACTCAAATTTTTATACGCATTTTTCGTAAACATATATATCATGTAATGCCAAATTAGGTACACACACACTTATATATATATATATATATGTGTGTGTGTGTGTGTGTGTCAACCATTTGCTATAATGATTTCTGTAAGTGAATGTTAAAATAGAATTGATTAAACTAAATGCTAAAGTTCGAGTTTTAGATTTTGATCACTGTATATGCTCATTAATCTGACTCGTTCGGTATTAAGGACATATTGAATTAGCAATTTTGTTAGAATATTGAAAGTCATTATATTCATCTATACTTGAGATATCAAGGTAAATTATTTTAAATGAAAATGTAAGTGATTAAAACATATAATAAATGCACTTATGAACGCTTTGTGAACCTTCTTATTCGATATAAATGTCGGACAAATTATTTCGTCATTCCAGTAATTCAAAATCATATTCAAATAAAGAACATTAATTTAACTGAGTTTTTTTATAGTGATAAAACATATTTATTCAGTATAATAATACTTAAAAAATAGTTATGAAGATCTACTCTAGCCACATGCTTAGACTAATTATTTTTTTAGTACCATCTGGGATTTGAGAATATTTTGCTTCACAGTACACTAAACATTGATAGTTGCAATATTGTATAAAATTGATATATGACCAATAAAAACATTGTACTGAACAGAAACTATTATCATAAAAATGGTACAAAAATGCGAGAGACGCTATGTCATGATCTGGTGGTGAAGAACAACGCACTCACGGGAACGATCACAGTTATAATGTAACACCTATCGAGTGAAATCGCTCGTAAGATTCGAAAGCGACTTCACTGGATCGGTGTTAGGTTATGAAATGCGGCAATCTATCGAATGTAATATTAAAGAGTGATTACAAATTAATCTCAAGTAACGAAATTGATACAATATGACTTCTTGTTAAATGTTTTTTGTGTGTGATTGTATTAATAAAATAAATAACCATCTGTGAAGGGCTTTTCGTTCTCTATCAATAGATATTCGATATTTTTTAGAATTTTCTTATTTTAGTTTGACATGTGCCATGAAGCCAGTTCAAAGTCCTGCAATGAGCTCTATTTATTCGTATTACAAAGGGAAAGGATGACAAAGAGACTTTTTCAACAATAATATATATTTAATTTTAAACACACAATATGTTAAACTCTTAACTCCTCCTATTACTAAGATTGAAGCGGATCTCATCGGTCAGTCATTACGAACAACGAATTGGAATGAAAAGTCTCTAGAAATTAATAATTGGCTGGACAGGGAATTCCTTTTCTGCCAAGTCAACAGATACGCTATTAAAATACACCACACAAGTTTTGAAAGAAAATTGAAAACACACCTCAAATCTGACTTCATCGTCACCAATATCAACCGACTTTCTCCAAAAAGTCAGAATATCCAGCGACGAAGTGGTGAACTGGAATTTGAACACTAGATAGCAGCAAATCAGGAACTAGTCTGGAACTAGTGATTGAATATTCCTTCCAGAACATTGACACTTTCCTCAGTATATCTAAGCCAATCACTCATATACCAAGGCGAGTGATGCAGTCGGCTACGGTGTCTGCGTCAAATAGACACTTCATCTCAACTAGAGACTTCTGAGAACGTTTCAAATGGCAGGGATGTATATAAATTATAGTAATGACTAGAAAAACATATTTTCAAACCTTTGTTCAAAATGTTCAAGAATACTTAAATGAAACTTTATTCCTTGCTCTTTTCAGCAAATCGCAACTAACAATTACATAATTAAATGAATAAAAAGCACCTAATAACGTGTCTCGAAGGGAATTATTTTAAGGTTAAATTCACAAAGTCGCTTGAAAATTCACAGCGTAAATTTTCTAGATCACACTTAATCCCAAAGTTTTCAAGGTCATTCTGATGTCCTCATAATTAACAAAAACAGAAAACCCAAAATGTAAATTTTCTAGTTGTTTCCAATATATCTTTAGTTTCGCATATTTTTTTCGTTATTATTACTGAGAAACATCGAAGATTTTTTTAAAAATGTGTTGAAGTCTTTCAACATTTTTCATTGTATTTTTAAGCACACACACATTATATTTTAAACTCGAAAGTAAAAAAATATTTTATTATATCGCATATATTTCATCTATTGTTTAATCATGAAAAAGCTTGACACTAATCAAACAAAATTATAACTACTTTAATTTTTTAATTAATCATTTGATGTACCTGGTATTAATCTGGTAGCCAAATCCCCGATTAATAAGGTGGTGTAATATATTACCCCTTACTTTAACTTCTTACTACATATTTCATGTTTTACCTGAGATAATAGAAAGTGCGAAATGGAGCTGAATAGGCTTGTTTTCCGTGACAACGGAATTAATCCACTCGGTGAAAAGGGGATGAGAAAGCGTTAGTCTGGAAATCCGAGTCTGACATTTTTTGACTTCCCCCCGAAAGACGCAGACTTACGCTGAATAAGCAATACTTTTTTTTTACGAAGTTACGCACAGCTCTTCCAGAAAGGTTCATTTAACAGAAACTTGACTATATATCATGTTACTGGAAAGAATTTCCCCTTACTACGTCAAAGTTTTGTTGCGATTCTGAGAGATTATAGTAAAATTTCAAGTAAAGTATAATTTTCTTACTTTTTCCTAGTACTAATTTTTTTCCTTAAAGTTGTCGATAAACAAGATAAAGCGTGATATATTATCTGAATTTTTAAAGAGGATAAATAAGATATGGATGCTTTTTGATCATTAACATGATTGGGGACTTTTACTGGATTTTTCAAACAATCATTGCTGAAGTATAGCAAGATTAAAAAATATATGTGTCGATATGGAATTGAGTTTGCTTTTTTATATTCAATCTAATGAAATATTTCACAATATAAGAAAAGAAATTCTGAATTTCCAAAATAGAGGATGATTCCACGGAGTTGCATACAAGTGGTGTATGAACATACAATATAAAATTTAGATGCTAAAATATTAAAGTATACTTTATGTACAATTTATCACACAAAAATAATAATAGGATGTGATATTCATTGTGATTCTAAAGTGATCTTTAGTACCTATCATGTCACGCGCAAATGTATCATATGCCGTTATTTGAAACAAAGCAGACATAAAGAAACGAATCTATAATGGAAAATCCCAGTCCTTACCAAAATTTAAATATACCATACAACATTAAGTGTCTACCAATAAAATTGAAAGATTTTCCTATGGTATCATGTTCAGTGTCATACCACAATTTCATTCAGAATTGGAATTTGATCCTGGACATTTTGAGCATTTATGATTGAAGATCATTTTAAGTAAAATGTATTTTTACATAATCCTTTTCTCATTTGTTTTAACGTCATTCCCACAGAAATAACAACAGAGCTACTGTAGGTAATTCGAATACCCCCTCCTTGTTATACTAAATTCCCTGCTAGATGAATATGAACAAATATTTACTTCCGCATGTCTATACCCAACCTATGAATCATTTTTATGAAGTTTTACTTTCACATCAAACTTCAGAAGCAGTAGCATTACGATTGAAAATTTAATATCAGCACCTGTTTAATTTAAAAACGTGAAGTAAATTTAAAACATTTTAATGTTATGGGGAACGAAAGGAATCAAAACCTCTTTTGCTGGGAAAAACATTTTTTTATCAAAGAAATCTCAAAATCTAAATAACAAAATGATTTCCATTATTTTTTGACACTTTTAGTCTGCGTAAAGGGAGTTTTTCATGCCCTTCTTAAAAAAGTCCTCCCATTTTTAATTAAAAAAACCTTTTTAAAAAATTTTTACTAACATAACTGCGATTTCATTTCTACATCATTATTAAATATTTTGCCTCTTAATGTGTGATCTAACGATCTGAAAATATAGTAATCCGTCTGAACGAGATGTGCAGAGTGTGGATGAGGTAATAGTCACAATCGAAACTCCCTTATTTCTCCCTGCGTTATATTCATAACGTGAGGCCTCGAATTATCATGCTGATGGATTTTTTTTTTTTTTGCTATTGACCAAAACAGATCGTTTTTTTTATGAGCACTTGTTCAATTTGCCCAAGTTGTTCACAACACACTGTCGCTATAACGGTCTGACCAGGTTGAAGCAATTCATAGTGTATGATTCCAGAAAAATCCCACCATACACAAACAAGGACTTTCTTTATTGTTGATGATGGTCGAGGTATGAAAATAGGTATTTCTCAGGAGGAAAGTCCATGTTTTTTCTTACTGTAATATTTTATAAAGCCTTCAACTCATCTCCAGTTACAATTCGTCACAATTTCGGATAAATTTCATACCAAGACGAAAGATTAGAGCCGTTGGTCCAATGCTGCATCCGTCAATTCAAGAGGAACTCCAATTTCTTTGCATGTACAATTTCTCTATGCGACGAAGATGATCTTTAGTGTAGACCATGAACAAATATTCTTCAATGATTATTCCTAAATTGTTTGACCAGGAACTGAATCCACCATTGCTTTCAGGATATCAATAGCTTCGTTTTGAGGTCGTGAGATTTTTGCGGCATCTTTGAGTTTCTTATTCCCATTTTTAAGCTTTTCAAGCAATCTATATTTCTTGTTCAGTTTCAAAAAATCCCCATAATTATGGATATTTTTTTTCACTTCGTTTGCCTGCATTATTTGACCGAACAAAAATAGCATACAATGACGTAAATATGCTTCTTTTATATAGGGGACTTTTACATCTTTCCTTTATGGTAGAGCAATTGTTTTAACCGAAAAACAAAAATGTTTAACCAAGCTTGAACGCAATAACAAAACTTCCATGTTTACGGGACCATGTCTTTACACAAAATAACTGTGAGTGAGCTCAAATTTGGAATACTTTTCGGTCTCTTTAGTATTTCGAAGGAAATATTTTATTTTGTTTCAGAATTTGAGTCAATCTAATCACAAGTGCATTTTTCCGGTGGACTTTGCAAATTTGTAATAATCTAAAAAATTCTACTCGTGGATAGTTAAATTTTGAATTATTTTTGAAAATTCTCCTAAATTTAATTTAAGTACTTATTTTATACATAATTCATCTTATTTTCAACTCAACGGAATTCAAAATAACTGTTAATCCTGTTTTTTGATTCATAGAGAAAATTTTGCAAATTTATGTAATCCATTGACGAGTGCTATAGAATGCAATAATGAAAAATTTAACAGGAAATATTTGAATTTCATACATTCAAGAAATTTATTCTTATAATCTTATTCATCATTCTTTATTTTGATATGAAATATGTACTGCATATCTTCCAGTTTTCTAATTTTTTGCTCAGAATATAATCACATTTTCAACTAACTCTTACATAAATAATAAAAAATGTAAAGATTTTACATGGAGGTAATTCAATCCTATATTTAAAAATAAACAAACAACTTCTAGTGAGAAAATAAATTAACATATATAAATTCTTCTTTTAAACTGAAACTATTTTATTCAGACATTATCCTGTTAAAAAACGAAAAGTAGCCATGGATATTTTCCTTCCTCGTCTCTCCTTAGTCTTTGAACTAAATTATAAAACGCTGTCCCGAATAAGGTAAAAAAAATAATACTTGTTTTTATAAGATTTATAGCGTCAAATTTGTGAATGTTTTATGATTTGTCTAGTTTACAATATATTTGTATACTGAAACTTGGGAAGAATAATATAGTTAGTTTTATGAGATATTTTTACAGTTTGCAGGATACAGGGACGAATAACGCTAATTTAAAATTCCCTCTACGTAAGTTACACAATATCAAATAAATATTGATTATTTTTGCCGATTCATTTTAAAAATAATAAAAGAATTTACATGACGAAAGAGGGTAAGTATTTCCTCAAAGAAAATTTGAAAGAATTAGTTATGTTAATTTCTTACTATTTTTTGAAAAAGGGAGGAAAAACTGGATAGAAAATAATAAAATTTCAGTTCTAAATTATAATTATTCATGTTCCCCTATTTATAATTTAATTTTTGAATGATTTAAATCATATTGAATAAAAATTTAAAATGTCGATAAATAAAAAGAAATCACAGGAGATGTATTTTGAAACTGTGAATAAACAGGGTGTAATAAATAGGTTTCTCAATAAGTCAAGGAACATAACTACTTGAAAGTGTTTATGGAAGAAAAATTGTTTATCATTTTTTTTATTTAAATTGTTCACATTCAAAGTAAAATGAATTAACCACTAATAAGTATGCAATAAAAACCACAGGTTCAAGTAGTACATTATTAAGGCTATGTTAAAAATTAAATATTTCGGGGAATAGTACCGCTAAAATAGAGCCACATCACCTACAACTGGGATTAGGATGTAAACTATCGAGTTGTAAGTACCCATAGTATGTTTTCATCTTTTTTCTTTTTTTAAATTTTTGCTCAAGTAATAAACTTATTTTTCCATATAAGAAGAAAAAGCATTATTTTAGTATAACTAGGACTACTTCCTCAATGGGGCTCAGAAAATGAATTCCATTTTGGATTTCAAAAAACAAACTAAAAAAGACGATGACCAACCGGATAATAGACACTGGTGCATTTCTGCCCACAATAATAATGGGCATACCACTACTTAAAAGTACATATGGTACTTGTTATCGTGAATAATAAAACGTGGTTATTAAGATATAACTATGAAATTTGATAATATATCTCTATTCCGCTGTGACTGTGTGACTATTCAAGCGTTTGGGATGAGTCTTCACTAAAAATAGGGATGTCAATACTTTCCTCTATTTCCCTACAAATTATAACTGAAAATAATTCATTCATTGACAATAATTTATTCATTGACTGTACTACATGAATCACATAAAAATGATCATTCTTGGTGAATTTTGTGGTGTTTCAAACATTCTCAAAAAATTAATTTTAGTTTTGTTTTTATTAACGCCGCACTAGAAGCAACAAGAGGGCTACTGTAGACAGACCTTGATATTTTGAACCTCGGTCAAGTAACGAGGATGACAGTTGAACAGGCACCCCCTCCCCTAACTTCCACACCATGGCATCGGGAGGACTTTAGGCCCCAACAGATTTAAAGTGCATCAGGTATTTTGCGGCCAAAAATGGAATCTGCGACTGAAGGAAAACCGCCGGCCATGAATCCGAAACCATGATCACAGGCTGCAGCAGCCACCCATTCTCAAAAAAAAAAAAAAAAAAAAAAAGAAAAGAAAAAAGAAATAAAGCAACATTAAACATGTTAAGTTATCTAACAAAATACTCATTAAAAAATTTGATCGTCATATAAGGAAAAAAATAAGTATTTCCTCATAACCAACAGATTTAAACCAGGAAGATATAAAAAATTAATATTTTATCATGTTTCTCTTATCGGTTTGATTTGCGTCTTAAATGTATAATGATGGTAGTTGATGAGCATCAAGAAGTCCGTAATTCACTTTTTCCATATTTATACAATTTAAATGAAATGCAATTGTTAACCACTCCATTGTCAGAAACTGAGGATAAGTTTCCTGAAAACTTAGGAGTACAAAAAATGCGAATTCAATTTATCCCCTAATGTATTGGCTCCAGCATTACATCAAAACATGCCTACCGTTGATTTTAATCATTTTTTTATTTCATTTTCTAACTTTTTGGAAATTTGATACTTAAGCTTAGAGGTAATGACCTGAATGATTAATTTTGTAACTAAATGTATAATTCTATAATTTTATGACATGGCTTTCACTTTAGAAAGCTTTGTCAGATGAATTTCATCGTCAATTAAATACAGTTCTATTTCTTAGACAACTAAGAAGACGTAAATAACTTCAAAATAATTCATTTTCCGTATATTTTAATAAGATTAGATAATTTTCAAGTACCTCCTTTGAAATTATTGATGATTTATCATTATTTGGATATTTTATTAATGACATAAAGATTAATCTTCAAATAAAACTATTTTATACAGAGATAAATCTGTCACCGATTTTAAAGGAAAAAAACTTTCGCATTATTGATAAAATAATAAATGATAGAAACAAACCCTTTCCTTTCACATATTCCCGAGATTACCCAGAATAGAGTCGAGAACGTAATATGAACAGAAAAAATTAATTTTATTAGTTCTGAAACCTAAAACAATTATGAATGATTTATTAACCTGGTAATATTTTCATTACATGCGATCATGCATGTAATGAAAATATTACCAGGTAATTACCAATGAAAATATTGCCTTAATTGCAACACTGCACAATTGCGCACAATATTACTTTAATTTCAACACTGCAAAATTACTTCAATTGCAATACTTTCTCGTTTTTGCTCAGACAAATGTAGAGTTTCACTGTGTAGTATTTAAAAGTACATATTTCTTAACAACAAACCTTTAAGGAAAACATACTTAATTCAAATTGAAACTACAGTGAGTTGTTTGCGTCCTTTGATGTATAAGACACGATTAGTATGAAGAAAATCTGATCTTACTGCTCTAGTTGGTAATGACAGTCAGAAAAAATAATACTTAAGAGATATCATAATAAAAATCGATTCATTACATTTAAATACCTTTAAGGGCACATTTATAGCGTTTCGTAATGTGTATATTGCATCAATTGGTATTTGTAAACATTATGTTATAATCAATAATCAGAAATTTATCGCTAAATTTCGTATTTTGCATTACGAAACTATGTCGTCAGATGCTATTATTTGTATGCATAGTTTAACACAGACGAATTAAAAATCAACACACATAACGTTACATGAACGAAAATTTTGGTTTATAAAAAGGAAAATGCTAAATAATTTTTGGTTTCAAACTCTATCACGAAATGATTGCTTTGAAATCGAAATCTCTGATTAAATGTTACTAAAACTCAACGAATACTTTTCTTAATTTAGTTTTGAGCTCCAAATCAATTAAGACTAAAAACACTGGTACCCAGATGTCTATTAATTTAAAACATGGAATACCAAAGTACCGTAGACCATGCATATTGTATATTACTTCAAGAAAAATTATAGAAGATCAAGTAACGAAATGGTTGGCTGATCGTAAAGTTAATCAATAATCTTTGGAATTTCCTTGCCAATAAGTCGTGGTAAGTAAAAAAGATGGAACCCTAAGATTTTGTATTGATTATAGACAACTTAATAAAAACAGAGTAAAAATTAATTTTCCTTTACTTCTAATAGACGATCTGCTCGATAAACACTATCTTCGGTTCCTTCAATCGCATTGATGGTTCAGTGTGTCTTGTGCTTACTAATTTTCATCGCAGACAAATAATCATAATTAATCTACAACTAAATTAATCAACACAAATATTTACAGAAAAACATTCACATCTGGATACTCTCTTGTCTGAAAGATATCTGCCAAAGTCAGTACAAGCAGCGCCCTCCATGAAAGAGTGGGTTCGACCATTCTTCCCAATTTACCTTGAATGATGTTTACCTTTAACATAATCAAATTACAAATATAACATATAAGATAATACTAGCTGAATACTACAAAATAAGAATTTTAATTACATGTTATTTACAATACTGAATTATAAAGTTGGTAAAAAAATTGAATTAAATTTCAAAAAATAAGAAAAGTTCAGTTTTTAGTTAAGTCTTGTAACTGTAGGGTTGTCTGGAATAGGTAATGGCACTAATTTGTTGATGGCTCGTCGTAGGATACCTGACGAGAACTGTATTTCAGCTACTTTCACAACTCCTGGGAAACTTTTAAAATACGGCCCAACGGCCAGCTCAAGGGCTTGGTGTTGGAATTCTTTAGTAACACAAGCTGATTAACACTCAGGTTTGGACTCTGTGTCTTCCACTTGTAAAGGGTTTGAAGGTGATGGAGGTATTCGGTGTACCACTAGTTCCAGAATGCTCTGAATCAGTTTCCCCCTGCAATGAAAGTATAAAGAATCCGAAGCAGTATATGGCTCAGGAAAAGATAAAATAGCATTTCCAGTCAAAAAATGCCCCGCAGTTAAGGGATTAAATTATTGGGATGTGAAGGTAGATGTGATAAAGGACGAGAATTCAAAACTGCTTCAATTTGTGTAACTAGTGTAGTTTACTCTTCAAAGTTCATGAGAGCTGATTTTGTAACTTTTAAAAAAATGCGTTTCATTGACTTTATGTTTGCGTCCCGCAGTCTAAAGAGATAAGGAGAGGCAGGTGGAACAAATTTCCATTGGATTCCTTCTACTGCACTAAGTCGTTGAACTGAGTTAGATTTATAAATTTCTTTCTAAATATTGAATATGTTTCCTACACGCTTGAAATTTGTCACATTGCAACTCCAGTTGATGGACGGTTTGGATCTCCTTGCAATAAATCATCGCAGACATGCTAGAAAGGCTTATGTTGTTAAATCAGAAACAACATCTTATCTGTTTTTGCACAGCCTTTGTGCAAAAACAAATGAATAAAGCAATATATGATTTTATAGTCACTCTTGAACTTTCGAAATTTGGTTTTGTGATTATGGGATTAATCCAGTCCAACCCTTTCAAAGTGTTTGGAAGTCACAATTCTGTCTCGCAATAAATTTTCTATCATTTTATTTAACCCTCCAAGCGTTTTACTTTTTTGTGTAAAGCTACTCCGAAAGCGATCTACTTCAACACAGCTAAAGGTCACGAAACGCTTTCGCTTTTCATTCACAAATCCTTCGAAAATGCAAGATGCTTCTATTTCTCCTCCCTTTTGTGACACGGGTGGTCGACGACAACCCCTCAGGTTGGCATTTTTATTGCTTAGATCCGATGCTTTGATAAGCGATTTCGTTGCCTTGAGGGAAACTTGTAAGGCAAGCTGCAAGCAAGCAGAAATGGGGTTCAGATTATTCACATAAGAACTTGGAAGGTATTTGCTCGATCTATTGAGTTTTAATCGAAGTGTTTCAACAAGTGAAGAATAAAAAATATAGCTTATAAAAAATTGGTGGGTTAACAGTTGGAAAATATTTGTTTGCTACAAACAATAGAAAAATTCTTTTTTTCTGTCATTTTTAAAACCTTTTTTTTATTTTAATATTACGATTTTAACCGGGAAAAAGCACCCTATATTCAATGTTGAATAAGAGACTAAGAAAATATAAGATTATTTGCATGTTTTGAGAAAAGAGTAATGATTAGTATTTGCTATCAAGCATTATTTGTTTAATCAAAGCACCAGAATTTTATTAAAATTTTAATTTTGATAGAAGATTCAATCCTCAAAAGCAGTTTGCTTGTAAAAATAAATATAAATAAATAATTTAAGGGAAACAAATCTAAAATTTTGTAAAGGTCACATGTTTCAGATACGTTAATCGAGACGCATTGGGTCGCATATTAGTCTGCGTTTTTTGGCTCAGATAAAGAATCACACACTTATTCATTGTTTTCAAGGTATGAAGTAAAATTGGTGCCACTGTTTTAAAATTGAAATTTTGGGCAGAATTTATTTTGAAAGATAATATTAAATGCTTTGGTAATTTGCATAATATTTTAGTGGACGGTAACGCTGATCCCGATAAAAATGTAAAAATTAGTTTGGTCAAACATTTATCATATCTGCAAAAAACATTTCTTGAATCCTGTTCAAAATGAAAAAAATATCTTGAATCCAAAATCCTTCCCAAGATTGTGAATCCACTGAACTCTCAATAAAAGAGGTTGGTGTGGTGTGGAAATTAGGAGAGAGAGGTGCCAGCTCAGGTGTCGTCCTCGTCACTTGAACGAAGTTCAAAATTACTAGGTCCGTCGCCAATAGCCCTCGTGTTGCTTCTAGTGCGACGTTAATAAAAAAAACTAAAACTCAATAAAAGAAGAAAACCTCCGAACTCCCAAAAAAAGAAATAACTGAGTGTATATCAATTTGATTGATATATCAAATTGATATACACTCAATTGAAATTAAAATTTAGTTAAGTTGATATTATGTATATTATGTTAAACATTAGAAAAGAATGTCATGAAATTGCCGAAAGAATTGAGAAACATCTAATATCATATGTTTCTACCTATATATGCGAAAAATCATTATCTTTGTACGCTACGACAAAAACACAATTCAGAAACAGATTGGATGCTCAAGAAGGCATTAAGTTGCAGATTTCAAAAATTATTCCAGACGTAAAATACTTTGCAATAAAAAACAATCACGGCCAAGTCAAAAAAAGAACATTAGCCAGCTTACCATTCACTAATCTTACTAAGACGTTTCTAATATGATAAAATAGAAATGCAGTGATAATTTTGTAAATTTGATTAGGATAAAGAGCTTTGATATCCTATTTTTTCTGCTGTTTGATCAAGGGGTTCCTTGAAGGTGTTGGTAAGCACAAAGGGTTCCTTCCTCAAAAAGCAAAAGGTTGAATACCTCTGCTCTAAGCGAAATACCCCATCTACATCCATATTTGTGCCAAGGGAATATACTTCACATTCAATAAATAATTTTAAATTTTAATGGGGTGTATATTCTTCAAAATGTCAAAATATTTCTACCCATCTTCGACCCACATTTTAATTTTCACCTTTTCGTTTCTTTAGTGTTTTCAAACTTTAAATACATCTTCGTATTATATCTTTTAACAGAAAATTGCCATTGATAACTTCATCTTACATATCTGTTATTACAAAATTGGCAACGAGAGAAACTTTTACCCTTTTAATTTTGTCTTTCAAAACAGTACACTTAAAACACTTTAGTTCAGTGAAGTTGACAGACATTTCCTCAAAGAATTCATAACAAATTTTGTAAGCAATTTTAAATTTTAGAAATGTATCCTTAATCCCAGGATTATTACTATACAGAATTGTTAGTTTATTCTTTAGTATTAATGATACAACTGAATCATCATATCTCGTACTATATTGCAATAAAATAAACTGTAGCTCAAATGTTATCATATTTCATTTCTTGGGTAGTTCTATAGAAAAATGTCTGGCTATAGAGAAAGCAGAGTGAATTTTTTTGATCTATAGAAAGGGTGATGGGTGTTTTTTCAAAATTTAAATAACATGGCCGAAGCGGATCATATAATTTCAAAATGCACTCTATTTGTGCTGTGTGTGTGCTGGTTTCAAAGTAAACCCTACTTTTGAATAACCGAGGAGCTTTTTATATTCAATATCAACCTCAACGCAAAATTGCTTACGATTTGCATCTCAAACCATAAAGGGACTAAAATATATGTCTTAGTTCAGTCCAAAATATTCACAATATGTAAAAATAATTTTCCTCTACTAATCATAGTCCATCTTACAAATTGTACCTAAATACAGCTATATGCGTTTATTAGATCAAAAATTCGATTATAACAAATCAGGTATAATTTTTGGTATTTTAAATTTCAATATAATATGCATATCTTAAAACAAATACGTTAGCAAAAAAAATCAATTTATTCAAAATTTGTATTTCATGAATAAAATAAATCAGATTTCACATATTCTCAAATAAACAAAATTGCAATCAAAGTTTTCAATAAATTTACAAAAAAAATGCAAATAATCGTATATAAGCAATAATTTTAATTGTTACAAATGTTAAAAATATTAGATACAAAGGAAAATAATATTAATATTTTTTTTCATTAAATGCTTAAACAAAGGCGTCTTTAAAGTACCTTAATGCTTATCTTTGGAACAGTTTGTTTATTTAAAAAAAAAAAAAAAAAGAAATATTTGTGAAACACATTATTTTTGAAAATAACGTTTTAGAGCAAAAAATTAAATATATATATATTATATATATGTATATATACAGGTTATCAAAGATTTTTACAACAAATACTTTTTTAAAATATGGAAAAAAATAGCTCCAAAATAATTAGTTATATACTTAAAAGATGTGTTTGAAATTCACAAAATTCCTAAAAATTTACTGAACATTGTGGTAAAATTTCATTTCAATACATGAAATACTTTTTAAGAAATGAGATTTTTCATAATAAAAAAAATTTAAATCACAATTTTTCAGAAAATGCAAATAAAGATTTCAATGTTTCTTAAAGAGAATTATATACTTATAATAATTCATTAACTAACTTACCCTAGAAGTAATTATAAACCATTGTAAATCACTTTTCGAGAAAATAAAATAAAATACGTAATTAAAAATTTTCAAAAGATATATAAAACACATATCTTATGTACAGTAGCACATATTTAAAGTTATTAACTAAAATGAACGATGAAATGAAGAATCAATTAAAAAATTTATAGAAATATTGGGTTTAAAAACTTAATACACAAATAAAAAATCGCTATAAAATATATGATATGGTATTTGATGATAATCGATGACTGTATTAATTGCTTTTTTGTTTTTTCATTTCATACAAAATTATAAGTTAAAAATATTTTGTTAACTTAGACATTGAAGCCGTTTCTAGACTTTTTTTTGTATCAGTATCCATATACTTTGTTATTAAACTTTGTCCAACACTCACAATAGAAAATGCACTATTGCAGATTATACAATTAACAAAAGAAATGTCATTTTAATTGCTGTCTTAATGAGTGGAAATTCATTTTTATGCATTCATTAAAATATTTTTTTACTTCTCTTTGAAAAACCTATATTGCTCTAGGAAAAAAAATAAACATGCACTAGTAATATTTAGCTTAAAATTGTGCCAAATCACTCTCGTTTCAACCCAAAATGATGGATTTCGGGATCCCTGAAATGATGCAATTCTGTTCGGTAAACAGAAAACACATGGTGGGAATACAATTCCCTACTAAATAAGTGAGTCCAAACTTTTTTTATGATAAAAACTGCATTTAGATGGAATTAGTTTTTATTAACGTCGCACTAGAAGCAACACGATGGTGATTGGTGACGGACTTCGTAGTTTTGAATCTCGGTCAAGTGACGAGGACGACACCTCAGCTGGCACTCCCTCTTCTAATTTCCACACCACGCCAACGGAAGGACTTTGAGCCCCAATAGATTTAACGTCCATCAGCCCTGGCTACACAACGGGTCTTTTGCAGCCCAGGATCGAACGTTTAGATGGGAATGGGGTGGAACTTTTAAGAGTTTGCATAAAATTGCCAATATAGTTCATAATTTTTTTAGGAGTACAAAAGGATGCAAATGAATATTTGGGTAGTACAGATTTTAAAAGGAATATGTTTTGCGAAAATGGAGTTCAAAATTCACATAAGGAGTACGGTTGGTTACCTTAGGTATTGTTATCTCGCAACAATGAATTGGAAGTCCATTCTAAAATCCTTTGTTATTAAAATGTGTTATTTTTACATTTTCCCCTGAAAATTGTAATTGACAGAGTGGTATTTCCCAAAACTGCAGTGCCCTAAGCTTTTGCACAAGTAGTTCCTACCTAAGCCTGACTCTAACTAATCAAGTGAATATGACGTATTCTGTTCAAGATTATGGCACTGCAGATTGCATTTTCCATCTATTTTAGATGCAAGTTTTATATCTTCTACACCAATATGATAACAGTGTACAATTTAATTTAAAATTATAAAATTTTTAACATTTGCGATAAAGTCACTTATATCTATTTTTTTAATAATCTGTGAATACATCAAACATTACTTTATTATGTTGACGCTTTATTTAATATTAAGTATAATATAACGAACACATTTCGAACTGAATTTTAAAATAATTATTTCAGAAACTATTGTAGATATGATCATAATTTTTGTATATCGAAGTTTTAGCATCTCAGCTCTGCTTCCAAGTAAAATTTTTATTTTATATTCATCAAATTGTTCAGCCTACTTTTTGCTAATAACGTGCGGTTTTTAACTGATTTGTAAAAAACTTACGGAATATATGAAAATATGCTGGCGATGAAATATATTAAATTTGAATTTTATATTTTAAATTTTCATAGAATTGTAAGTTTTTGTGATTAATAATTTTTAACTTTGTATGTAACATACATAAATAATTTTATTGTAATTTGAAAAGCAGATTTTCAGGGTAGCATATGTAAAATTCGTAGTTGTATATTGTTAAGATTACAAAAAATGTCTGGATTTTAATTTACATGTACTTCAGTTATCCCTTAACAGAAGATTAATTATAAGTGATTTTACACATGTGGATACTTTTTAATTTGAATCTTCAAATAATTAGTAATCAAAAGTATCTTTGCAAATGTACAGTTGACACTAATGCGTATGAACAAATATAAATGTGCGTGACGCTTTTAATTACTAATTATTCGAAAAATCAAGTTTGAAAAATATTTGTTATTACTTCGTTCGGTTGGGGACAGCAATATTTCGGGGCTATTTGTGAAAAGGAATTATCTTGTAAAGGGTTGGCTTGAAATCCTTTCAGTAGTTCAAACCTGCATATTATATATTAATCCATATTCCACAAGATCTTAAAATTTGATGTTACATCTATTATGAAATAATATATTTCTTTTAAGGCTTGCATTTGGGTATGTTTTGGTTAAAATGTTAAATCTTTATTTAAAACTTTTATTGAAAATTATGTTTTCTTTTTAAGAATTGTAACTGAGTTATCTTGCCTTTCACTTCCTTGTTTTTTTTTTTTTGATTATTTTTCTTAATTAGCATTTTGAGGTGATCCAGTTATTCCCAACAAGATCACTGGGTGATGATTGATGCTCATAAAACATGTTTCTCCTTACAATTCATTCCCTACCTAGATGTATGTCTTGTTTTTGTTAGGTATTCATTTATTCATTTTGTTTCAATTTTTAAATTTTATTTATTTAATTTACTTATTTTTAAATGTCTTCATCCTCATGATTTTGAATTTTATTTTTCTCTTATTTATTATGTGTTTTTAATAATAATTTAACTACTTATCATACATACACACACACATATACACATTGCAATGGTATCTCTTTAATCTAATTAATTTCTAATTTTTCTTATATTTTAATCTGTCGAAGCATTGAATTTTATATACTTTGCGAACTATTTTATCTTTCAATATATAATTGTGCAGTTCAAACCACTAAAATCAGCATTTCTCAAGCTCTGAACTAATGGACTCTTACATGCAAATTAAAT
>BMAW01112167.1:35632-145080 GCA_019974015.1 Nephila pilipes
TAACTAAGGACCTCTACATTTATTACATTTTGACATGTATAGTCCTTAATTTCACTCTTCCGTTTAACATAACAAGAAAAAAACTCTGGCACTTCTTACCTAATTACCAGAATGAGTGGACATGTGTTAAATGTAATAAATAAATGACATGTTATAAATAAATTCGTAATTCACTGCATATGAATTTTTGTTTATAAAAAAAATATTGTTCTTTTCATAAGAAAAATAAACTGAATATAATTATTGTTAATTGTAATTCATTCATTTTTTTTAGTCTGCCTGTTCATTAATTTTGTTGTTGTTTTTAATATACCTGCTTTATGCAAACTTACCCTATTTTTTCAGCAGTAAATTTATTATTTTCTCTAATTTATAAAGGGCTAAATTTTTGTATTTTAAACTGCATGTTGATAAGTTTTCTTTAATGTTTTAAATATTCCTTTTTTGTATGTGTTGTGAAAACTAATCCTATTTTCTTCGTAGTAGATTCCTGAATTTAGTGCTAAATTTTTATATTTTAAACTTCTAATTGATTGAAAATGTTCTAGGTGAAAAATAAGCCTATTTCCTTTCTGTTATAAGATACCTATATCAGTAATTGGCCAGTGTCAATTATTTAAGCTGACTATAATGATTTGATTTTTGATGACCTGGTTTACTGATCTATTTGATTTAATGATCTATTATTTAGAGTTTTATCTATTTTGAAGTAAGATACTTTATCTTTTATGAATTATGAAGCTGAATGATTCACTTAAGAATGGATTTTCAAGTAATTAGAACTGATGCCATGTCTTTTCTCTTTCATTGTTTATTGATTGCACAAATCCAGCTTTGATAGCACGTACGCTGTTATTTATTACTTTCAATGGAAGGGTTAAAATTTCAGTGGCAAAATTTAAGATTATTTTAAAATTACTTACCAATGCATTCAAGCTCGAAATGTTTGCGATTAATAAGAATTGTGGATAGTGGATCTAAAAAGGAAGAATACAAAAGCCTTTTTTATGAGGTAACACATACATTGATACAAAATTTTATCATCAGAATTTCATACATATAATATTAAGATATTTTTATCACTTTAAGTGTTAACAATTTTTAAAATTAAATAAAACAGTGTCCCAAAGCGAGTTTTAAATATTTAAGAACAATTTATGGTTATCTTTATAATTTCATTAAATTGTGAGGTTAATTGCAATATTTATATTTATGTCCAAGCTATATTGGCAAGTCATTCTCTGAGATAAAAGAATATAATTAATGATGATATGATCAATCAAAGACTGTCTAAAAGAATTATATAATTTGTTATAATTGACTTTGAAGGTTCCGTCCACTAGTGCATCTATTAAGTGCAATTTTTCAAAGCAGAATCGAATTCATACATTCATAAGAAATACTCAGTCAGAAGAAAGAATGTCATCATTGGCGCTGCGATCAATAAAAAATGTATTTACAATACTTCGAGACAATTGAATTTATGATACAGTAATTAACGACTTTGAGGAAGAAAATCTCCATATCAAATAGCTTATGAAAAAAATAGTTTAAGAATTTTAAAAGATCATTTTTTTTTCTCTGTTTCATAACAATGTGTCTATTTTAGAACGGAAATGAGCCAACTATTTATGTTTATCCTTTTAATTATTTCAATTCATAATTTTTATGGAAACAATTTCTTCCCTATTATCAATTAACAACATACCCCACTAGTCTTAATAGTTTACCTCAGTGAACATCATGTATATTTAAAATCCTTTTGTAGTTTTATAAATTTTAGAAATAAATAGCCTATAGTTAAGTAAGCTTTTATTTAAATTCTAGAGAAATTTTTGTATTATTTTCCCAATTGGTTTCCTTCAGCAATTTTTTTCAGTTACAGCATGGTTATTATTTTCAAATGGCTTGTCTAGCATAAATTTCTTCTATTTATTATTTATACTAACTACATGCTGTTAATAAAACATATTTGGTATACTGCTGCTTAGCTCGGGTAAATTAAAAATATACTTATTCAGAGAGAAGGGTGGAAGTCTTAAGTGAAGACCAAATTTTAAATATAATTTTAAATATAAATTAAGCTATAAGACAAAAAATTGTGTTTCCTAAATTAGTAATTATTATTTTTTTAATTAAGCTGTAACTAATTCTGATGCGTTGCATTAAGATCTTCACTTAAAAAAGAAATTTTAATTTTATGATATTCAAATTAACATTCAATTTTTTAGTATGGGGAAATTTAAAAACTTAACAACACCGATATCAAGCATAAAATGTTTTTCATGCGTAATCATAAACAAAAATATACAATATGTATCAATCATATGCAAGATAGAAGCTTTTGTTTAAAAAAAATGGAAATTTATTAAACGGGAAATTTGTGTAACTCTACTTTTAACATAAATTATCACTTCCATTTTAGTTATTTTGATTTGGAATAGATTATATTTTGTTTCGCATTTTGCAGACTAATTTTTTTAATCAGTAAAATCAGAAACTTATTTTTTTCAAATTTTTCTATTATTGTAGTTTCATTGGAGATACATTTTATTTACTCTTTGAAAATGCATTATACTTGCATGATGGATTATTAAGTTTTTTAATCAACCCGTGCAAAGAAATGAAATGTATCGTGCATTATTATTGAATTTTAATTTATTATTTTCTCTCCCTCTCTTAATGGGAACCTGAAATAAAAATAAATTTATTCTGTAATAAGTTATTGCAGCAGTTACATATTAAAAGCGATACGTCTACTTTTTTTTCTAAAATTTGATTCAAAATGAAACTATGAAAGAAAAGGAAATATCCATAGAAAGCGTTTTTTATACAAATAAATAAGAATAATGAATTTTTACGAAATATTACTGTGCTGTTGGAAAATAAGATTCAAAAAAATACACGCATTGTGATCGAAATACATGTAAAGATTAGTTCAAGAAATTCAGCATAAGAATAGTTTTCATTGAACTTATATTTACATATATTTGTTGAAAGTGTATCTGATTATTAATTGTATACATTCCAGTTTATAGCTCTCTTTTCTTAGATATTAAAAAACATTTTGATTTATCTCAAATGTCATTAAGAGAACGAACAGAAAATCAACCAAAATATTGAAAACTCTGTGATTAATAATGTAAAGAAAAATATAATTCAGTGTGCTTCAAAAATTCATTGATAAATATTCATTCTTCAAAGTTTCAGGATTACAAATGATAAATAGTTCAGAGACCTACAAGTTAAGCATTTGAATTGTACGTAATAGGGAATTTCATTTGATAAGAAAAGTGCACTCAATACCCATCATATAACGGAATTGATGCATGGAGCTGATAGGGAATTTCTTGAATTAAATGCCATACCTTTATTGTTTTCAAATAATTATAACTATGGTGATGTATTAAAAACATCCTACACATCACTAATATCCATATGTGATTCATTGGTAGTATTTTCAACTTCCTCTGATTCAATAGTACTATTTCTGTCAGTTTCATATAAAAAGACTTTGCATCTATATTGTAGCCACAATATCACTATCATAATCACCATCATTTGTAAGTCTGATTATTCATTCATAAATTTTCTTTACAAATTCATCAAATGTATCCATTATGGTAAAAAACAAAATACAAATTAAACTGACCACTGCTATGTAATTAATTAACTGATGTATTGACCATTACGATTTAAATAAATGAGTGAAAAATACTCAAATGCAATGAAAATATGTACATTAACAAATTTAAGAATATACCACTTTTATAAATAATTACATTATCTATGAATGTATTACGATGCACACACTTTTCCTAAAAGAAGAATTACCTTTTTCTATCGACACCGCTCATCTTAAGGGGACTTAGTACCTTACGAAATCAAAAGTAGAACATTTTTGACAAACTTTTTTCGATGCTTCATAAAACAACAGTTTTTGCTCATTTCAATATGAAACTTTGCCAGTTTGTGTAATAAAGTACATAGTTTAAGATATTGGGTCAAGTTTTATTATTAAATTAATATAATTTCTTATACAACATGAAATATGCGCACAAAAACTTGAAAAATAAATTAGCTTACCTTACGTTACCCACAAGATAACGTTTGAAACGTGTACAGTAGAGCCATAATTCTTATACCAAGTTAAAGCTAAATAATGACCTTATTCTGTAAATCTCAAATTTGAAATTTACCTTGCATTAAAAAAAATTGAAAAATTAAAAAACTTATCAAGTTTGTATTTAGTAACTTTTTTTTCATGTATCTTGTTATAAAATAAAATCTAATCATCCTATTAACAAAATTGAGGCTCACAGAATAAAGATTTACAAGTGCAATACTCATGTAAAATTTTGAAGCTCTACATGCAAAACATTTTTTTTAATCCTGTGGGAAAGTGTGAAAATAACAAACTGAGAAAAAGAGGTGTGTTTACATTGCATTACATAGAACAAGCCACTTTAGATATTTACAATTTTTGTTGCACAGGGCGTATTAATTGTCGGATTTTGACGCGGTTTGTTTTAAAATGCTCCTAATATTTAGTACTCTTTTTTAAAATCAAATTTGAAAAATCGAATTTTTGAAGGTGCAAAGGTACTAAGTCCCCTTAAGAAAAAACGAGAAGTATCATTTCTTGATGGGATTGAGTTAGCATTAATTTCTATTAAATATATTCATACAGTGAAAAAAATACTAAAATAAATGGAAATACGAATATAAACGGGAATACGAAAATAAATGGGACCTTAATATTTATTCGATATAAACTTTTCGTGTTAAATAATACATGCAAAAAAAACTCATCAATATTTTCAATATTGTCAAGTTTTATATATTTTAAAAATAAAGGACAGTGTGTTATGTATCATTTTAAATTGTTTGATCCAAACACATGGCAAATTCTGTTGCCTCGCAAATATTTCACTCAAACGCTCTGTAATTCGATAAATTCTTTTATTGTCGTCGACTTTATTTAATTAGCAATCGCAAACACTTTTACTAATAACTTGTCTTCGATCTCCATTTTTCATCAACTACCTAACGCAGTTTCACCTTCACCTAAGTATCGGCTTCTTCCCATCTGATTTTTCTCTTCTACTATACAAATAAAAACAAATTTAATTATAATTCAAAAATCCCTAAATTCATCAATATCTACGCACACATCTCTGAACTCGATTACTCACCAGTAGATACAAATATGTTTTGACAATAGCAGTACATCTATCTATTCAGGAACAACGGGGTAATGCGAGTGTTTATATACGTCGAACTGAGAAGCAACGCTAGAGCTATTGGCAAAGGACCTTGTAATTTTGAACCTTGCAAAATCATTAGAACGACACCTGAGCTAGCCTTTCTCTGTCTTTCCGAACTTCCACAGCAGGCCTATAGGAGACCACTAGACATTATCACTAGACTAGCATAGTCACAAGAACAAGTGAAAACTTAGCATCAGTAGTAAACCATGCAAAACAACGACAACTTTTTATTTAACTTAACGTTACCGTGGTCGCCTAGTGGTCATAGTCGTGGACTCTTGGCGAGTGGTTTTTGTTGAGCCTTGATGGCACTAAAGAATCGCTGTGTAGAAGAGGCTGATGGACGTTAAATCTGTCCTACCATCTAAGGATCATCAAAGTCCTCCCTTTGGAATAGTGTGATAGGATAAGGGAGTTATAGTTGAGATGTCTTCCTAATCACTTAAAAGAGGTACAAATTATTAGGTCCGTTGCCAACAGCTCTCTTGTTGCTTCTAGAGCGACGTTAATACATTTAAAAAAACAACCTTAAAAAAACTGAGACATAATTTTAAAAACTTAATAATTCTTAAATGAAAATTATAGAAATTCTCACTCAGTAGATGAAGCAGTCAGTTTTATATATGGACCTTTTATTTTTATCAGACAGTGTAATATCAGCTCTCTCTCAATCTATTAATTCATATACTGCAGCAAACTATACAAGCTTAGAATAATAATCCAATTACACCCTTACTCATCTTCTGAGGTCAGAGCAAATGAATTACACTATTCAAATCAATATGAAAAACACTGGTTTTCGAGGAGGTGTACCAACTTCCACTCTCTCTATGAATGATAGTTACCACGCATCAGGTATGACTACTTGCTCCCGCATCTTCTAATCTTCCAACATGTCTTATGTTCAATTCAACTTCGCTTCTAAATAAGTATCTTCTATTGAATTTATTATAATTATTTCGTTAATCAAATTTGGGAAGGATACGTATCTATTTTTTCGATCGAAGATGTGTTTTAAGCATTTCATTTTATATAGTGACTGAAGCTAGTTAAGAGGAATTCGCAGATAGCTTAATGGTAAAATTGTTTATTTCGTATGCTATAAAAAAAATTAAGACAGAAAATATGGTCCATAAAAGAGAAATAATTTCGTATTAAGTGTTTTTTGTTTCCTTTTAAAAGGGGGAAAAATAGGAAATTACGTAGCCTTTTGTAGGGACCACAGAATTATTACGTGTTAACCAATTTTTCATGTTACTCATTTTCCCATTAAACAACTTTCTTTGTATATATGCAGATAGACAAAGAGTCTAGAATTAAGAATATTCAATATAATCCAAGAATAATTTTTCCTACAGTAAAATCACTTCTGCATCTGAAATTTTCTAGAATGTTTGCAGAGAAGATTGTTATGTATATTTAGGATTTACATGCGCTAACAAATACTTTTTATGGAATACTCCCGTCTATAGTATATGCAAAAAAAAACTAATTTCTAATTGACCTTTTCAATGTCGTAGATATCTAAAAGGGCGTAAATAAAGTAGTAATTGATGGAATTAGTAGTAAATCAGTTGTATGATTTGTAAACTTCATTTTCAGTCATTAAATTTCCATTTTTCTCCTGACAAAGGAGATAAGTTTTGATGCAAATGTTATATTTGAGTCTTAGTGTATTTTCTTACATATATGCAAATAATTTACTTCATTTCATGGATAAGAGATCGTAATAAGAGTACATTGTATAAAAATAGATATATGTATTCCTAGATTTTATTCCAGAATTGCGTGATAGAAGTAGAGGTTTCGATTATGCTTTGTACTTAAAATTACCAAGAAATGATGCAGTTGTTAATAAATATTTTTTTTTATATTTTTGATATAGTTATGAAACTTAAGTAATGCAAATAAGTTAAAGTATTTTATATAATTAGAATTAAAATAGAATTAATAAATTTTGAATGTTAATCGAGGTAATATTAACAGAGAAGACTCCTCAAATAATTATACAAAATTTGACATGAGAATTTATACAAAAATTCTAACTAACAGTTAATTGAATTAATAACAGTATCACACTTAATAAATAGCATAAATCTAATAAATAAATTAATTGATTGTAATCTGAATAAAAATAATAATCTAATGAATGATTTAACTCATAATATTGTAATTAATGATGTAATGATATTAATCTAATTTTTAATTAATGATATAATGATATTAATCTAATTTTTAATTAATGATATAATGATATTAATCTAATTTTTAATTAATGATATAATGATAGTAATCTAATTTTTAACTAATAGTTATACGACAGTAATGTCTATTAATATTCTAAATAATATTAATATGATCGTAATATAATTAATATTCTAAGTAATAGTAATATGATAGTAATCTAGTTAATATTTTAATTGATAATGGTCTAATAATCTAACTAAAGTAACCTTATTAATGCTATAATTACTGATAGTATAATAGAGTAATATATCTAATAATCTGATTAATAATAATATGACCGTAGTACATATGATGTAGTATAATATCTTAATACTTTAATTAATAGAATTATTACGAAAATCTATTTAATATTCTGACTCAAAGTGTTATTATAGTAATCTAGTTAATATTCTAATTTACAGAGTTCTGGTAATTTAATTAAGATTCTAATTCATAGTGCTATGATAGTTACCTAATTAATAGTCGACTAGTTAATAATCTGATTAATTGTCATTTGATAATAATCTAATTAATAGTTTAAAGGGAAATTGTTACTTTATCTGAATTTGAGCAGTAATAAATTATTTTTGACTGTTTAGCATAATATTGAATTGTTTACTATTACTTTAATTTTAATTAAATTCTTTTTATAGTGAATGAAAAGTATAAATTTATTTTCAAGATTTCAAATGATTCTTATGCGTCTTAAAATATTCTCTCCAATGGTGAATTTAATTGCTTCAAAACCCATTTAACATTTTAAATCTTTTTATTTTTTTTCAATTCAAGAAAGGACAAACAAGAAAGTCTGGTAAGATTTTGATTAAATATTTTACAGAAATAAGGAAATAATGCTTTTATTGCTTTAACTTTGTTAAGGAAGTTGCTCTGGATTATATACAATTAAATGAACGAACAAAAAAATACGCTTCGTGTCAGCTTCATGGGATCCAAAACTGATCACAGATCTTTTCTATATACAAAGATTTATATTGTGAAGTATTGTTCAACTTCAATACTTCATTCCAGAAAAAAAGGTTTTTGGAATGAGATAAATGTTTTAAAAGATTAATATTGAGATGAACTACAGCAAATAACTTTTCTTTTCACAATTCCCTAGCCTTCCCACTTTGTCAACTAAGCCAAAGACATTGTTTTAATTCACGTCAACTCTGTTGCCAACATCTCAACACAAATGAATTTCGTTACCGGTAAGCATAATTATTTTCTCCAAAGAAATAATTAATGATGTAATACATCAACAGATTGTCCATCATCGCATGAGGTACTAGAATTAGATTATTTATCCACATCCTAGGATGGATCACATAATCTTGGTCGAAATTAGTTCTTGCGTCCACTGATGGTAATGGCGTAATTTTATCGGGCGTATTTTCTTCGTTAAGCTGTAAATGGCTGTCACCATAAACTTGGCGTCGAGTGTCTCTCCGTGGGAGTGCTTTCTGAAGGCTATTCGCACAGTACGTGATCGTTATTTCCTTTTAAGAGAACAGAAATAGAATTTAGATTTTTACGCGAACAAATTAGACTAAATGTATTTGAAATCGGCACAAAAAAAAGACAGAAAGACATTTTCTTTTTTATATTGTATTGAAATTAATGCGCATATAATATATTTTGTACCTAAATGTGGATTTATAATCTAGATTCTTATCAAATTTGCAGAATATACAGAAACTATTATGATAAAATAAAGTTTTCTTTTTTTTTAAAAAAAAATAGCATCTGAAATACAAATATTAAAGCGCTACTTATGTAATAATTATACGTTGACAAACAAAATATAAAGGTTACAAAATAAATGTAAGAAAGGTGTTTGTGTTTGGCATATAGTAACTGTAAATGAGAGAACATAATCGCTATACAAGTTTGCTAAGAAAACAAACTAAAACCCTTTCGTATAAGTAAAACATGAAAGGAATGATCTTCAATTATGAAATTTATAACATTTAAAAACTAAGATATATCCTTAAGTTTTGTTCTGTCGCTTATGTGTTTCCTAACATTTGAAATCTAACTGAAAATATCATTGCAATGTTTCCTTATTTTGATGGTTTGTTTATTTTTTTATTTTATTAATGATTTGGATTTATTAATGTATTGGGGAGCTCTTTATTAAAGAGGTTTTTTTTTACCCACATTGTATGCCAGGGTCATAACTTCAAAAGATTTTTCCTCACATTTTAAAGCCCTCGATTGAGTTGAAAGTTTCTATACAAGATTGTTTTGGATGACAATATGATAATTTAATTATAATTAATAAAAATTAAATAATTAAACCTAATTATTAATTGGCTTTCATCTTAGAGTTAATAATTAAAGAATTAAATTTTGTGCCAAATTTCTCATCAAGTCGCTAAATCCCCTGCCAAGGTGAAGAGGTTATTGGTTAAACTCCGGAGCTAACAACAAAAACTACCAGATTGGAAAAATGATGACGAAAATTGCTACGAAAGTGGACAATGGAAACGAAAAAAATAGGAATTAGTTAAATTAAATTCGACTCAACGTTTTCTTTTGCTCTTAAAGTTTAAGGTGTAAAAAATTTACTCAAGTGATGTTTAAAAGAAAATTCAAAAAAAGAATGTTCAAAAAACTTTTTTTCCAATGTTATTTATTATATTTTTGCATTTTCTCTTTTTCTTTAGCAAAACGATTGTGAAATTGAAGAAAAGTAAACATTCCTGTTACTCTTTTCACTTTTCATATTTTTGGCAATTTTTACATATTTAGAAACTTTTGTGATATTTTTCCTATTGACGAATAAACTTTTGAAAAATAAATACACCTGAGTGTCGTTAAATGAAGAAAAAATGAATAGAGTCAACCTTTTTTACAAAATATATATATCTTGCATAATAAAAAGAAAATACTGTCTCACTGTCCCCAAATTCTCTATCATATTTTAAAAATTGTAAAAACAAAACCATCTAACTGCCTTATGACAGTGTTCCTTAGACAAAAAAGCTTACCATAATGAAAAATGTGTTGCTTGTGCAAATAAATTCTTCTAAATAGCACACTTAAATGATGCTGTTATCGTGAGGGTCCATATTTATGCTATGCTTTTGAACTTATTGTTATTCTTATAACTTTTTATTGTAGCTCATTGTAGCTTCTTTTAGGGATACATTAACTTCAGGCAAATAATATGTCTTATTGATTTAGCTATATTATATTACAGTGTTGTTATAGTGTAGTTATAATGGCATTTTAAACATTTTTTTTGACAGAGATAAATAAGTTTATTTAGTTTTTAACTATGCAAATAGGCAATTCATTGCAATTTTAAAACTTAGAAATATTATTTTAATAACAATTTTGAACTTAAATTATTGCGAAGTATTTTAAATTGTTCTCGCTCAAAAATATCGTATTTTTTTATGTGGTAGTACTTCCACTTGGTTCTTAAACAGTGATACAGTGTTTTTTTAACAGATAGTATTCTCACATATATTTATCTGGCACATATACTTATTATTGCTGCTGTATAGCAGGGTTCTATGACATTAAAACTAATTTAAATGAGTATCCGATATCCTGTCAAACTATATAAACCATTATATGGTAACTTAGGCACATTTATATATATATATATATGTGTGTGTGTGTGTGTGTGTGTGTGTGTGTAACTTCACTGTACTAGCAAATAACCATCAATTTATATTATGCCAAATATCACCACTATAGATAAACAAGATATTTTGAAGAAAAACAGGAATAGTATTAAAAATACAAGCTGTGAGAAAATCTGAATAAAGATTATTCATTTGTGGAAAAAAACGTCTGTTTCAAATTTTAATATTTATTTTTGAAACTTTCTGTTTGACAAAAAGAAAATAGTTAACAAACTGTACACAAAGAATAATTTTCCTTATTTTTATAACATTTTCATTATAAATTCATTTATGAATTTCTTAAATCACCTTCCGTTGTTGACAATAAAATAAGCAAAATATATATTAAGAAGTATTTTAATGTATCATACTTTAATTGAAACATTTTCTCATTTAACGTTTAAAAAGAAAGGAGCAATGATTCATACTTTTAAGAACTATTGTTCCTTAGCAAAATGGGAAAGATTTTGATTTAATTGTACCTACCTATTTGTCCTAGCGTACGAAACAGTACCACGAAAGCAAAATTGTAAAATTATCAGGAAGAGGGTAATTTAAAATTAACTCTGATTCATCTCTATAATTCAGTTGTTCTTAATCTTTTTTTTTTATATCGGATAACGCTAAATTGTTTTTTATTAGAACATTTACTGTACAACATAAGTTTTTAACCAGTGATAGTCAATTTTTTTTAAATTGAGAGCGCGAAAGAAAATGAAATTTGTCCAAAATATTGATCATGAGGTTGGCCAATCCAGCTTCAATTGATTGGTTGATTACTTATTAACGTCGCATTGAGAAGATATATTTATTGACAACGGACCTTGTCATTTTGAACCTCGGTCAAGCGTCGACGACAACTCCCAAACTGACATTTATCTCTCAAAAACTATACAGCACGCCGTGGGAATTAAATCAAGTTTAACGTCCAGGAGCCCCGCTACGTAGAGAGTCTTTGATGACATCAGGGCTTGAAGCACTACTCGACAAAAGGTATTCCTTTCGCGAGTTTGCTACCATGACCATTTAGATAATTATAAACATCATCTATAACAACATCATGTTGTATTAACGTTCTTTTTCTAGTTGAAAACCTTTTTTGATAAATGTTTAAGATCGAAAAAGCTATGGTAAAAGCTATGGTAAATTAGTTTAACGAATGCAAGACCTAATGATATTTAATTCACGTCTCGTACTTGAGTCCTAATTTTTTCTAATAAAGATAATGTACAGATGGGTAAGCTATAACACGTAAAACCTGAATGACACAATCTTTAAGTAATGCAGAATGTCCTTCGAAAAATGCTATTGTTATCATCTGGCTGCGGTACAATATCACGGTATTAATTCCAAATTATCATTGTTGTTGGGTAATAGTATTCTTTGAACGTAGATAAAACAAAATGTAGTATTCATCATGTGTAAAGCTATCTTCTTGATGACATTGTTATTCACAGGTTGGAAAAGAGTTGGTAATATTATTATCGTTCAAAAACTCATCACAGCATATATACATGAACTTATAGTGGTTGCCCAGAAAGTACGGTCATCGAGATTCTGACGCTTTAATCATATTTTTTCATCAAGGATGGCTCCATGCGTTCAAGATCTAATTCTTAGAAGTAGAATGATTGTCCGTTTGTCTCAGGCATCTCAAACCGCTTGTTGTATTTCCACGTTCAAATAAGTATTTCGATAACATACCCCACCCGATGGAAGTTGAGAACGTAATCCAGTTCCAGTAAGGAAATTGCGCTATTTCAGATTTTAAGTGAAATAAAAATCTATTAACGGGAGCGGTGCCATGAAGCTTTCTAAAGTGTACAAGTGATGTCGCGATTGTAAATATTGCATAAAGAATTTAAAACCATTGTGATAACCTGAAAATAATCATAGTATCTGTCTTTTGGGACGTACCAATCATATATCAAAAAGTACAGTAAAATTCTAAAAAAAAATATGCAGTTCAAACATAGAAATGTAGGGGAATGTTTGTAATAGGGGTGAAGATAGCATGTTTCTTGCAAGGCAATCTATTTCTCTACACATCCAATGTCGCAAAGCAGGTCAACTTCTTCTCTCACAATCCTAATCTGGCACTTTTATATTTTCATTTCTCTGAATTCTTTTATGAGTAAAAAGGGGTTTCAACATCAAACAATGAGCCAAATAGGCTGAGGGACAGAAGAAAGATTGGCACTCTGATCACAATGTGCGTTGTGAGGGAAGATGAGTAAGACAAAAATAACGTTTCAAGTACATAAATGTATTCGAAATAAATTCAATCACCAATGGATGAGACAAAAGTACTGCAAAGAAAAGGCCGATGGAAATAAATGATTTTTCAATCATTATATGGAGGAAACAATTATATCTCTAATAATCCTAGTGCTAATTTTGAATATCTCATGTGAATATCACATAAGATACATATTTTTGGCATCATGATGTCAACTAATGTCATACATTTCCTTTCATATTTTGGTCACTGCAGAAGCATACAATTATGAATTTAATGAAAGTACACATTTGAAATACATTATTGAAACAATTATTAAATTATTTAAAAAGAAAATAGACAAACAATAAAACTAATATTACCGAAAGTTAATCCGATGCCCTAGGGATCACGCCTAACGAGTATTATTATATATGTCAGGTCATCGAGCGTCAATACAGTTTTAACGGATATTCTAAAAGGAAATCACCTTAAATAAAAAGTTAAGCAATTACAAAACGCTTTTAATGTTTTTATGCACATTCAGAACCTGCGTGGACAACATAGATATACTATAAAATATTTCGCCATATTAGCAAATAAAAAAATAAATCCAAACATTAATTTGATCAAATGATTGTTTATTAGCGTCGTACTTAGAAGCAACACGAGTGCCGTTGGCTTACGACCACGTAATTTCCAACAATTGTCATGTGACGAGAACGGCACTTAAGCTGCCATTTTCTTTTTCAAACTTCCGCACTACTTCAATGGAAGGGCTTGGAACTTTGATAGATTTCACGTGTTTCAGTCCCATTACATGGCAAGTTCTTAGTGACATCAGAACCTGAACCCATGATTTGACACAATCAACGCAGGCAGTAAATTCACTGCCATAACCACTAGGCTACCGAAACCCATAACGTAATGGAATATTCTTAAACAGTAAAAACGTAGCTCAAAACAAAAAAATAATAATATAGTATAATACTAGTTACTACAAGATGTGACGAGTTACTTCAATAATACGCTACGCTTATTATATTTATAAGCTCTTGAAGAACACCTGAGTGGCAGTAATGATAGAAATATTTCTGAATGATCATAGAAAAACATAAAAGCAAACAGCTTAATCGCTGATAGATTTTAAAAAGTGTGCCAGTCTATCGAATACCAACTTCAATAGAGGTTTCTTTAGAATAAATAAACCTCTTCTAAATTTTCATTTAATTCACTTTCTTTCAGAATAAGCATACAGAAAATTATTATTAGAAACTTTGTATTATATTTTTAAAAGAAATTAATTGCAAAAAATAAAATGGTCCAGTAAAATACTAAACAGTTATAATTCATTTCTGTTCAAAAGTTCTTCAGGCAGATATTTTCCTATTTAATTTTTATTTTAAATTTATGCAAATGGCTTTTATAATTTACAACATTTCCCAAGACCGCTATTCTAAGCTTTTTTTTCCTCTTTAACTTCATAATTATTTACTCGATTTATATATTTCAAAGTCTGTGTGAAAGTTTTTATTTAGAGTTTACTTACCTCATTTACATATTTTATTTCTAATTTTTGAGGAATAGAAACTGAAACATGATAACAATTCTGGTTGTTTAAGCTTATTTATTGCAGAAAATTTCGTTACCAAGTTTTTAGAAATAAGTGCAGACCTAGAATAAAAAAAAAATGTGTTCTAAAATCTTTCTGACAGTTTAATATTTCTCTTATGTATTAGTAAATGCATTTATCATTCTAAATTTAGGAAATTTCATATATCATTTATAATTTACTTTAAACTCCCTCCAGAGGCTGAGAAGTAATTTTTTGTCAAACTTTTCCATTTAAATTAGGGTTTACGAGCTGTAACGACTTATATTGATGTAATTATTTTAAAATTATTAGCTTTCTTTGTAAGTCCAAGTTATTTATCTTTTCACTTTTAAAAGTGAATGTTATTTTTTTTTAAGAAAAAAGGCATTTGGCATGATATGAGTATTATTCAATCATGAAGTTATTATTATTTGGCTCAAAACTGTTTCATAGTTATTACATATTGATTATAACCTATAGTCATGATTAATAGCGTGATAATATATTAGATTTTTTTTTCTTGCTTTCGTCTGCCAAAACCTCTCGATCATGAAATTCCAGAGTCAATAAAATTTGCTTCTCACATCCTATTTTATCCTATACCATATCCTATTTATTAGTGAAAGATGGAAAATGATATAATGAAAATAGCAATTCAGTAATATAAGTAAGTAATTCAATATCATTATTAACTAAAATTAGTATAGAATCAATTATTAAAATAGAACAAAAATTTAGAAAGTTACAAAAAAACATGCCATTAATTCTTTATATCGCAGAAAATTTATTATAAATGAAAAAAAAATTAATTTTTGCTGCCTTAGATATGGAACAAAAGAAAAATAAGAAAAAAAATACACAAAAAAACAATTAAGAAACAGATCAATATACCTGAAAGAACACTAAACCTTTGAATAATGGCAAGATACACACACTATATATATATATATATATATATATATATATATGTATATGTATACCAATAACAAGAATTAATGACGGAGAAATATATTAGGGACCACAAATCATAATTATTATTGAAATGAAAATGTCACATATACAATACGGAAATGAACGAATTAAAAAATATTTAATATTAACATAATCTAAAACTATATTACATGCATCTTATAAATATAATTTTCTTCGAAGGTTATGTGGCAAGAATCTTTACTATTTTAAATAACACTTAACATAACGTTTCAATACAACAAATTACTACAATCGATTCAATAATGATGGTGTTTGTTTTTGATTTATAGATCCCTAGAAAGTAACACCTTCTAAAGACTGCATTTCTTTATTTAACGTTTGAAACAAATATAATAGCACGTAACTAAGTAATATAGTATCCAAGAAGGCTATTTTTGTTAGTATGTCATGAAAGAACTAATTAAAATTTACTGCCTGCGTCTTATTTAAATGCTTACACAAAATTGTTATGCGTTAGATCGTCCTTCAAAAGTATTTCTGATCATATATTCAAATTTACTTTGAGAATCAATAGCAAATACACCATATCTCCTTTTAACAGGAGCAATTCAAGTACACGTAAGACTACACATCAGAACAAATTAAAAGTTCTTACAAATAAGTGAATACAGCTATTCAAATACCAATATCGTATTAAATCATATAATCTTTATTATACTACATGCAATCTCTTTTACTGTGATACCTACACAGGCTATGTACTTTTGGGAAAATGCCCTTGAATGATTCTCTTTCACTTAGAGATATCAAGAAATTGAGCCAAATTTGGTGACTTGTTGACATTAAACGACTAATTTTGTCACCTAGTTTTTCACCAAGCTCTCCCCCTACTTATCTAGCTTTATGTCGAAGTACACTTTAAATTTGCTTGCAAAACCTTCTTTTCGCCGCGACTGACTTTCTCCAGGGATAATAACAATAAAGTTTGCACTTTAGGGTAGCAATCAGATATATGTCATGAATTATATTTAGTTAAGATGAAACAGATTATCAATGCGTGTTCTTGTTCTAATTCCATAATTTTCCACTATGCAAAATTACACGTAATAAAAATATAAGTTTTAAAAAGTAAAAATTGCTTTCAAGACGCTTTTTTTTTAAATCAGATCTTAAATATTAAATATTTTAAATTTATCTTTTGCGTTATTCATAAACGTTTTCCTTTGTGTGTATAAGCAAACATCCGTCGTATAAGTATAAATGTAATTAAGTTTATCTATTAGACATATGTTCTATGAATAAACTCACACTTATTAGATATGATTTATGTTTTAATCTAAATACTATAGTATATTTTAAGTAAAAGCTATTTCTCGTGTTATTTAACAAGTAATGGAACTTTTAATTTATATAATAATAAGACTATTAAAACATTTGTACACTCTAGGGTTTTTTTTTTATCATAATTGAAGTTTAATTTCTCTGGAACCTAAGAAAATATAAGACATTAAATGGGAAAAACTGAAAATACTTAAATGTCTGTATTTTAAATACATATATAAAATATTCTTTATAACGCGGTGGATACTTTTTAGATTTAAAAATTTTCCCAATTCGCTAAAATAAACGTAATTAATAAAATTGAATTTAAGCTTACAATTCCTATTTTTCTAATTTTCCTAACATTTGAGATATAATGCATTTTTTTATTTATAACATACTACTCCAAAAATGATTATGTAGGCCAACCAAGCTAAACTAAGAAAATACGAATCCAAATGTTAAAGAGGAAGTAGAAAACCATTGTGGAAATGGTAGAAATTAGAGAAAGGTTCGTTGAAAATTATTGATAGATAAAAATTGAAATTGCCTGGTTATGTCATTGGGTATCGTATTAATAATAAAATAATCGAGATTGAAACTTATAAAAATTAAGGATCAATAATATGCAAAATAATATTTATCCAAATATCGTGATCATTTCTTAGCAATAATTAAGAATTTTATCATAGCCCCTCGAATGCTTACGTACCGAATTATAATATAATATAAATACAGTGTTATTTATAGTAATAATTATGATAACATTATTCATACAATAATATTTATGGTAATATTATTCATACAGTAATAGTTATGATAATATTATTCATATATAATAATTATGATAAAATTATTCAAGCAGTAATAATTATGATATCTCTGTACAAGCAAACACTATAATATCATAATTATTAATGTAATATTTCCAAATATATATGAAATTGTAATTAAAATATTTACCTCATAACTAAAATTAACGAAACACCTAAGCAAATGTATTTAACCAGGCTAATTTATCATACAGGTTGTAAGCTAATTTTACCAGCCCCAATACTTATAAATCATAGTTTGTTTATTTTAATTTATTCCTTATGTGACAGTTTCTATTTTATTTCACTCAAAAAAGTATATTGTTACAAAAATATCATCATATAGGTGTATGGTGAAAAAAGTCTAACAAAAATGATAATGGCAAGTACATTATATTTACTATATTCAGGTAAGTACAAACATAACATAGGTGGCAATTTTCTTAAAACAATTTAGCCAATCAACAGGTACAGATACATCACTTGCAAAGATCAACAACACAAAAGGATATGAAGTATAATCGTAATGGCAGTAATATTCCTGTAAATAACGTGTAATTCACCAGCTTAGTACCAGACAAATCTCCAAAATAATAATCTGCACTTTATCATAGCCCCTATCAAAAACTAAAAGAACCTAATATGGAATGATTTCATCAAGCATAGTCGACAAAATTTACTAATATATTATACCAACTCATTACTTCGGAATTTTCATTTGGATGGTAAAGTTAATATTTAATATATTTATTCATGTGTTTCGAAAAAACGTTTGTATATTGCACATAAGACACGGACAATAATTTACATAAATACATAATGTTAAACTAGCGAGCATAGAAGTAAGAATGACGCTGCATAATTTCAAAAATTTGAAAAATAAATTATTGGTATCAATAAACTCTAGAAGTACATAGACAAAAGTCTAAGGCTCACAGACAGCTTACCACAAATCTTAAACATTAAATGAAAATACTACTAAAAACTAAGAAAATTAAAATATGTTAATATAAAATACAAAATGAAAAAAAATTGCTTGATCGAAAATCTTTTAATGAAATCTAATATATATATATAAACATGGTTAATAATTTACCAAATATATATATGAAATGAAAAGGTAAAATGTAGCATCACCATCTGCCAAATTATGTAAGAACTAAATGACACTTAAATACAGTTACGAATATTGCACAAATTAAAAACTTCTTAAAAGAATAATACCAGTTAAAATATAAAAAATAAATAAATTATGAAATTAATGAATTTTAAAATTGTTTTACGTATTTAAATTTTCTAAAAAAGTATTTCTATATTAAGCAAAAAATTAATTTGTATTACAAATTTTATGTTTTAAATTTCTTTTTAAAAATTAATAGGATAAATAGAAAATGTAATTAAAAGTTATTTAAATTATTCCAAATAATCACAGTTACTAGAAAAATCGGAAAATTAATTAGTTATATAAAAATATCTGAAAAATTCGATACTTCTAAGTATACTTATACATATATATATGTGTGTGTGTAATGTTGCCAATCTTTTGTTCCGAATTTGATTTTATACGGGCGTTTGGCTCTTTCATTTCAGTAAACATGCTATAGAGTTATATTTAAATTTTCTCTCTCTATTTTCTGTTATTCTTTTTTTTAATATTTTTAGCTTTGTGTTTACATTATATATCTCTTAATTATATATACAATTACTAATGTTTTTTATCCTTGTTGATTTCTTACTTCTCTTGATTTTCGTTTCATCGTTGAATTTCTTTATATAGGTTGCAGCCACAAATTTAATACATACTGAATGGGTTTAAAATAGACTATTATTCTATGAAAGTCTTGTTTAACATTATGAAATCTGTTACAGTTTTATTATGTTAGTTGACATATTTTTACATTTTTTTATTCCATTTGAAAAGTTTAATCTTTTTTCTTATTTATAATATGACTTTTCTGTTGACTTTTTTGTTGTCATCATATTAATTTGAGGTAACGAAAGGTCTGGATTAACTATACATCTGAATCGAAGATACATTCAAAATAATATTGGCTACCGGTTAAAATGCTTCATAAGAGCGGGAACGGTCGAAAGGGGTTGGAAGTAAGCGCAATGAGAACCATGGCATAGTTACGAAAAGATGGTTTATTTACAGATATATATATATATATATATATATATATATATATATATATATATATAATTGGCACGCCAGCAACCGCTTCACGCTTGGAGATTCAGCAGCAGCAACCAGAGTGACGTATTAGAGAGAATTTCGTCATCCATTGCGCGCATGCGCAGTCGGAGCTTACATGGACTTGCATGGAGCTTACATGGCATTCTGTTTTATGTTGGGGGAAGTGAAAGCAAATATGGATTGATATCCAACAAAAGGTTATGGTGACGATTTTGGGCACTATGAAGTACATCTCCTACACAGCTTAGAAAGAGTATTAAAAGTAAACAATGAAGAATGTGATAATGAATTACAACATTTGTATTACCTAATTCTGAGATCTCTTTTCCCATTCTTAGCACGTGCACTTTTCGACAACACTCGTACATGAGCAACATAACAACTGTAATAATTTCAATAACATTTCAAAGATATCATCTTTTATTCTTCGAAAATGTATATTTTATTTAAATAATAATAATAAATAAAGAGTAAGTAATTAGAAATTTATGTTTTTTAAAATATTTTGACAATTCTAACTTAATTACTCCATCTTTCAACGCGAGGTTAACTTGAATTAAAAATAAATATCGTACAAACCTTTAAAAAACTGTAGTTGCATTCATTATATAAAATTCTGCACATTATTTTTCACAAATTCTTCTCTCTCTCTCTCTCTCTCTCTCTCTCTCTCTCTCACTCTCTCTCACTTACAGATATTAAAAACATAACTAACGACAAGCATAACTACTTATGATAAGATCCGAGAAAAATGAGAAATGCACTCATTAAGGAAGAGTTAGGTTCCAAAGAATTCCGTTTGATCATTCTTAAAGACACTAATGAGAAGAATAAAAAAAAAAAAAAAAAAGAATTTGATTCAGCATCTTTTTATCTTACATTTCCTTTATTCAACGATAAAATGAAAACAGTTTAACATTCATATCTAAAATTACCCGCAATCTCAAGGAATATTATAAAATAAAAATCTATTTTTAGTATTTATTTCTTAAAGCAAAATGTGTTTTCTTTCGGAAACGTTCATGAATTCCAATCAAAATTAGGTGCTTCTAGTTGAAAACATTTTGCCTTAAATTTTAATTTCTAATAACATGATATTCTTATTCAAATATTATACTACAAATAAATTTTTTCAGCACCTTGGTCTCAGATGAACATTTCAAGATATTTTTTTAAATATTTCAAATATTGCAATTTTCAATTTTACAATTAAAAAAAAAAAAAACTAGGATGAGCATCATTCATTCAGTAGATGTATTTTTATAAATAAGATAATAAATAGAACATTTGAAAATAAATTTTCACACTTACAAACTAACGCAGCATAAAAATGAACTATATTTATTTGCATTTTGTCAAAGTGCTTTTTTTTTCAGTAGTTGGATGAATTTTCTTCTGAATGTACCATATCTATAAAGCTCATGTTTTGCGCATTATAAAATAAGTTTTTTTTTGTACAGTAAGAGATTTTTTTCGTTTTAATAAACACTTGCAGATATTAGATATAACTTATAAAAATTAAAGGAAATTTTAATAATAAATCTTTTAAGTTTTCCAAACTTAATTTTGAAAATATAGTTATCTTCTGCTATAGAATGTGGTGCTTATAAATAATCTGTAAAATTTTAAAGTAATAAATTCTGTGAAATTTAAGCAAAATCTTACTTTTCTTAATTCGACTACCAAATGTGCATACTACTATTACTTATTTATTAACTGAGCATAAATTATTATTTATGTGTGTAAATGGTTTTTTTTTTTTTTTGCCACGAATACATACATTTGTAAATAAATATCTCAGTGTTAAAGTAAGAACTGCTCTTCACTTTTACTATACAAAAGAACGCGTAAATTCTTTAACTTGATTAAAAAAAATCATATTTTTTTGTCGAAGTCTTATCAGTTACTTTACTATAATCATGAACAACTTTTCGTGCAGTACGTATAGTCTAATATAATTAGTTTAAATTAAGTTTTATTAATGGTAATATTTTTTCTCAAAATAATATTTTAATATGTTTGCCAAAGAACACATGATTAATGAGCTTATGTTTATAAATTAGACACATTTTTCGAGGATATATATTAAAATTTAATTTTATAAGTACTCTTCTAAACGCAATTTGTTAATTACTTCAATTACCACCACTTGTATCGCTTTTGAATCGCAATTATAACTTCATTATTTCTAAATTATTTATTTCTAATTATCAGTAAATTAGTATATTAAGATCTTGTTCTAATACTCAGAAGCTCTTCCGAAAAACCTCTTATCTTTCCAGCTAACTAATTAATTGAGTTTAATATTCTGCTAACTCAATAAACATCTTAGAAAATTATAAGTAATCTACTCATATTTTTGGAAGAAATTTTTAATTAGTGGAAGATTTTTGCTTATTTCGACAAATGCTTGTTTTAAATAAAAAGAAAATGAAAACGCCGAGTAGAATTACTATGTAAATGACGTTTTATCCGATTAGTTAACTATAAAGATTCCTTACTATATGAATATTTTCCTGTTTATCCTATATGAATATTTTCCTGTTTATCCTATATGAATATTTTCCTGTTTATCCTATATGAATATTTTCCTGTTTATCCTATATGAATGTTTTCCTGTTTATCCTATATGAATATTTTCCTGTTTATCCTATAAGAGATAATTTTGCTGTCCTATAAGTGATTTACGTTTGAAAGATTTTCAAGGAGGTCCTGTAGGTGTTTTGCTTATAATATATTGTTTGTACGTAATATGGAATCGAAAAAGGCGTACTAGTGAGTTTGAATGACTGGTACAAATCTGCATAAATGAAATCCTTAATTAAATATAATCTTGAATGCTTAACATTGTTGGTGTTGTGATATATTCTTTTTTAAAATTGTATTCTAACATTCTTTAAAAAAATATTTGAATAAAATTTTAAACATCGCATCATTGTTCGTAACAAGGACAACAAAATAACATTCTAAATAAGTAAAATAAATTTAAATTAGTACAACTTGAATTCCAAATATTGCAATATTGAAAAAAACCAGGATAAATAAAAAAAAGTGCTTTGATATTTACATTTATTTTCATAGACAGGAAATCTTGAAGATTTTAATGTGTAGTTTCACATTCTAACTTTTATGTAGAAGAAAATATCGTAAAAAATGATAATAATATTGCATGGTTTCTAACAGTGATTTTTTTCTAAAAATTCGAAATAAATGAAAAATAATTGTCTCAGCGATACAAAAAAAATAGGAAAAAAAAACCAGACTAAGTCATTTAAACGAAAATATTCTGATAATTTAATACTAATCGCCATTCTTGTTACCCTTAATATCGTTATGAACACGATTTTGCAGACATTTGTCTAAACCTATTTCACACTTACCAAGAGTTTATTTTTGTAATTTAGGGTTAATTCCTGATGGTATTCATTCATTAAAGCCTAAATATTTTTCATTAAATTCAAATCAGGTACACCCTGATGATCTAGGAAAGCGCAAAATATCGATTCCTTACTAAAAATATATTATTATTATCCTGAATATTCTATTGCAATCTGTCATTTCACCACCATGCATTGGTTCAAGATTTGCTTCCTATTAAGCAGCAGCATTATCTTGGGCAAACGTGATTGAAAATCGTGTTTATGGTAAAGTCGCTATGAGGTAGTTTTTTAGGCATTCTCTTCTGGTTCTCAAGAATCTCGGGTTTCTGAAGCGGTTTTTTTTGTCATGATATATTTTTAATTCTGTCTTATATTTGTGTAGTTATTATTTTACAACCACTATCTGTACGATTACTTTTAAATTTTCGATTTTTAAGATAATCTTTGACCTTTTTTAGAACATTTCATTCCGAACAATTCCCTTCTTTGACAGTTATTTGTTCAATAAGTTCCTCAATGATCAATCACATTTACATTCTTAGTATGTCCTTTATATGCGACCCATATCGATATCCTAGTGGCCATGGTTTCAAACTCGTGGCCGGCGTTTTTCTCTGAGTCGCAGGTTCAAACCTTGGCCACTAAAGGCACATTTGTAGCCTGAGCTAATGCATATTAAATTTTTCGGGGCCAAATACGTGGTGTTTCAGTTAGGATAGAGGGGTATTAGCTCAGGGTTCATCCTCGTCACTTGACCAGGGTTCAAAATAACGAGGTCCTGCTCCACTAGCCCTCGTGTTGCTATAAATGCGACGTTAATAAAAAACTAAACTATATATTGTCCATTTTAACATCTTATTAACTAATACTGACTTTTAATCTATGCTTGTATATTGTGAATACTTTATTTTTTTTTCATTCGACCCTGTTGTCAATATTTACTGAAAAAATAGATGTTTTTAGACAACATGTTGTAATTTTTGGTTATGCAAATGGTTGGGATTAGGGAGTTGAATTTTATTTCAATTAATATGTAATAATATAATCATATTACAATAGATACCTCGTTTAATGAATTAAATTAGCGAAAAGTAATCGAAATGTTATTTTTTAAACAGATAGTATATACCATAGACAGATAAAATATGCATATTGATGAATTGAAGATTTTCAAACAATTTTTCCATATTCACCAAGATTATTTTGTCCATTTTACTGGAGCATTTTTCTTTGAAGAAACACTTTTACAAATAACTTTTACAGATTATAAATAACATATGCAGATAAAAAACATTTGCAGTCAATGTAATCATGATAATACATAAATGAGATTTAAATTATCTAGATATTACTTAAAGTATGTGAAGTTATTTTATATAGTACATATAAAAAATATATTTTAGAAAACTACGATAAAGATTATATTCGTTTTTAAATTATTTAGTTAGTAAGATCTAGTAAAGGAAATAGTTAATGAAAGTTAATGTTCCTAATAATAGATAGTGCATCCCTGGGAAAGTTTATAATTTCGCAACAAATGAAAATAATATTAATTAAGGATAATACACTAACTTCAAGATACACTATACTCGGTAATACTTCACTATAATGTATAAGTGCGTTTTGATCATTATTAAAAATGAATTTATCTTAATTTTATTGCATAATATATTTATAAAAGTTTACAATTATTATTGATCCTAATATTTGAATTATTGAAAGTGATTCAAACGATTCCAAATTTCCATATTTTAAAAATAATAAATAACACAGAATAATAATACATGAATTCGAAAAGAAAAGTATATAATTTTTTTTACGTCTATTTGATATAATTTTGTTTAATTACACGTGTAATATAAATTCCTGTCAAATTTAGAGTGTTTGTGGTAATTGATTGTGCAGCAGCAGAAATCCGTAGTAAAAATACAAATGAATTTTAGAGTATTGGTGACCCTACACTGTATATCTTACAAATCCCCAAAGTAAGATCTTCCATAGGGTATAAGGTTATTAAACATAGGAATCACATATAAAGTGACTTAGAGAAACAGTCTGTAACATCAAGTCATCAGGTTCACCAACGCAACTGCGAAACAGCTCCATAAAATCTTCTAAAACAGTTTTCGTGAAATAGCTTCGTGATGAATATATGAAGTACCTATCTACTTTTCATAACATAAGGCTTCCACAGAATTCTTAAATATTCTTGTATTAAGTATAATTCTATGTCGTTCATTTGTGATAATATGGGATTTTTAAACCGGATGATTTATTGTGAATAACCCTGTACTGTACTTTAATTTCTTTATTAATCAAATATCACCTTTTAAAGAAACGTTTTTTTTTTACTTCTTCATCTTCAGTTCAGTTTTTCTCTAATTAAATCTAATTGGAATTCACTAATTTCTAAAAGGAATTCCGACAATTATGTCTTATGAAAAGTATGTGTCTTGGTTATATCATCTGTCTATATTGATAATAAAACAAAAGAATAAGAATTTGGACATTTTCTATCCCAAGATAAATCAATTAATAAGGTGTTGATATATTTTTTTTTCATTTCTCCTTAATTTCCTCAGCAGTTATTTATTTATTATTTCTTATCTTATAAATAAAAGCTTATGAAAGAAAAAATAAAGCAGTTATGTTTATTAGTTAAAATGATATTTTCTCTTCTACTTAGTACTCAAACTATTATAAGCCACCAAAGCGGCTTTTGTTTTCGTACTATCATATAATGTCATCCCTGACCACTTTCTGAAGTAAAGTATTAAATACCCATGACTTATTTAATCTAATTTGAATTCTTCCAACCAATTCACAATTGTTTCAATCTGAAGTGTAGTTCCCTTATATACGAATTTTGTAGAGTTAAGAATAGATTAGTACTGAAAAATTACATTTATTTTCATTTTAAAGCATCAATAATTAAAAATTAGATTTTATTACGCACACACACAAAATCGACTTCTGTCACAAGTTCTAGGACATAAAAAATATGTTGGTTTTATAACTAATATGCCATTGGAAAGTACATTAATTACATCAGTTTCCATTCATGTTTAAACAGCCTTGCTTCTCCTATAACCAACTTTATTTTAGTTGTCTATGAGTCTTCAACATAGATACATACATATGTGCTCTGAATGGAAAGGTATTTAACATTTTTTGTTATCATAGAGTAGATTTCTTATAAGATATTACTTATTAGTAGTATATATTTTATGTAAGTTTTGTATTCAGAAATTTTTTTTCACGGTGGAAGTAATCATTTTAATATCCTTAGGTTTTAATAGCGTATTTTGTATTGCATTTGTTCTTTGTATTATTATTTTTCTGAAGTAGTTCATATACAGAAAAGTAGTGACATATAGTTTACATATTGGGTAAATTATTTTCTACTTACCAGCTTGGCTTCGTGTTCTATTTTAGTTCAAAATGAGTATTTCTAGAGTAATTGTATACTTTCTTTTCCTTTGTTTCTATTCAAAATTTTAGGGGATTCATTCCAATGACCAGTTCTATTGTTATTTTAAAAGAGAGATTTGAACCATGGGCTGTTTCATACTGTCAATTAACTTTTGGTTGATGAAACTTCACGTACTTTTATTTTTTACAAACAATGGTAATTCCTTCTGATGTTTCATCTTTACCTGAGACCTGTGAGCTTAACCTACATTTTTTTCATAATTTTTTGTTCAACATTTCTAAGTTATCTGCTAAGTCATTTTTTCCTTCAAGAAATAATTGCAACCCCCAGGAAAAATATTATTAAGCAGTGAGAATCCTCAATAAATATATAAATTTCAGTAAATGGATTATTGAATTTTTAACACTTTTTGCACCATTTGCTGATGATGATAGTTTTTAATTTTCTCACTAGGACAGTGTGAAAAGCTGTGAATATTTTTTTTTTTGTTATTTTAGCGCAGGTAATTTCTCCAGTGGAGACATTTTACAAAGTTTTGTATATGCTTGCCTGATCTTCGGTGTCATGGTTCAATGCACATTGATGCGTACTTAACGGCCTAAAAATATTATTTATCTTCTAAATCCCCCCTTCTTCGGGGTGTAAAAAAGTAAAACAAAAATATGTATAAACCATTAAAACAAATAACCATGAAAAGCATTTTAACAAACAACTGAAAAAACAAAAACTGATCTTACAGGTGAAATTTGAACATATATGCAAGGATTAACGTGTTAAACTTATCCATGTGCATGTATAAAACTAACACATGCTTCAGCGATTGAAATAAACACATTTAACCTTAAGTATTACGGTAAACTATTTATTACTCGTATTTGATGCCAAACATATTGAAGAATTAAGTATGATATATATAGAAAAAAAAGAATAAAGATTATAAGTCCAGTTTGGATCATTTATATCCAGAATATTCTGTAATCATGCTTTTTTTTTAATTTCAAGGATCAATGACCATTACTAGAAGAAAGTTATCTTTCGTAATGGAAATCATCATCATATAGCGTGCAGCAAGCGATTCATCTCTGGGAAAAATATTACTCAAGGACAAACAGCTTGCAATTAGTTCGGAGTTTCCATCGATAACCGATCAGCAATATTTCTGCCATGCCTGTTCGATTCTTATGTTGTTTGGGGAGGGATAAACGTTTATTATTTTCGTATTTTTGTTTCTTAATGAATCAATGGTAGATTAAGCATTGGTTTGGGTAAGCAATGGAATATTAGTAGAATAAAGAAGAAAATCCTTCAATTCCAAGGACAGGAGTGGGAATTTAGGGGCTCATTTCTGTCCTGTTTACGATAAGTTAAAAAGATCCATAAAACATAGTAAGCAATGTTCTTTAGAATAAAACACTTTTTAATGCTCCGCATATTTCATGAAATACAGATATGTTACTAAATCATTTTAACTCATAAATAAAATATTTGGTATATTGAGAACAATACAGAAAAAAAAAAGTTAAAAATGTTTGTTTAGAAACTCGTTCAAGAAAAGAGCTATTTCATTATTTATCGATCCTGCCCAATGCTAAAATGATGAAATAAATATTTTTAAGGGAATAACGTATGTTATTATGCATCTCTATTGACGTTCTTATCATTTTATTTGTACTGATCGTATGATTGTTTTTGTTAAATAATTGCGATATGCATATTACTCTGAAATATTACTATTTATTCTCATTAATATCTAGATCAACATATACTCAGATCAAAAACTTATATAAAAACATATTATATGTATATTTGGACATTTAATCTAGTATTTCTGAAGTAATACACTTGCACAGATAAGCACGCGCGTGGTAACAATCAGGTTGAAAAGGGAAATTGAAGATCCAAAACGCTAGGTTTGTATATATACTGTAAAAATGAAATATTTATATTTATATATTTGCTTACTATACTGGTCTCGAACTACAAAACTCATACGGGCTTAATACTTCTTTGAATATAGAGCTTGACTGATTAAAACCGGAAAAAAAATTAAAAAAATTTTTCATCATGTCAAGCCTTTTGATACAATAAGATTTAGCTGGATTTAGCCTAAAATTTCTATTTAATATAAAATCTAGTATTCTATTTTTGATTTTAAAAAAAAATCAATAAAATATGACTTCTCATATTAATTTTATTAATTTTAGCTGGATTCATCATTAAACGAGTAAAAATAAAAGTAGTAGTGAGTAGTGAAAAGTGGATGGAAAATTGTAAAGTAGGTTCAGGTTAGGAGAAAATTCAGATGATCATGTCTAAAGAGATTTAATTTGTTTATAGTGAATAGTGGAATATTGTTGGATTGGTTGAGCAAATTTCAGTGTGTTCTTTGAAGTACTCGGGAAAAATATAAATATAGCTACTGTCAGATTATATATATATATCCTGCTTCAACAAGTTAATTAACTTCAGTAACTCACTTGCTATGTAAAGCCACAATCAGTTTACATCCAGCATTCAAACGTTTCTGTGCTGTTGTTTTTAATCATGTACTATAGTTTCTATAGGTTGTGTTGTTTTTTCTATCAATTGTTTTTTTTCGTGGTAAGCGATAAAAAGAGATAACCTAAAAAGACACAGTAAAAAGTGATAAAAGAAACGTAAGATTTTGTGAAGAAAATTTATATTGTATACTTCAAATTGAAATTTGGGGAGCATAACAAAACACTGGTTCCTCATAAGGTGTGTAAAAACTGAAAATAATACTTTTGTTTGGTATCTAATGATAAGAATATCCCTGTTTTATATGCGTGTGGAACAGTAGAGCCAGAAAACCCTCTTCTGTTTTTGACATGAACTAGACGCCTTAGCTCCCTCCTCAAAAAAGTAATCAATATGACTTTATTTCCTTGAAAAAGTTTTATTTACCAACTCTTCATCTTAAATTGGGCCTTATGACCTAATTTATTATTTCCCTGCCGAAAGTTGAGTAATGTTTGAAATATATGTGTTCTAAGTTCCGAAACTGCCTAAAGTCAAGTTAAGAAAAGCCATTTTAATTTATCCTGACTTACGAAACATTTTTTCTAAGCCCTATTTTTAGAAAGCCATGGGAGGAAAAGAAAAAGAGACGGGGCTTTTTCAAGAACGTGGTGCTCCTGTTTTTGGGAATACTGAAAACAATGATCACAAACCCATGACCCAACGCATGCTGGCTGCGTATAACGCTCAAGGATACAAAATAAGCTTAGCAATTCAATTCCGACACTCTCATATAGATTATTTTTCTCAAAATTTAGAAGACTAAAGTGATGAGCGGATACAATATTTCTCTAGAATGATCCAGATATCGAGAGACTCTGCCAAAAAAGATGTGATTTTAATATGCTACCTGCCTACTGTTGGTTGCTCAAGCGGGAAAGAGTAAACGTGAGTTAGAAGAAGCATCAAAGACAAGAGAAAATTTCACCAGAAAATAGGAATGAATGTAAAAATAAGAATATATATCACAATTCTTTTGATTGATTATAAAGGATTGATATGCTTTGTTCATAGTAAAGAAATAGAGATTTTTTAATACATGTTGTTTTCTTTAATATAAAAACAACAACATTGTCGGTAATGGGGGGGAAATGGAGGTTCTTTTTTGATTCAGTGTACTATAAAACATAATTAAGTAAAAATATCCCATACAGTAGGAAAAAAATTATTTCAGATCTCGATTATCCTGATTTGTTTACTTCAGTAAAATGTCTTTTTATATAAGTTACTATTTATAAGATAAACTATTAAATATAACATAAGGACTTTTGTGTTAGTGATTTACGAGTAGTTATTTTTATCAGTCCTAGATGTGTTCAATCGTACCAAACTTCTTCGAGACGTGAATTTCTCTTTTAAAATGAAACTTCTATTTATTCCCAATCCCACACTTTTGCAATAAAATATGAGAATAGAAAAGCGGACACACTCACTTTCTGTATATTTCATAGTTCTATATCATAAATCCATATTTATAAATTGTTACACATCATATGAAAATAACATGGTTTTCCCCGGAACAAAATTAATTACAGATACTCGTAGGACTTCCTTGAAGTTCATTAACAGGACAGTACGATAAACAATCCTATGATATTTATACACTCTCTTCTCCAGACGTATTTCATTCCATTCGTAGAAATTTCAATTATGCAAACATTTTACCGGAGATTTATTCCAGAAATTGAAGCACTGACACTGCAGTTATTTTACAACATACATAAAGAGAAATAACCATTACTCAGAGATAGATGATATTTCTACAGATGTATTGTGTATTTATGTTTCGATTTGTTTTTAAAATGTGCTCCTTTTTATTTGCTAAGGAATACAGCTTTTGATAATGACTTTTTCAAAAAAAAATTATTGAAGATGAGAAGAAAGAAATAAAATAAAAAAATTATTTTCAAAAAAAATTTCGCGTTTTTGTAAAATGAGATTCTGCCTTATAAAACATATGGTAAATGTTTTATAAGAAAAATAAAAACAATATTGGAAAAAAGTTTCAAAAATGTTTAATTAGTTTTTGTTAATAAGAAAATGGTTGTTCTTATATCCAATTAATATGCATAGAGTGTTATTAGATCAATGAGGGTAATAATAGGAATACCATGATTTCATGCTCAAAATATTGTATCTCAAAAAAGTCACTAATTTAATAAAACTTTCATACTTATAAAATATCAAATTATTAGTTAAAGTCTATTTTTTTTACATATATAACCAATAGGGAAAACTATTTTCATTTATCGTGAAACTAGAAAAAAAATTAATTATAAATTTGACAAACAACCTATTTAAAACCTTATCTTCCTCAACGAAAAAAAAGGCGTGAATCACAGCCCATTCTGTCATTCCATTTCTAAAGGAAATATTAATGGGAACCATTTCCAAAATATTAATGCATTCCAACGCGTTTGAAAAAAGCATTGTTGCTGGCATTTTTTTCCCTTCACAAAGAGTGAAGCATAAAATTTGGTTTTACCAAAAATGTCAAAGTGCGTTGTGTTTTTCTATATATATATATATAGTATTCGAAGAAACTAGTTTAATATTTTTTCATTACGTAATCGTAGCATCATACATGCGTATTTATGAGTAAGATGTAAGAAACCGTATACATTCGTAGAACGTATGCAATTCCTTTTAATAGGACCTACGTTGTTAAATTTCTTTTATTTGCATGAACGAAGAATTTTAATTCTTATTACAGTTAATTTTCGAAGCATAACCCTAGAATAATGTAATAAATGAAATTTTCAAGCTATAAAGCGCAGCAAAAACCTTTATTCATTTAAAAATCAATTAATATACATATTAAATAATATTTAATTCTCTTCTTATGATTTACAAGAGCTGCATATTAACCAGTATGCTATAAATATCTTCCAAAATTGAGAATTTTTCTCCATAAGCAGCATATTTCTTTCAATGCACTGCATCAAATTAAAAAAAAAATAGAAATGCATCTCATCGGTAATTACGAACGATAGTAACGTATACACTACAATGAAATTGTATAAATACAATGAAATTGCAATCCAATACAATTATGTTTCTATATTACTAAGCAAAAAAAAAAAAAAAAACCAGGCTTGTAAAGAAATCACAATTTTTAAAATAAATGTTTCTTTTTTTTATATGGATTGTTTTGCTTTTACGAGTTTTATTTAAATTGTTATATTCCTATATATGAATATATGTTTTTCTAGTTCAAAATTTACACTCGAATTTAAACCTTTTTCTTATCATCCCATCCAGCTGAAAATTAAAATACTCGTATAATTCTGATAACATTATAATGCTATGGTATATTGAAGTAATTACGAATTTAGAGGCTTTGTACTTAAATATGTCCATTTGAATTAAAATTTTGAGCATAATTATAGCTCACGTAATTGCTTTCATAAGTCTTAAATTTTCAGACTAAAAATAATTAAATAAGCATAAGTAAAATGCATCTTTAAATAGATCTAATATTTATTGATAGAATAAAATGTATGATTATTTCTTTTAAATGTAAAATATTACAAATTTGTGAAAATGTAAGGCGTTAATACTTCTTCTGATCTCATAAATAAGTTCGGTAATTACGTATATATCTTAGTTCAGCACGTTACGTCTTTGTGTAAAAATTATGTATTATAATACACTTAATATATATTCTTATAATATTTAATACAACTCTGAACAAAGCTATATTTAAAGATGTCTTTTATTTATACTTTAAATAAACGATTTAAGCAAAAATATCAACAAAAATAAATTGGATTGTTAGACATACAATCCTTTCGTAGTAAATGAGATTTTGATTGGGATATTACCTTGCTAAAAGATGATAATTTCATCTTCCTTGCTAAAAGATGATAATTTCATCTGTCAGTCGGATATGCTTTTCTAATAATATAATCTTATATATGTATGTTATGCTACTGGGTTTATTGCAGCTAAATACTGTGTCAATGTGTCTAGACATGTCTCAGAACTACACTGAAATGAAATTAAATGACATAAAAATTTAAGCAAAATGGCATTAAGTGTATAAATGACAATTTATGATTATTTTAAATTTAGATGCTTTTTGTTGAAGTTTGATTAAATGGTACTTTTAAAAAGAAAACTTTACATTGTTGTACAACATTTGCAGCCAATAAAAATAATTTTATTTTGTTTAGTAAGCTATATAAAAGAATGCTTCGAATATGGAAAGATTTAAATAATAATCTACAAACAGAGCAAGAACGCAACTGTATTTTATAAGTGATTTCTCATTTTTAAAATAATATTATGGTTGATAATTCGAGGTGATTAAAAGGGTTTCAATATAATATTCAGCTTATTAGAAATTTTATTACGTTATTTTATGGTAAAGGAGAAATGTAAGATATTACGAAACATTTGTAACATAGTATTGTTTAAAGCTATTGCTTCTTTATAAGCCACCCAAAGGGCTCTTGTCTTAGTTGGATCATTTTTGGAGCACCAGATCACTTTCACATTTTTATCGTTTGCAGCAATTTTAATTATATTTAGATTATATATATTCAATTTAATAATTTATCGTTTGCTTAAATTTTAATATCGAAAATATTTACTATTGTTAATTTACCGGTATTTTATCGTTTAATTTAATTCTTAAATATATTGAGTAATTTAATAATAATTATAAGAAAAAGCGTTGCTTGAGGCGCTAAATCTGTTCTTCGTAGATTTTTGCATATACATTTTTAAATTCTTAGACTTAGCTCCAGTCATCAAATCATCCATATAAAATGAATTTTTAATTCTTTTTTTTGTTTTGTTTATTGTCGTTGAATTTGTATGTTCTTGATAAAATTTATAAGGTTGGATCAATCGTGTTTTCTCCTTCAACTAACACTTTGCCTTTCCCTAACACTTTAATCTTATTTTTCCCTTCATTAAACAGCGAATAATTTTATTCAAAAGTAATTAGCAGTACAGAGAATAAGAGGAAGCTATAAACGAATGAATAGTGATTGTACTGATAAGTGTGAGAAATGAACATATCACTAACTAAGAATGATATACATAGGATCAGAGAATTGACATAGGATCAGAGAATTGGGCTTTCATTTATTAATCTTCTATGATCCGATAAATTGAAATATGTTTTTATACAATAGAACACTTTTTTTCCCCTAGTGGTCAAGGTAGTGGACTCGCTGCCGGCGGTTTTCGTTCAGTCGTGGGTTCGATTCTTGGCCGCCAAAGACCCGCAGTGTAAACGGGGCTGATGCACGTTAAATCTGTTCGGGACCCAAAGTCCTCCCGTTGGTGTGATGTGGATATTAGGAGAAGGGGGGTGCCAGCGCAGGTGTCGTTCTCGTCACTAGACCGTGGTTCAAAATTACGAGGTCCGTCACCAATAGCCTGTGTGTTGCTTCTAGTGCGACGTTAATAAAAAAACTAAACTTTTTTCAATTTTTGTTTCAACTTCTGAACAATTTACCTCATCACTTTAGCTGTTATTAATTCTTAGCTTTCTTTAACTCTTTACTCTTTTAAATTAAGTTTTTCTTCAGATACTTATACCTTTTATATAGCTTTTAGATTTCCTTTTGGTACTTAATCTTTTTATTCAACTTTAAGCTTTTCTATGGCTAATTCACTTTCCTTTCAAAAAACAGATATAATCGTATAACAATAATAACAACATTTTTTCATACCGTTAATGTATAACGTTAGAAATCATTGCACTCTACGTTACCGTGCTTCGCCTGGGATGATGAACAGAGATTTCCTTCATTCCGGTGTGAACAGAATAAACAGTTTACACACTCGCCCCTTATGAAATGTCGTCAGAATAAAGGATGAGAATAACTTCCATATATAGTAACGGCATCATGAGATGGAACAACAGAAGGGGTCTCCGTGTTAACTGTCTCCGGAAGCAGATGACTCGGCTTCGAATGGTCAGTGGAAACAGTAAGTTGTTTGCTATCTATGTCTAATGTAAGCACTTAAGGAGACTTCTTCAATCGTGTATGGACCAGCATATGGTGATTTTAGTGGCTTTCGAACTCTATCAATGCGTAGGAAAACGCAAGATAAACGAACGAGATCTTTGCTAATGAAAATAGGACAAGAAGAATGACGGGAAGCAAATACTGGTATCAAAGTCTGCTCTTGGCATCCCAATAACTCCAAAAATTTTGGAACATTTGCATTACCGGATGATTCAGAAAATAATTCTCCAGGCAGCTTCAAAGTAGTTTCATAACTCAATTTTTTGGAAGAGGCATTTTTATCTCCATTGTAAATCTACAGTATTCCGTGTAATGCCAAAAAAAAAAAAAAAAAAAAAAAAAAAAAAACATTTGTGCACACATATAAGACAGACGTAACATCGAAGCACTTTTGAGTTGACGATGGATACTTTCCACAGCCCCATTGCTTTGGGGATGGTAATAGGTACTTCTAGTCTGATCTATCCCTAAAATCTTTGTAAGAGTTGCAAAAAAGACTTCTTTGAAATTTAGCGTCGTGAATAGAAGTGATTTTTTCAGGAAACCCGATTCTCTCAACCCATCCATACAAAAGGGCACTGCTAATGATGTTAGAAACCTGATTTGAGTTCGGAAATGCCTCAGGCCACTCTCTGAACCTAACAACATTGGCATACCGAATTGATCGCAGCAAGAAGGTCAATTCTTGAATACAGACTCTCATAACTTTTTAAACAGGAATATTTTCTGATAAATTTCACTACTAACGATAAAGTATAAAAATTCTCTCCAATTTTTTTTATCAACTATCTATAATCATCTCTTTATAACACAACCCTTTCTTATTTCATTCAATTTTATTTTAATTAAATCACTATAATTAATTCTATTAATTACAGTTTTTATCTTTATTTAGTTTGATAAATCTCTTTTCATTTGGTTGACAAAGGGTTGAAATTATATAAAACTCATATTACTAAGATTTATCACGTTTAGTGAAAGGAAATCCCTGAATAGCCCCATATTACATGCATTATTGGAAACCTTAAGAATTCAGCTAAATATTTTTAGTAATTTTTTTTTTAATTGTAAGCCACTATTTTGGATGGGCCACATGCAGTCTAAGGGTCGGAATTATGACAAGTTTCTTCTTATTTTTAAGCCCATAAAAGAATAAACATTCTTTTTCAGAAAATAAAATACATACCATGATATAATAAAGGGAATAGGCTTATTGTATAACTAATTTCATCCCACACCTCCAACTCTCACTAGAGCGTTTCCTTCGTTCGAAATCTTTATATTTCCACAGACTTTCGCTTGCGGCGGAAATATTTTCTTTCCAAACGTCTTAATCTTCGAATAATTCCTTTGTTCCACACTTTAAGTCTAAAGCGAGGAAAAGGAAATGCCGTTTGGGGTTAATAAATTAAATCTTTCTTGTCACTTGAGACAACGTAAATCAATACAGTAACGGAAAATTCTACATTGCTTTGTTCTGGGTAACGAGGTTTCTGTGTAATTCGTTTCTACTGGGAATGTTCACTAAGCTCAATCGCAGAATATATATCTCCGATGAATGAATAGTTAATAGGTAAAGAATGCGAAGAAAATTTATCTTTATTGCATCGCTCCTTTGGAACCCTTATCTAAGTTGATGGATCATTTAATAATTTGTTAAATACATTAATTTGATATGATATGGTGGATATTTGAATTCAGCGGTTTACAAATAATATTCAGAGAGTAATATTCCGTATATTGGAGAATAGTCCCCTGAGAAATGTAAAAATATTTAATTTACACAAAATGAATCAAATGTTACAATGTTTAAGCATTTATCCTTTTTAGCATTGTTTCTATCGACGGAGCAACATAATTTCTCCAGTAAGCAATATTTGAATTCTTCAATGTATACTTTTAACTTGATATATATATAAAGCATCAGTGACTTTTATTCTCCTCTTCTTACAAACTTTTATCTAAATTGCTAATCATATGTATATATGTAAGAAGTATGTCTTTCCAATCCACTCGAATTTACTCGAATTTTAACCAACTGCCTATAATCCGATTGAGCAGAATCTTTACATGCTCGTATAACTCCGTTGATAATACTATATTATGATATAATCAATCAATGACGGATTTGGATTAGAGATTCCTCGGGATTGTGTCTTAGGATTTTATAACATGCAACTGAGTTAAATTTTGCACAGAATATCTCAGTAAATTGCTTGTTTAATATTGAATTTCCAGACTGCAATGAATTAAATTAAAATAATAAAAAAATTAAATCAATTAATTATTTATGGATGAAATAAGAGGTTTAGAAATAATGCATCAATGTAAAATAATTCACAGCTCATAAACTTTGGGATGCTAATAATTTTTTGGATATCATGTAAAGTAAGTAGCTACGGTACTTAATTTATCTGTATTTACTTCAGTAACTTACTTGTAGTAGTTAAATGCCTCATGTTTTCGCAAATTATTTGTTATTTTAAATTTAAAAAAATATCTTTATATCTTTTAGTGCATTATTAAAGACCCTATAACTGGGAAAGTTATTGGTATTGTTACCTATAACTGGGAAGGAAAATGACACCAGCAAAACTATAACATTTGGGGTGGAGTTGCGCTTTGTTTCCAAGAGATCGGAATGTATAAGATTAAAACTTGACTTTAAAATTCATGAGAAACAAAAGTGTTGTTTGTCCTTTCAAACGAGTCCAGCTATTTTACAAAAGGGTCTAATTCAGATGCTTGGAAGACCACTAACGAACTTGATAAGTGTGAATTCTGTATTAGTTTTATAGGCATTTAACATAAAAAAATATTGATTTTGCGAAGAAATAAATGTACTTTTCATATGATTTATTTATGTACCTGTTAATGTTTCCTAAAGGAAACTACTTCTTTGTAATTTCTTTCTGTAGTTGTCATAATTTTGTAGATAAATTTACTTTTCTTGTTATTTCTTTCAGAACCTATCATAGATTTCTAGATAATATTGTAAGCTACCAGAACTTGTTATTAGAAGTGTTGCAATAAATCTCAAACACATAACCACTTGATGATAGGTAGACATTGCTCTTACAATTTTAGTTTTTTTCTTACGAAAATAATTTCCCTACTTTTTGCGAGAGTTTATTTTGTTACAACTTTTATTATTTCCGAAATAAGAGAGATAAATGATTTGAGCAATAATGTATTACGTAAGAAGAAATCCAAAATTTAAGTATATAAAAATAAAACTGCGATTAAGAATATAGAGTCATATGATTTACTTTTCTTATTCTGTTTCGAACGTCACAGCCTGTGAGATTTATTATTATTCTTCATTTTAAATCCTAATTATTGTAGAGAAAGATTAATTATATTGCATACGTCTATTATTCTGTTTTCTATTAAACAGTTTGTTATATTTAACATCTTTCGGTAACTTTTCATTTCTGATCAGAAAATCATTTTCTCTTTTGCTCCAATTAATTAAATGTGACTTGTTTTGGAGTTGTGATTATTCACTTCAGAAATGAATAAATCTCCTCCACCGAGATCTGTATGCAGAAATTCTAAGCTACGAAGTTACTTAAGTATGTTATAAATCTTTGCAAGAGTTTCAAATAATACATTTCTTGGCAAAAGGAACCTTCGCAAGAGTTACAAATATCGTGCTACAATTTAAAACTCAGAAATCTTGTGAGCTAACAATTTTCGATACTTCTATAATTTTCTATGACTTCTAGAATTTTCTAATATATAAACTTCTATAATTTTTGCATATTTTATTAATTACATGTAATTTGAATATTTTGTCTTTGAATTTACTAAAGAAATATGTGTCATTAGGAATTTTAATTTTTCTTGATAAATAGATATATGTTGTTTTTTAGTGGTATTCGAAAATTTATCCAGTAATGAATTTCCAGCATTTTCCCTTTTTCTGAAATATTATGCATCATATTCATTTAATATCATTGCATTTGTAACGCATTAATGCAGTTGTTTTTTTGAAATTATGTTTGAAATTCAATTTTTTATGTTAAGTATTTTTCAAACAAGAAACCTGAGATGAAACAAAATTAAATTTTGTAAATGTTTTCGCAGGTTGATTGAAAATAGTCATTGATATGTTCTGAATTATTTGTTTAATTCAATATCGAATAACAAATAATTAAACTTCATGAATATTTTTTAATACAACTGATTATCCAGAAACTAATGGACTGTGTATTTAAAATATAATCCGTTTAAAATTTTTTAATAGATTTAATGAAAATAGAACAAACTAAAGAATTTTGACAATCGAAGGAACAAACGACATTTCTTTTCTAGAGAATGAAAACAATTTAATTATTTAAATCTTACAATATACTAACATAACTATCAGAATATAATATTTTGTTATTTTGGATTTTTTCAAAAAGAAATAAGAATCCATATAATAAATAATACATGAATTAAAATTATCCAGTTCCACTTATCATTATAGAAATAAAACGAAATTATAAAACTGATAAAATTAATTTTAAATATTATTTATTTACACCTGATTTACTGCACTCCATCATATATATTTAGAGAATTCCATATCCATCTATGTGTGTATATACAAGAACATATATATGGGATTATATATATGTCTATAAGCACATATATATATAATCCCATATATATGTGCTTGTACTAATCGCATGTGTATGTCATCCTGATATCTTATGGGGAAATATCACCTATGGAAGAGGATTTAATCACATATAATTTTGAATATAAATTTAAAAGATGGACTTCATGATTTATCATCATGAATTTATTGTTAATGTTTATCTCTTTTTACGAGCTGGAATACACTTTCTCAGCATGGATAAATTTAAAAACTCAACATTCTTTCAATGAGAGCCTACATCCAAAATATACAAGGCAATATACCTCAAAATATATGTACTGAAGGTTTATTTTAGGGTGCAAAGTTATATAAAAAACAAAGCCATGCACGATTAATAAACGTCTCAAAATGACAATTAAACGACTCAAGAAATCTTATAATAAAAAAATAACTTAACTCTGCTTAGCTTTCATCTAGAACAAAACACACGATTAAAGAAAAAAAATAATTTAATTTTGTCGCTGTAAAATTTTATTATAGACCCACGTAATAAATAGGAAATTCTCCCAAAAGAATAGATATTTGCTCGTAAAGACGAATCTAACAGAAATGAACAAAACATGGTTCTTGCTTTAACAGCCTAATTCCAATGACACCAATATTTCATGTAGGGATTTTTTGTTATTGAGATCTCGTAACGAGGAAAAAAGGGGAAGAGAAAAAATGCCTCCAAGGGGTCATGTTAAATAATGATCAAATTGATATATTTTGCTAGAAAAAAATAATGTCACTACGTTATTTTTAAACGAATTTCAAAAATTAAATTACTCTAAAGAATTTGTAAAATGTGCATACTTTGTGTAAAAAAATTTGTTAAAATTTGTACCAGCTGGGAAACACAGAGAAGCGTCAATAGAGAGTCGTTTCGTAAATATAACGTCAGAAGCAAGTATGAAAAATGCGTTTTGGCAAAAATATGCTTATGGCTTTCCTTCTAGAAATCAGCAAATCTACCTAAAACTTTTGGAGCAGTATGATGAAAGATGTGGATTCGCATAGCTTACAAACAAGCAGAAAAACATTCAAGTTTGTATGAAAGATTAACAATAGTGGTTAATTGACCATTGAAACATTTGCACGCCTTTTTCTGCCAATTTTCTTTATTACTTCACCATTTTTTTTTCTTCTTCAAAGTTCATTACAAAGCGTTTTCTTTTATTGGATATAGTTGAATCAAATAAATACACGTATGATGGGTATATTAAGAAACATTTTCTCTAAGAGTTGTCATAATACTTTTATATACTTTCTAATAAGTTAGCTGTTGCATTTTGTTTTGAAAATATGAATATTTAAAGAAATGTTTAAGCTGTAATTACTGTCTGTGGTAGCTGAAAAATCTCCGTAGGTAATTACAATTTTATCCTAATTAATTTGAATATTAAAAATATGGCACAACTTTATAAATTTTTAATAGTTATTCTAATTCAATCGATTGAAACTTCTTTTGATATACCACATTTTCACCAAGTAGATAGTAATAAACAGGCTAAATTTAATACAATTTATATCATTTTAAACGTGTTAAGCAATGTTTCCAATTTCAATTTCTACAACATGAAGTCCTAATAATGTGAACTTGTATCAGATTTAGAAATCAGATTTCAGATAATTAGATTTCTATTTCCTTTTGCTTTGATACACCCTTAACCACATACAGCGATAAAAATAATTCAAATACAAACTTTAACTATCTTTAAGATTTTTGTTTTAAATTAAATTTAATTAATATACATATTTTTTTAACATTACTAGGAATTTAATGAGTTTAACCTTTGAAGTAAGGACTCAAATACTTATAAAGAAATCTCTCGGTTCTTTACTTGTTTTTAGTGATTATAATAAACGTAAATAAAAGTTCAATACCATAGAGATTCAAATTGTCATTCCGAGTAAATTTTCATTTACTGTACTTACTCAGGGTCATTTCTGCTTTTATCAAATTGAAAGGTAATATTATGAGCTTTATTAGCGTCAAAGTAATTTAACACTTTTTAAACTTGAAATCCAAAAAAAAATTTAAAAAAAACAAACATTAACGAGTTTCATTCATTAAATTTTATGTGATCATTAAAAACAGAGTTTTATTTTACCTATCTTCTCAGTTTCTATTAATTTGTGTAATGTAAGTCCATTAAGGGAAAAAAAATCAACAATATTTTATTTTTGCGAATTCTTTATTTAATCTCATTTTCTTGCAACTGACATGGAGATAAGGTTACACTTCCTTTGAATATTGAAATTTAAAAAAATCAAACAAAAACTCACAACTTGGAATTCTTTTAGAAATTTTGTGTTAAATACCTCATTTTTATGAAAATTAATATGAAAAAAGGTAACAAAGATTCTTTAAATATGAATAATTGTAAAATGAATTCTTACCATACGTTTAGACAATCCATTGCAAATTCTTTATTAACATATTTTATTGAACTTTAAAAAATATCATTATATTCCTATTAAAGATAAAAAAATTACAAAAAGAAAGATATAAGATGTAATAATATTTGGTTTGTATAATTAATATTCACAAATAAAAAAAGTATATAAATTTCTATTTCTTGTAATGGTATGTGTGAGAACTATAAATCAATATGTAAGACTAATAAAATATTAATACAATATTCAAGATAAAAATACAAACGGAAAGCCATTAGATGTAATAAGATTTTGTTTTTATAATTGATACTCACAAATAAAAAAAATTAAATTTCTATTGTTTGTAAATGTATGTGTGGAAAATATAATTGAATATATAAGACTGCAAAAATAGTAATACAATATCGAAATATAGGCCTTACAGTAAAATCTAAGAAAATTAAAATGATAAATTTACTTGTAGTAAAGAATAAAATAATTCATAAAGTTTATTTTTTTATGAATCAGTACAAACAAAATATGCACATTGCCGTCTATGATTAATTACACTTAAGTATTGTTTACTTATCTTGAATATGGATAGAGGCAATGATTTCAGGAAGCTTAAATTAAATTTCATTCATCGGTCTGTAAAGTGTTCTCTCTCAAATTTCCCTTTAACTAACTTTTGGGGCTACATTATTACGAAGTCTCTCAAGGAAATCTCACCTTGTAAAAGAACTGTCATGTATGTAAATTAGCATTACTATATAGAGTAAGTATAGTGAGTAGGACTGAGTAAATAGCGGAATCAGAGAGATTCATATTGGACTGAGTAATTGTGAGGCTAGATACTGAATTGGTCTGACTCGGAACCCGTCATTAAAAGTGCACTTGAATTGGATCCAATGATCTAGAATCAACTGCTTAGAGTCACTCGGTTAATTAGAGTTCCTTATTATTATATAAGGTTAAGGAAGCAATTAGTTATTCGATCTATAATATATTAATTTGATTTGACGTAGTTTATTCAAAATTATCAATAAATGGGTTAAACATTTAAGAAATTATTTTTATTGAGTAATTATGCCTAATAAAACAAACTAAGCAAATTCAGTACATATTTATCATGTTTTATAATGGTATGTCTTATGTTTCTGTTGATTATAAAAATAATTAATGAATTTTACACAAAGATAATATAAACTTTACTTCATTCATTAATGTAAAATTTAAATTAATGTAAAATTTATTTTAAATTTTTGTTCAATATATTTTTTAATGTAAGCATGTACGATATATATGCCTAACTCCTCTATTATATATCTAAGATAAAATTTATTTAAAATAATTTTAAGAAGTAATACATATTTAAGAAGTTAAATATATTGCTTAATTCCCTTATTTCAATTCATTACTTATGATTAATATCAATTATGTGTAGATTTACTATATTGCAAATTTTAGAAGCAATTTCGATGAAATTTTTCATTCGTAATTTAATGATGATGTTTACAACTAAAATATAGCAAACTTTTTATCATTTGTTTATTACGAAATGATGATATTACATCATTTATCATTTATCACATCGGTTGTTGCTTAGAATTAATCTAAATACTGTTTTCATATAAAATATTTTGGAAACTAGATATTAGATCATGTAATATTTGAGTTTGTAAATTTTGTCATCACGTTTGTTTAAATTTCTAAGCAATAAATAATAGCAAATATATGGTAACTATAATAAGAAGTGTTCGTAAATCCGGCATTCGATAGATCAGCATATTTTATAGTCCAGTTTCTTAAGCCTGATTTCTGTAAGGAATTAAGGTTCAAGAAACAGCAATTAAATGCATTAGGGAAAAGAATAAACTACATGAATCGGCATCATGCTGATAGAAAGATGACACCGCTTAGCAGTGAAAAAAAGGTATTTGAAAGGAAGGCAGGCAACTATAAAAAAATCTCTTTAAATTATCATTGACTCTCAATATACTAGATTTACTCCATTTATTCATCGGAGTTGCTTTCATGGCGGAACACATCCACACTGAGAACATTATCCCCACTTTGTGGTTACATAACTGTTGTAAATGGTGCTTTTCGCATATCAACAATAATTATCAAAGATAATCAGGTATTAGTATTCAGTATTTAATTCAGATAAATAATAGTTTATTTAAAATTATAAGTCTTAAATATAAATTTGTAATTATCAGAAGCAGAAGCATATCGAGAGAAAATTAAGTCTGACTGCATTCGATATTCAATCAAAGTGAATAAATATACGAGAGATATGTCAAACATTATTCGGAAAAAATTATTTTTACTTATATATATATATATACATATATATATGTGTGTGTGTGTGTGTGTGTGTGTGTTTGTGTTCTAAAATTGGTGTTTCTAAAGTATTTAACGGGAAATGAAGCATTTTCATTTTCACAGAAAATGCATTTTTGAAAAAAAAAATATCTTGCATGGAACAATTGTTTTTCTAACAGCTAAAGATTGGTCAGTTTTCTTTTCTTTTTCCATTTTCACTTATTCTTTAGCTAAGGAACGTGAGAATTAAACATATTGATTCAAAACGAGGTTAACGTTATAGTGTCCATGAAAGGCAAGGATAACTAGTTAATATAATTTTCCTTCTGTGATTATTTTAAGTTTTTTAATTCCTTGAATAATATATGAGCACCGCTATATATTTTTATAATAATAAAGCTAAAATTATTGAATGTAGTATAATATTTTAACTAGTCATTATTTAATAATTAAACTTAAACTTTGGTATAAAAATGATATTAATGTGATTAATTTTCGCTTATTCAGTTTTCAGTATGAATAAAAAACATCTCTTGAAACTTCACACACGTATAACATACTAAAACTGTAAATAAAATAGAAGTATATAAATATTTTTTCAGTACTTAAAGTAACATTAAACAGAAAATTACATTTTCGAATAAAACGAAATCTCAAATAAAACATTCATCATAATTTGATTGAAAATTATAAATATTATGAAATCCAAATGAACTTTTTTTTTCATGTCAATATCCTTTCTCTAGTCATTCATAATAAATTATTTATATATAATCCCTTAGAGTAAATCGTATTCAATTGTTTTTCTTTTGAAGAAATTCATTTCAAATCGCTTACAATCATGTGCAAAACGTAAATGGACAAATTGTATTACTTATTACTTTATTGTTTTGTTTCAAGCAGATGTTCCTTCAAAAACGCATTTCCAGCCCTTTCAGTGCTTAGTTCCATTATTTCTTATTTTGGCCAAGACGTTTTTGATTTTGAATACTTAGAGAAATCTTTAAATCTCTCTTTTGTATATTGTTATTTATTCATATCTATTTTATATTATTCAATATTTTTAAATTTATATATTTTGAAGCATAAAATAATGGTCGAAAATGGAACAATTTTTTTTTTCAAATGTTACATGCGCCAGTAAAAAGCAAAATAATTATTTTTGTTTCAAGATATTTTGAACATAGAGAATTATCTTGTTCAAATGTACATAAATATTGTATTCCTCTGCATTTAAATGTAAAAACGCATTCTGGAAGAAATAAATATAAATATTAATATCTTAAATGGGAAATGTGACGGTTTTTCAGATTTCATGTCTTCTAAAAAGAACATCTTAGGAAAAAATTACATATGGAACAGATGAATGATATTCAAATTTTTCTGAATAAGTACACTTTAAAAAAAAAAATTCAAAAAGCTTTTATTGTTTTTTAAATCAATTTTATTAGAAAAATGATAATAAAAGTTTTTATTATTTTTATTAAACCTTCTAGTATTCATTAAACATAAGGCATAAATTGTTACATAAAAGCTGAAATGCATATATCTGAAGGAATCAAACTTCATTTGTACAGACCATTCATGACAAAACATTAGTTGTTAGAATTGCGAACTTTTTGGTAAGAAAATTGTTTTACAGTTTTTTAACACTCTCTTGTACTTTGAAAATGTCTATTATGTAAGAATTTTACTATTTGTTTACAAAACAAACTCCGTAAAAAGACCAATGTCCTCCATCTAGATTACTGGTCGTAAGCGTAGACAGCCTAGCTCACCAAAGTAACTCAATAAAAAGTATGAACAAATAAAGATATGATGTTAGTGCTTTTGCAACCAAGATATTATGTCCTTTGTCTGACGCTTTAAAACCAAAATTGTCAAAAATTAGAAGCAAAGTTATTATTTCATAAGTAGGGTATTGAAAGAAAACGTGAAAGTAAAGAAGTTATTATTTTAGAAGTAGAGGCATCATACGTGCTCATTAAGGAAAGAGATACGTACTTCTCAAAACCAATATATTAGTATAATGGCTAAGAAAAGAGCGAAAAAGGGTAAATTACTTTCGTGTCCATTATACATGTGTTCCAAAGGGGAAAAATGTGTCTATAATAAGTAAGTTTATTCATTAGCAATTTATTAATTTTATTCCGTAAACTTGATATTTAACATTACCTAAATATGTAACAATTACTGAATGTAATTATTTTGAGTAGTTGTAAATTAAGTTTAGTTGTTACATTTGAGAGTAAATGCAATGTCTGGACGATTGAATGTTATCGCCTATCTGTAGATGGCACTTTGGAAATGTTAATATTGTAAGCATGCTATTTGTTTTTAGAACACTATAATAAGATTGATCTCTGAAAACTATCGGATGTGGTAGACACAAACGCAGACCGTAATACCCACCAAATAACGCGATAAAAAGTATGAACGAATAAATATATGTTTCAGGCCTTCAAGAAACTAATTTTTTAAACATCGAAAAATAGTCACCAGAGAACTTTTCAAAATAAAGTATTTTCTGAATATCTTTTTTGACCAATCCTCAATCAATCAATCCATCTAATTTCCATCCAGGTATCATTATTACTGCTTTCTTTAATTCTAATATTTAATCGAATAATTTAATAATTATTTTAAATTGTTGGCACCTTTGGTAGCTAAATCTATTTTTTTTAAACCTTTTTACGGAACAATTTGCATTATGATTGTTTTAAAAACAAAATATTTTCCTTGATTGAAATACAAAGATTAATTTTATATCAACAAAAGTTTTAAAATGCAGAAGAGAAATATTAAATTACACAGAAGAAGATAGAAACAAAATATTTCAGTTTTAAAAAGGTGCACTAGATAAGCATTACACCTTTATATGCAACATTATACTGAATCAGAAGAATTATCATTATAATAAAAGTGTTTCATAGTATTACCATTATTTTTCTATTTATTATTAAGAAAATAATATTTCTACTGCCCATCTAGACCATATTAATGTTTACCAAGCAAATGTTCCTGTATTAAACAACTTTGTAACTCTATTTTGGTAAATAAGTAATAGTACTCAGATTTTGAAACGACATTTGCTGCCCCTGTCACTGCCGCGTTCAGACGACTAACTGTGACAAACGATTGACAGGGAATGAAGAGACATTTCTCTGGACGCCTTCCGTACTCTCATTGAATCTGTACCTAGACCTGTTGCTTCGTGTATCGCTATCCCCAGTGGTCCTACAATCTACTCAGCCGACGCTGTTCTCGCTTTATAAGAAGTAAATCATTTCGAAATAAACTAATTGTTCCTTTTTGTATCTCTCTGTTTGCCGAGTTTCTCCACTTTCTGGACAATCCTTCTAGTTGGTGCATTTTCAATGTCAAGTAGTGTACATACATATTTATATAAATCATTATATTTTTAGTATTTATATAATTATAAATGTAATATAAGCATAATATTAAATAGTAAGAAATCACACTAAAACAATTGCTATTTATAAGCTATATAAACCATGTTTAAATAAATTTATTTAATGAAAAAGCTTCAAATACTATAACATTAATCAAAAAATTATAGTAAAATTTCATAATAACTAAATCCATCACATTAAAAATATTTTCATAATTTAAAATACACAAAATACTATAGTGTAAAAAAGCCGTCTATTTGCTTAAATGCTATAGAAAAGAATTCAAGAACAAATATTGCAGAATAATTTAAAATTAAAACAAAAATAAACCATTAAATGAAAAGTACAGCCATGTTAAATGAACAAATTTAGTTAAAAACAATAGCAAATCTCAAGAGAAAATAATTAAGGAAAAAACAAAAATAGAGATAATAAACATAATAGAATGATAATAAACGTTAAAGATTATATGTACCTTTTTATAAACACTAAAATTTTTAAATCTAAAAATTATAACTTATATCTTCACATGCAATTTGATATGTACAATCCCATTCAAATATGGCACGATATTACTGAGTTTCAAAACACCAAACAATATTGATTAATTGTTAAATAATATCAAATTAGAGATAGTTACAGAAAATATTAATCCTACCGAAATGAAATATCTCTTAAAAACTTATTAAAACGAAGAAATCAAATTAAAAGGGAAGTTTAATAAGAATAATACTAAAATTAAAATAAATAATTCAGAACTCATATTAAAAATACATAATTTTTGCAGTAAACAAATTTACTAAAATTAGAAATCTGTAAATTTAAAAAATTGTGAAAGAAAATATTCATTAAACACTTGTCTCCATCCGAAGGCTAAGTTTAAATTAAAAATAAAAGCTAATTAGAAAATTAACAAAATCATAATTTATGTAAATAAATATTATAACTGAATACGATTAGGAAAATACACAAAATACGCAAAAAAAAAGAATAGCAAATGTAAACTAAAAAATGTAAAAAAAAAGAAAGAAAGAAATAAGACACACACATATATACATACTTATACGCATGCACATAAACACGCATGTATACAATATAGACACAAAAATATTATTCTATTGATTTTAAATTTTCTTAATCAGTTTTAAAAGTTTATTCATAAATTTATCCAGATAATTTGATCTATTATAGTTAGTGATAATCTTCTTATAGTTAAATTTAAGTTTATTAAATTAATATTTCTGATAATAAAAACAATGATAATATACGTGAAAAAACATAAATAAATAAACAGTTACTCGGGAAAGGTAACTTATGCACATGAAATATAAGTCGTAAATATCACTAATAAATTTAATATCGAAAGTATTCAGATGTATGTCTAAATATTCTGTTTCAGATATATTACTAGACATTTGATTTAGATTTATATAATCAAAACAAAAAAGGTATGTTAGGTGTATCATCAGAAAATTTTTTCTTAATTCAAAACAAGAAGATTATCATGATATCTACTTATAATAAAATTATCCATCATGTTTATAATAATGAAAGTCGATATTGGTCAAACTATTACCCCGCAAGTCTACATACCTAATTCGCTTAACTTATTTATCTTTATCATTAAGGGAATTTTTTATGAGCAAAATTAGTTAAAGATTTCAATTTATCATTAGCAAAACATGCATTAATATTATATTCCTTATAAATAATTAACATTACTTTAACTAGATCTTATATATATATATATATATATATAGAATTAAAGAAGTCTTCAAATCATAATTATAAACAGCAATCACATACAGTACTATTTTTATTATTGAAGTTATTTTTAAAATATTTTGACAAAATGAATATTTTTACAATCCGAAAGACATTATTAAGTAGACACTGTTTTTTGAAGAATATCAACAAAAAATCGAATTTCTAAGAAATGACATGATTGTTATATGTACGTAGAAATACAATTATGGCTATACTGATGACGAATTTATAGATATTGAAATGTATTACTTTTACAAAGAAGAATTAAAATATTTTATTTATATTTGTTTCGGATGCAAGTTTAAATACTTTAATGAAACTATCTGGATGTATTGTTTTGCAAATAAGTTTTAGTTATGTTTATAAAAAATTATTCTTATCTATAACACTATTTATTTTCAAATTATATAATTGTTACAGATTAGCTATTAAACATAGTGAATGATGTATATAGAAATTTATAAACACGTATAGTTGCATTAATAAACTCTATGAGTGGTACAATTTTCAAGAATTAAGCACAGGATTGATAAAAAAGAAATTTGAAATTGTTAAAAACTTTCTGAGACAATAAGTATAATTTCCTGTTATTTAGAGCTTTAACATAAAAGAAAACCCAATTGCTTACGGTCTTATTACTCGAACGAGCGATGGGTTTTAATTTCTAATAAATAATAATTTTTTAGTTTAAATGTCAAACACATTCACCGAACTCATTCTGTTTAGTATGGTTTTTTTTAAGACCTCTAACAGGGAAAGTGAAAAAAAAAAAATATTGCAGTTTAATGTTCATTTCCAAATTATAGATAAAAGAGCCTTTTCTTACCAATCGCAGAGAAAATAACTTTTTTCAGGAAAAGCAAATATTGCCAATGTTAGATGCTTAATTATAATTTTTAATCGAAAATTCGTTTGTAGTGAAGGCCCTGAGGTAAAATGCTTGGATTCATATTGAAATTATGAAATGTTTAATTTAATTTAATTTAATTTAACTTTATCAATCAAGCATTCGATTTCAATCAAATATTGTAAAATAAGCAATGAAGAAATTAAATTCATTGCAAAAAATAGGAGTATTTAGTTTCTAGTTTTGAAATATCTTACTCTTTTAATTATTTTAAGTAAAACACAAATAAATTGTTCAATTTTTTGTTCATTGTTTTCATAATTTAATTATAATACGAAAAGAATTTCTCAGGAACTGAACAGAATTTGGGGAATTAGTGCCGAAAATACCTTCATTTTTTTGGTTTCTTTAATTTGCGTTAAAAGTATTATTAGTTATTATTATTTCTATTGAGTTATTTAATCAACTGTGGACTTTTTAGAAAACTAAGAAATGCTTTCTGTAAATAAGCGGAAGATAAAACAGATTTAATGAATTCTTATTTATCTTACATCTATCATTGAGAAAAATTTTATCTTTTTTTGTAAGTTGAAATGACCCCCATGGATGTTCTTCAGATTTAACCGAAATGTTATGATATCAATACTTCATAATATATTCCTATCATCCATCAGGGAAAAATACTTTTTTGTGCAAGAAGCTCTTATTATATATTGTGTAATTTGCTCTTTAAACAGTTTGTACCACAATTGCTTTAGAAATTCATTATTTTAGAATAGAAATAAAATAAACATACCGATTAATCTTAATATTCGTTTTATAACAAGTACTTAAAGTAGATGGTTATGTCATAATCGAAGTTGTAAAGTTCGTATTTTGCACTTAATCTAAAATAAAATTAATGTTTATTAAAATAGGTTAAATTATTTTTAACATTAGCCCATTGATTCTTATTACATCGAATTTCCTGTAATATTTTTGAAATTACTATTTCCACTTTAAAGCTTTTTATTCAATCAAGTACAAAAAATTACGAAACTTCACTGAAAAGATGTGCATCCTTAAGCCATAATTCTTTAGTTATGGCTTAAGGACACTCGTGATTCTTTTGTATCTAAAAGGTACGTATACTTTCTATGTAATGCGTTATTCACTGTTTGAGTTAGTCTCCATCCCTTTCCGTGAGACGCATTGTTACGAGTACTATGCAGGGGAGCAGTATTTGCCCTTCAGCACCCCCTAAATTTGCATTGAACAAAAAGAAGCTCGTTGCTGTTGATACTAAACCTTTATTTTATTATTTATCGTTTGCTTTAATTTTAACTGCATTTAGCGTAATTATAATCAATTTAATAATTAATCGTTTGTTTGAATTTTAATAAAAATTAGCGTAAATATATTCAATTTAACAATTTATTGTTTCCATTAATTATATTATCTCAAAAGTTTACTGTTGCCCATTTCTCTATAGTATTTCATTGTTTACATTAATCCTTGTATTTGATTAAGCAATTTAATAATAATTATAAAAAATAGCACACCTTGGGGGGCTAAATCTGTTCTTTGAAAAACATTGCATAGGACTTTTTATTATTATTTTATTAGTTTTTATTTATTATCATGAATATTTATTTTAATTTTTTTTATTTTATTTTATTTAATATTTTAGTTACATTTTCTGCCATTTGGAGATTTAGGCTTAAAAGCGAAAACCATTCGATCCTGAAGAGACGCCCGCGGGGGGGGGGGGGGGGGGGGGGGGGGGATGGCGGGTACCATTATGAAAAGGTTAAAAGACATTTGGAACAACTAGTTTATAAACATATTCGACAGCCTTTTTTTAAAAAAAATTAAACAAGCGTCTCAACGCATTCTTGTGAGTACTATCCATAACAGTAGCAATTGGTTTTCAGCACCTACTAAGTTCCCCTTGAATAAAAATTACCCTTTTAGATATGTACAACACCTTAATGAAACCTGTCTACGATATAACATTCGAAATACAAAGGTGTAAGTGTCAAGAAACGAGGAGTACTGAGCTTCTGACCATCAGATAGTTTATTTTTAAATACTGCTGGCTATATTGGGTTTTAGATGATATTCTGGGGAGTAGAATGAATTCTCGTATGTTTGAGTCGATTGAAAAATTTTACAATGTTGTGTTCTGAAAATTAACTCGATTCCGAAATTTGTCTACCTAGGAGTGGAAGAGCGTAACTCGGAGTTTTCTCCCAAAGAGAATTGCATAGTTCCAGATTTTACAGTGATGGTGCTTTGGACTGTACTAATGTATAAAAGTGATATAGTGAGTGTAAAGAGTGCAGAAAAATTAATTAATGAAATCGTGGTTTTGAACAAAAACATTCAAGGCCTCTGTCTCTTGAGACGGCAATGAAATTTTCCTCATTTAATCTATGTATCTGCTGGAGCAATTAATCCCTATTGGTTCCAAGGAATCATAAAAAATTCCGAAGGCGATGCAGGATAGAATAAGGAAAGTGTGAACGAAGATAGTTGAGTATGTTGCATGAAAATACTCATTCAAACACTACCAGGATTACAAGAAATCACTTGTATTCCTTGAAATCAGCCATCATCAAACACTTTTCTCGCACGCCTAATCTGGAAACTTCATTTTTTTTTGTACCTTTTCACCTATCTGCAATTGCATATCGGTGGGAAAGTAGATTTCAACCTCCAATATGCTATAGAACGTCATAAAACAATAGAGCTATCAGGAGGCGTGGAATATTCTTAATAAAGGTACACGAAAGCGCATTCCTTGGCTTAGAAAGCGAATTTTAAAGGTAGATGATAGGATCAAAAAATTTGTGTTTAAGTATGTGAATTTGTAAAACATATATATTATTTTAAGAATGTGAGTAATGTTATACATTTTAAGAACAACTGTCATATATTTAAATACAAAATTTTCAGAACTAATTATGATTGCCTTCGTACTCCTCCTGAGTGTGAAATCAATAAAAAAATTATCAATAGAGCTGATTGTGGAACGGTGGGTAATTTGCAATAATTCTTGAATTTTCAAGATTATTTGCATAGAATATATTATTAATACAGTATTAAAGAAAAATAGGGAATAATGTAGAGAAAAGAGTGCAATTTTAATACATTTTAGTAATTTTTTTTTCTTTTACGAATGTTGCTGGTTAGTTTTGAGGAAATTATTAATGGGGCAGAATTGAGAAACATGAGTAACTTTAAGCAAGTAAAAAAAAAAAAAAAAAAAAAACTTTTAAACTCAACTTTTAAATTTCATATTATTATCTTTATAATTAGGTTATAGAACTGGAGCTTGAAAAGTTTTACAAGTCAAGATAATGCGAAAGCCCTTTACATTAATAACTTCTTTCAAAAAGTCCTTAGAAAAACATAGAAAAACAAATTATTTGAGAGATTTTTTTTATGAATCTTATTTTTCAACATAATCTTCTCTTAACTCTATACACTTTTCCAAGCGTTTCTCTAACTTTTTAAGACTATCTGAACAGTAATATTTTGGTAGGTTCTCAAAATAAGCATTTGCCTAAGTGATGACCGCATCGTTTGACTCGAACCGTTATTCACCGAGCCATTTTTTAAGTCTAGAAATAAAAAATTAAGTCACTGGAGGCCAATTTTACGGTGGATGCCTTAATAACTCGAACTCTTAATTCCATAATTTTCGCCATCAAAACTGCAGATGTGTAGAACCGTGAATTTTTTCGAAGGAAGGGAATCTTTTTCTTTTTCTTATGAAGTTGTTTTCCTTTGATTTATTTGCTTTACTAGTGTCATAACGACGCATTTTACTATCCAGTTGTTGCTCTTCATTTTTCCAAATGATTGTTATAGATGGTTCTGTGTGCAAATAAAAAAAACAAAGCCATTGCCTTGCTGGGCGATTTCACCGTCTTTGCATTCTTCGGAGCCGTTTGCTTTCAGGTTTCTATTGTTTTGACTGTTCACGACAAGACAGGTTTTTTTGTCTCGACGATAAAATATTGGCACAAAACTCATCGAGATTGAGATGAAAGCAGCAAAGTCGGCCAATCGATTTCGTTTGTTATCCACTGAGGACGAACGCGGCACCTATCTTGTCATCATTTTTTTACGCTCACTTGCACGTGCAATTTTGAAAACACTGTAATCTTTTCCACTGGACATCCGAACGAGGTTCAGGGTTCGTGAATATACTGCCACGTTTAAAATCTTTTACCCTACAGTAAACAGTTGCAAATACAGGAGCAGATGTACTATGAACTTCATACAACTCAGATTTATCTCTTTCGGTGTTAATCACCTCTCGAAAACCTTTTTTTCTTCAATTTTTATAAATAAACAATCAAGTTTCTTGATTCAATCAACAGTAAAAATAAAATCATGTAATTGAAATAACTGAGACTTTTACAGCTGTCTATTGTGTCATGATGCTTATCGAAAACAATTTATTTTCGATGATACACTCACCCTCTCCTGGATTTTCAAGGGAATTATTGAATGAACTTTTTTATAAATTTTCGCTAAAATAAAATATCAGTTAATAACTTAGTTCTTATTTATTTAACTTCTTATATGTCATTTTGAAAAAAATTGTAGAACTCTAATTTCTATCTTATCTTTCTCAAAATTGATTCGTAACTTTGTAATACATTCTCACACTCTTGTTGCTTTAACTAACCTCTGAGTTGTTTTACTAAAGTGTTTGTGATCAGTGCTGCGTATTGAGAAAGATCCAGTATATGTGTAAATTAGTGTTGCTATAAGAAGTGCAGTGAACTGAATTGAGGGAAGGGTGTAGTAAATTTCGGCGGATTCAGAGTAACTCTATGTTCGTTCAAAGAATTGTGATGTAACTAATATTCTAATCGAACAAAGCTGCTTCTAGGATCCCAAATCTAGAAGTTTATTGGAATTGGATAGAGTGGTCTAAAGTCAACTGATTTTAGAGTACATATCTCAATTATAATATTTGGCGAAGAACAACATTCTATAACCACTTCAAATGATTAATTTGTTTTGATAATGTTTATTTAAAATTCATGAATAATGTGCTAAAATATATTTGGCTAGTTATTATTGCGCCACACACTGTATCAGCATTGTTCATTATTTATGATTAATTCACTTCTTTTCTACCGGTTTTCCTTCAGTGCAATATAGTATACTACTTTTAAAAAAATCACTATAACAAAACTATAATTATCCAACGAGCAAATGTTGCCGTTTGTGTCTTAAATGTGTTATTTACTAAATTTCAATTACTGCTTCTTCTTCTTCGTTAATTAAGAAATTGAAAAATAACTTATTAAAGATTAACTTTGAGTTAGAAATGCTACTTCGAATAAAAGTGTAAGAGTAATATCAATTTTTCGCTTTAATTTGACTCTAGAAACTACTTTAAGTATTTTATTATTACTTTACATATAAAAGTAAGTTTGCGTTCAATCCTATTTTACCAACACTAACATATGTGATATGTATCTGTAGGATATCAATTATATTTTAATAGTATAAATTTAAGGTAAAACAAAAAATCCTTATCGTTATTTATAGACCTGAAAATGAACGTTTTCTTTACCTTGAGATTTTAAATGTGGACACAAATATACTACATTTGATTGAAAAGCAATGCTTAAATGATTTAAATATTTCAGCAAAAAATGAAAAGATAAATCACTTTTCAATATAAAAGTACATTAGAATGTAATACTCTATAATCAAAAATGTTTTATATGTTCGGTGATTTTTACAATTATTTGTATATCTTAAGATCTGTGCGCACTCTCTATTGCAATTTTTTCATGTATCAGCATAGAAGGTATTCTTTTCTGTTACTAGTCTTACAATTTCAACGAGAAGAATAATGTGTTGTAATTGTCGACTCCAAGCATTAATGTCAGTTTCTCTTTATTGTCAGAACTAAAGTGATGACCCGTTATTTCAACGTTATTTCCATGAGAATGAACGAAACACTCAAGATTCAAGGTCGAGTGCAATGACGCTTCGGATGCTTTAATTTTATTTTTGCGTAGGTCGCATTCTTCAGTACTTAGTATACTAACGACACCAGGGAATAAATAAACCACAATGGTAACATAAAAACTATATGTAGCTTTAAGATAAAACAATAATGTTGAGTATCAAATATTTAATAAAAAAAGCAAGCTATGGAGAGATGAATGTCTTTCTGTTTATTCAAGCTTCACATTTTAATGTGGCCGTCGTAGCCTAATGGTTATGGTCGCAGAACCACGGCAGGTACTGTTGTTGAGAGCTGGATTCAAGCTAACTTTGAGTTAGTGGTGTGCTGGATTTAAGCTAACTTTGGAACTACCATGTAGTTCTTAAGTGAGCTTCACTTTAGTAAATTCACTTTAAATCTTGACTACGCCCCAAGTTAGGAAGTGCTAGTTCAAATGTGGCCCTCATCATTTAAGAGAAGCTCAAAATTACATTGTCCGTTCCCAATGGCTGTTTCTTCTCAATGCGAAGGTAATAAGCATTATAAATATTTTTTTTATCTTTTTAGATAGAGTGGAGACAGTGTCTTTTTATTCATAATTTAAATTTTTTCCACATAGTTAATCAATTTTAACTTAGTGAATAGAAATTTAATGTAATATCTTCTAACTTATTAAAGTTTGATTTCAATGTAAAACAAGCATTTCTAAAAATAAGCATTGATGTAAGATGTTTGCTAATTTTAGACAGAGTAAGCATTTAAGGTAAATAATGTTCTGTTTCAAGAGCTATGACAAAGTACTTCCTTGAGTTTAATGATTTTAAGGTCTTCTTAATGTATCACAAAGATTATTTTTATAAATTATTTTTGGGGAGAAGAAACAACCTAAACCACAAAATTTTCAAGACATTTTAACAGTACATCATATAAAAATAAAGGGAATCAGCTACATTTCGAAATATAATTTTTGATATGCACGCTTAAAAACAACAATCGAACATTACCACGTAATTGGTGAATGACATAAGAAGGATTTATAGATTTCACAAAAATGCATCAATATTCGTCAAAAAACTAAAAGGAATTTTGTCATTAATCTTAAACTATAAAGAACATTACGGTGTCATCTATTTTACACTTTTTTTTTCTTTCTTAAGAGAAATAAAGTTTGAGGGAGAATTTTCTTCTTTGTAAAACATTTTTTTTCAAAACGAGAGAAAATGAAAATTGATTCTTGTTTCTACAAATAATAAAGTACTATCATAGTTTTTTGATAAAATAACCACTTAGACTTGTTATTTATTTCGTAACTCTCACATTAAAAATGAAAAGTCTTCTGGAGGAAATGAATTCCTGTTCAAGGGTATTTACTTTTTTGTTATGTTACTCGAAGAAACTTTTCTTTTTCGCCATGCTTGCTAGAAAAAAAAGTAGCATTGTATCATATTTATTATTACTCCAGAAAATCTATTAAACAAAAAAAAAATATAAGTAATTTTATACGATTAGAAATATTTCTTCAATGCAAAATATTTTTCAGAAATTAAAATTTTCTAATGTGTTTATTGCAGTAGATTAATTAATTGATTTGTGTTTATTTTGAACCATGAGAATATTACAGTAAAATAAGACTACGTATTTCCTCTGCAGTTGTGGTCTTCAGCAAAAACGAAATGGATATACTCGTTGGAAATTGCAACCGACAGGGAGCTCCTTTTCAGCTCGGAGTATTAGGTACCGGAGAATTTGGTTCGAATACCTAAGGATTAGGTATTCGAACCTGCTCTCATCACACAAGATTAATCTACTTCTTTGCTACGAGATCAAAAAATGATTTGAAATGTGAAAAAAAAACAGAAGCCAACTGTACTGGTTTGTCAGATTGTGTAAAATGACAGGATGCCTAGTGTTTTAACATTAATTTACTTTAATTAATTTAAATATTATTGAAAATATTTGCAGTAATATAAAGTGCTAGTTACAGTTACATTGACTATACAAATTTAACACTTATAAAATATCTATTTGCACATTAGAATAAAAAATTAAAATGCATATTCACACACCATTCTAATCAAAAGTTAGGAGATCTCTGGTTTCATTTCCAATTTGGAAGTTTTTGAGTGCTAAAAAGGACCATGACTCTTGAAAATAGTAGGACATAATATTTCCTCTTGGTTGGAAAGCTGAAATTTTTATTTTAGCTATTAGAGACTGGTCACTCCAAACGATAAGAAATGAGATATTTATGTGTGGTGTGTGGTGCTTGGGTTCCCAAGAGATTGCAAATATATGAGATCAAACCTAGAATACCTATGTCACTTTTCTTTTAACATGGATCCAGAAGCATATCAGGAAACTCTTTGTCTCGTTGAAACGGGTGCCCCTAACTAACCTGTATAATATGCGTGCCCATCAGGCATCTTTTAACTCCGTTATCATTCTGATTTTTGTTTCGCAACGATCTTAAATATTATTAAAATCATAAGTGAATAGACTATTTATGAGATAACCGAAAAAGCATTTTGTATAACAGCCATGAGTATTTCAATAATTTATATTATTATAAAATACATATTAGTTATTTATTTACATAAATGTCCTTACATATAATTATAATCACAATATTTCTAATGGATAATTGTGCGTTTTCCTCCTCAACAAAGTTCTTGGGTTATTTGATAATTGTGTTTGATTTGATAAATTCATCTTGCGATAGTAGTGCACTTATATAAATCAGCATTCCTATGTAGATATGAAGTGATTAGCAGATAATCCGGTAGAGAGTTTAGGTGATATAGAGATTTGAGAGGAAATAGAGGGTTAGCAGGGTCGTAGTGTACTCGTCATTATAGTAAGGAAGTTAATTATTCTTCAGATACCTTATAATTCAACCAGATCCCGCTTGTAAATTGTATTCCTTACTTTTATCCGGATTCGCTTTAATTGAAATAAGTACATCTTCAGTTATAACAAATTATGGCTGAAGACGTGAGTTAATACCTCTCTATATTTATAATAATGATGGTTTTCTGATAAACTATAATAAAGAATAAAAATACTTCCTTTTCTACGATCAATTCTTTCCTGATTGAGTTTCGATGTCTAAGATCCTACATAGCCAAGATGATGCATCCACATTAATTAAGATTAACAGTCGACACGTGACTAGAAACTAGTATAAACAAAGCACAATACTTTCATTTTATGCAGGAAGCGTAAACAAGTGACACCAACTTGGTAAGGTGAACGAAAGCAAAAATATTGTATTGAATCATTTTTTTTGAAGTAAGAAAAATTCTGCCATTGCGCAGAAGAAAAGTACTTGAATGAAGGCTATGAGTACTTGATGAAAAGTACTTGAATGAAAAAAGCAGCACTCGTCTTGAAGGAGCTGACAGAAGAAGACTTCGATCACAATTTCAAGCAATGGAAGATTCGCAAGAATGGTCGTAAGGAAAGAGTAGAGGTGTATATTGAAGATTATGATAAGTAAATATATACGACATCCAAGAAAATATTTTACAGCTACAGTCTCTTTATTTAATAGCCAGACTTCTTATAAATCATCAAATGAGTGTGTACTCATTACTACGTTCAGGAAAGAACGCCGCTAATTTTCCGCCTCACATCCCAAAAAATGACCTCAAACCATCCGAAAATGTTTTGTTTTGGATACACATTCTTTCAACTTTTGTTCCAGGTAAGAGAGAACATTAAGATAAACTAATGGATCTCACACAGATGCCAAACTTTGTGTTTTGTACTTTTTAGTAAATAAAGTTTCATACTGTTATGTTTTTAGCCAAGAAAAATAAAAAATCTGGCTAATCATGAACAACGCATTTCACAGCTTACTGTAGAAGTCAGATGTTTTGTCCAAAACGCCACCGCATTCAGTACGAACATCAACAATGACATGCTCCAATATCTCTGTGGGAATCGGATTTCTGTATTGGTGTGAGAAATAATAATTTAAACTTTAATAATCTAAATTTAAACTTTACAGTAACTGTAAATTTTAAATTTAGAAGTTCCCTGCTATGAAATATTATCTATTATCAAAATTACAATACTTTTTTAGATTTAGTAAATTTGTAACCGATTATAAATTTTTAATAGCCTCGGATGTATAAATATCTCTATTATATAACAAATATCAATAGAGGTGATTTATTATTGTACAATTTCTGAATTAGAAGCCCTAGCAATGAGTGAACCTAATAGTTCTGAAGAGGTACGTTGTTCAATAAACGCATCGCTATAATTTAACAATAATACATAACAAATAAATAGTGTATTAATTTCCTAAGATGTCTTACCACGATCATATGGGTTTTTTTCTATTAATTCATGAAATGGCATTGGTTTGCTTTAGTTTTCATCTCTCGTTGAAAGCAGCAACAACGGGAATAAAAGCGCTTAATAACTAACCCGACAAGAAATTACTTGTAAGCTGGGTTATTTAATGCGTTTCTACAGGCCCAACCAGGACAATATTTGGTCAAATCCGTTGATAGGGAAGTCAAATTACCTCCGTCACCAAGGTCAACTAACCTAAGAAAAACATTTGGAAACTTCTCCACCAAATAGCTGACGGCACCAGCCTATGGTACTACACATACCAGGCTGTAGCTACTGGTTGAATATATCACCTCCTATACAGATACTTTCTTCTGTATGTCTAATCCAGACTCCTTTACTCATGAATCACGACTAGTGATATTAACGATTATGGTGCTATCACGTATGATCCTTGTAGTCCGAATATTGCAATTTCAGCTTAACATTTGTTTCTAGCCCTCAAAAAGGCGTTGGAATAAAAAATTATTTCATCCAATGAATATGCAGAAAACTTTGTGTATAAACAGATTCGTACACGTATGACTTTTTTTCATAAAACATAATTTTTGCAAGAAACCCCAATATGTTGGTAAAACAATGTAGTAATTGTACTTAAAGACGTCTTAAAGATGGTGTGCTGTTTAGCATTTCTAACTGGGAGCAATGCCAACCCAGGTTCGAATTACGGTGACATCGAGTATCACAGCTGATCATTAATACATATTACTACTTAATAAGGAAATATAATATTTGTTAAGTCCCATTTATATTAGAAATAAAAAAATGAATCTTTTTTCCATCTATTCCTTATACCATTACTTGATTTAAAAAATTCTTTTACGGAAATCCAAGTAACAATTTTTAGGATTTCAATTTAATGGCTAAATAAAAGATTTCGTTACAGATTATTTTGGCCATGGAGTTTAACTCTAAAAAGGTATAAAATTTATTCAAATAGTGTTAAATTATGCATAAACTATATACACTTTTATTTATATATAAATGAATTTTAAAAGCTACAAGTATTGCTATGAAGTGTATTTGATATTTCTTGGGAAAGAATAAGGAAATTATCATTTTTCAACTCTCACTTCTACAAGATTCGTATTGTAGATTCATTTGAAAATGTGGCTGTAGTAGCCTGATGTCCATGGTCGCCAACCAACGTTAATTCTAATGAAGTCATGGTTTCGAAGCGTGATACTATTGAAGATTCGCCATATAAAAAGACTGATACACGTTCAGTCTATCGATATTTCATGTCCATTTCTTGGTGAAGTGGGGATGTTTGTAGAGAGAGGTGCCACCTTGGGTGTCCTCCAAGTCACTTGACTGTGGTACAAAATTGCAAAATTCATCGCCAATAGCTCTCGTGTTGCTATTAAGCAGAATATTAATTAACAATAAATCTAATTCATTTTTAAAATAGCGATCTCATTTGGAAGTTCCAAAACTATTTAATAAACTCAAGCACTCTTTCTCAATTTGTTCTCGTATTATTTTATGTTCTGAGGCTTCAAATTAAAATTCGATTTAATTCGAAATCGAAATCTTTTTTTCTAACGTAAGTCATTGTTTTTATATTATAATTTTAAAATTTGTGTTTTTTCTTAGGTGCAGCAGCACTTTTCGGGAAAATGTTATTGTGTTTTTTGACAGGCTGGATGAAAAGGTATATTTTTAAAAAGTAAGCTATTTAATTATTTTAAAAGATTTAAATTTAGTTTACGTGCTTGTAATAAATGAATTACATAGTTTTAACCAAGTCAAAATGTTATTTTGTTCACCATTGATCATAAAATTTGTTTTTTACTTGAATGTTATTTAAGTGCTATAACAAAAGAATTCCTATTAATTAAAGATTGTTTCATTTTCAGATCCCTAAGATTATAAGATTAACTTTTAGATAATAGACTTAAATATTTATAATAGAGAAGAAATTTATTTGCACTTTTCCAAAGAATTGGAGCAAATTTGTTGAACTTTATTATAAAGGGGGTTTGACATCAATTTCGAGATTTGAAGTAAAGTTTTAAGTATTTAGTAAATATTTTAAAATAATATTCCCAACACTAGAAAACTATATTGATTATTATGAACCCTGCTTCTCTGTCTACTTCTGATCTCGGCACAAACTTTCAAAGCAGGCATTTTGTCTCCCTTTCAAAATGTTGAGGTGCTGATTGAACTAGAACCACATCTTACCATAACTAGTTATACACCCCCCACATGTATATATATATATATATATATATATATATATAAAGGACGGACAACGGAGCTGTTGAAAGATTCCATCTTCAGCTCAAGAATACTCTGATGTCAACATCTGCTTGATAGCTGGGTGAAAACTTTTTCTTTCGTTTTAATCAACATAAGGAGAAAGTACAAAGACAATCTGGATGCAACTTCAGTATAGTTGGTTAATAGAATTACATTGAAGCTGCTTCGGGAATTAATTTCCATTTCCTAATGTGAGTGCTACAAAGTTTTTGCAATCCTATAGAAGTCATGTTCGTGCTTTGAGACCAGTATTTGCATTCCTTCATTGTTCTTGTTCTATATTCATTAACAAGAACCTCTTTCTTTCATTTTGCGTTTTCACACGAATTGATCTATTTCGAAAGCCACGGGAATCACTCTACGGTGGTTACTACAGGGTACTGCAGAAAACACGCAAAGTGTTTACATTTGAGATTGACTGAAATCAATATAATGTTACCATTGGCCGTTCGCGAAATCATCTGTTTCTAAGCGAAATTAACACAGAGACTCCCTCTCTTGTATTTTCTCTTTATATTGCTACTAAATATGGAACATGTTCCTTTCATGTAGTGTGATTCCAGAGTTCACTGTCTTCGTGTCTGCAGAAGAAGTACTGTGGCCACTTGTGATCGCTCAGCATTCAAGCCTGCGTTACACTATTACTATGAAAATGTACGTGTTATTATGGAAAAGCACGCCTTCTGAAGTGTATTAAAGATGAAGTGAATTCAAGTTCTGCTAATGATCTTTAAGGAATAAATAGAAGAATCACTGAGGAAGTTAGCCGTTACTCTCTTATATTTGGGATTTTCTCCTTTTTTATTATTTTGTTTGCAGGTCAAATCATTAGCTTACGTTTTCCTAATATTATAAAAAATGAATTTTTATTTTTGACAGAGAAGTAAAAAGTACATTATACTCTGATATAACTCAGAAATTTGAATGTGAAAGTTATTACTTTCTTTTGCATATGGAATAAACTGGAATTATATTGTAATATGCATGTCCATTTGTGGACGAAGCCTAGTGGTTATGGTCGCGGACTCATTGTCAGCTTGTTTTCCTCGAATCGTAGGTTCTAGTCTTAATTCCGCTAAAGATCCATCATGTAGTGGGGCTGATGCAATTTATATCTGGTTTAGGTCCAAAGTCCTCCCGTTGGCGTTGTGTGAAAGCTCAGAGAGACAGTTGCCAGCTTAGTGTGGTCCTCGTCACTTGACAGAATATCAAAATTACGAGGTCCGTCACCAATATCCCCCGTGTTCCTTCTCAATGTGACGTTAATATACAATTATATAACTTGCATGTACTTTTATGGCCTCTGTGTATAATGGTTAACATGTCTGACTGCTGTCACTGTCCACTCAGTTTCGATACATGGTGTCTTTGACTTCGATGGCTTGTCGTTGGTCAAATCAACCCTTCCTCCATCCTGTAATCATATTTGAGTACCAAGTTCGCTTGGGAAGTAAACTGATGGCTTAGCGTTGGGATGGACATTCACCCTGGACACAAACGTGTAATTAGCACATCAAGTTCACAGGTTACAGAACCAGAGATTAGCACCGTATGATGGGATTATTTAGGTTAGGGCAGACTTTAATTCAAACAAATTAAAACAAGATATTAAAAAATAGAATTAGTATAATTTCGGTAAGCAGTATGTCAAAAAAATCTTTCAAATAAGACTTCTTATATTTGATCCCCTCACATACACACTTATGACACGATACAAATAACCAGCCGTAAATTAACGGAATTAAATATTCCGAAAATGTAAACATAAGAAGAAAGGATATTATATTCACTTACAAGATACATATTTTATACTTTACCAATATTTGTTCACGGTTTGATTTCAAAAGTTCTAAGGGTTTGGTACCCAATTCATTTTTAATAAAATAACGTCTTAATAACGTCTTAAGTTACACATAACCTGAGGGTACTCAAGGACAAATTGTTTTACGACAAGAGTTGCAGAATAATTCAATAACTTATTTTATATTCTCAGTAATATTATTATTAAACTTAGTAATTTTTTTATTATATTGATGTGCAACATAATATGTAGCTTTAGGGGTTTTTGTCATAAATGTATTAACGCTGAAAATTGGCTCATTTACATAAATTATTACATTCAAATACCGTCATATTTAAGGATAAAGAAAGATAAAGAAATCCGATTAACTAAAGTCTTGCAGCCATTAACCCTCTATAGCTCATTTATACAGGTAATATTTAAATATATATTCCTCAGCGGGTATAAAAATACATATATTTGGGCTCTTAATAACCAAATAATGAGTAGCTAATTTAGTCATTTCGATTATTTAGAAGAAAAAAAAGTTTAATAGTGTGATTAAGCTACTCGCATGCATTAATATTGCATACATAAAATGGTATAGTCTAGACAGAATAGAGCAGCCTTAAGGCATAAAAGACTATGATAATTAAATAATATCTCACGGTTTTTTTTATGTTTAAGCTTTTAAGACATCATTTAGAGATTTTAAGTTCTCATTATCGTAAAGGTTTCGTGAAATGTTAAATATGCTTTATAAATTAATCATTTTTGTCGTTTGAATTAGAAGTAAAAAAATCTTGTTTTACTATTTAACATCTAAAGAAAAGAAACTGGCCAAAAACTATTAATTAGAGAGTGGCCTTGAGTCAATTTTTCCTATTTTATTTGTGACTATTCTACAGCAATAAGATCTTGAATCCGGCAATAACACAGCCTAATACACGGCAGAATTTAACTATGAATTTACAATAATTTTGTACGAATTTGGATCTTCACTCCAACCCTGACACTCAAGTCTGTGGTACTTTAATATTCGTTGTCCCTGATGTCCGCTTTCTCGTAGTAATTTTCAATTCCAAACCCACTTCCTCATTTCATGCATATGCGGAAGAAGAGTCATAATATTTTTAAATCAGTTGCAAGTGTTGTTAAACACACATCTAATGGGAAACAAATCGAACTCCAACTGTATCAATCGGTCATTGTATCACGGATCTTTTACTATTGTATTAGGCGTATCTGTCTGTAACTATACCTTCCGAAAATTTGATTTCTTTCACCCAACTGCTCTGATGCGTTTAGTAACATAGACTGCGCAGAATGTATGTCGAACGCAACCAGTTGCCATTGGCCATGCAGTGTAAGGAACTTTAGCGTAAATATTATCTTCATATTTAATGAGCATCATCTTGCCCATTTCTAAATGTACATTTAAGCCCATTTTTATAATGTTTATAAAAATGGGCTTAAATGTACAAATGGGCTTAATGATTATATAATGTTCCTCCGTCCGGATCTTCACCTTTCTCCAAAAGGGTGAATCTTCTGATTATGGAAGTCTATCTACCTGGCGAAGGAGTGCAGCATATGAGTTCTTCCAATTTCCATCATAGAATATTTCTAGATTTTAACATATTAGACCACATTTTTTTACTTTTTATTCTTGTCAGTATAAAAAGATGGATGGGATTTCATTCCCATATATTTGAACGGATCAAAAGGAACTGTGTACGTTTAATGTGGCGTCATTTTTGATGATATCAAACGCAGTTACCATCAGGACATTTCTTGTAGTATTTGTACTAATAAAAATGTCGCCTTTTAAAGGTCCTGAATGTTTTTCACAATTTCGGTTCATGTAAGTTGTGCATCTATCCTGACAGCACGAGTGCCAGGAAAATGTAGACAAACAGAATAACCTGAAGTAACTAAAATCGCAGATATAATTCACCAATTGTTCAGAAGGGTTTATATTAATTAATATTTAGGGTCTTGTAGCCGTGTAAGTATATAAAGTAAAGAAAAAATGAGCTTTGCTGTGCTGTGTGTGCACGATCGGTAATGAATCCTCTTCCATTAGCATTCCTGCATTCTAACATCAGACGTTTCATTTTAACTCTTTGAGGGGCGATATATTAAAAAAAAACACATTAAATTTTAGTTAAAATTCATCTGATATGAATCAATAATGTTAAAAGGACACAATACCAAGCGGTAAAATTAATTTTTATTTATTTATTAATTTTTATTTATTTTATTATATAATATACCACCGTCCCTCTAGGACATCTTATTTGTACACTCAATGTTCCATCGAAGTTCTTGTATTCCATCGAAGAAATAATAAAAACTTTATAAAAAAGTTTATTGTTTTAGTTAGTTTGAGAAGTATTAGGATCACAAAACACACTTTGCTGTATTGCATCTTCCGTAATACCTGTCTTTAATGATTTACACCTTAGTTTACTTAGATTCTTTGATAAAGTTCACCGCTAGAGGCAATGGACCCCTGCAGTCGTCCTTCAGTTGTAGGCAGCTTATAGTCTACTTTTATTTCATGCTAACACTATACATCAATTATTATTTACAAATCTTATTTCTATCAACAAGTCCTTAATCTGCTGTCTCCCGCTAGTTCTATCTTAGATGCCTGTGAAGGCTCTCCCTTCGTCTTTGCTTTGTTAGATTTTTTACAACAGCTTTTTACAATAGGTTTTGAGAAATCATTTATTCCAATGAGCTTTTGTTTCTTGTCTTTTCGTGGGCACGCACACCTTTGATAAATTTTTATTTCCCATGTAAGAGGCTATTGTTTTAGTTAAAACGTTTTGGTGTACGAGATCACTTTTCAATTTTTGTTATCGTTTCTTTCATTTTTAATTACATTTATCTTAAATATATTCGATTTTATAATTTTTCGTTTCTTTTAATTTGAATTACATGTAACTGATATATATATTCAATTCAATAATTTATCACATTTTTTTTAATTTTAATTAAATTTATCTTAAATATATTCAAATGAATAATTTATCGCTTCCTTCAATTTTAATTTTGGAAAAGTTTAGTATTGTCTATTTCCGTAAATTTCATCGTTTACTTAACTGAGTAATTTAAAAATAGTTATAAAAAATGTGCAACGAAGATGACTAAATCCGTACTTTGCAAGACTTTGCATATAATTTTTTTTCCTGAATAAATCTGATTTATATCTCACTGGCGCTTTATAACATATTTATTTTCATTGTAATAAAGGGAAGCGTCACATATCAGTCTGATTCAATAATTTTAGTGTTGCCATCTGTTGTTCTCTAACCCTCTGTGTGGGCGGTGGTATAAATTTTATGCCACTTAGATTTGAAGTATGTTACGAATATTTTATATATTTTGTTTTGAGTAATTAGCAGTATTTACATAAAGTTTCAAACATGTAGATTGGTTAGCTGATGAAATTAAAGTTTTCAATTCATTTCAGAAAAATTTCTGAAAAAGGATAAAGCAACCACTTGTTAGGAACTTTCATTAGATTCAAAGCAAATTTTTAAAATCATTCTTCATGATTGTGCAATCTAATGTAAGTAAATAACACTATAAGCTACCATTTGAAGATAAAAGTGTGAGAACAAAGATATTTTAAAGTTTTAGGGTGCTAAATATGTGATATAAAAATATACCACAGCCCTGAAAGAGTAAGGCTGTTAAATTGTCATGACAAAGAATTTGGAATTAATTATTGGAGTCTTCAGCACCCAAAAAGCTACAATGGATGGAGCCCAGAATTGGACCATGGTCTGTTCTAATACGGAGGTTGAATTTCAAATACCCTATCTGTAGCTTTCGCAATGGAACTTTGTATCGCAGTCACTTGTATTTCATCTTCTGGTGTTACATCCGAATAATATCTATTTTTTGTAATTTTTCTGTTTTAAACTTGTTTGAGTTGGTAGGAAAACTCCGCAACTCAACTTGCTTGTGCTTTTATGTAAAGTTGTTGTTCCCACTATATTTAAAATACTATCCTACTTTTAGAATGTTTTTCTTACAATCATTGTATTTTATCTATCACTTGTTCTTAAAGGGATATAAAAAAAAACTCTAATGTTCTGAACATAGGTAAAGTACAACTTATTCAGACTTGTATTTTGCACCAGACATTTATACTGTCATTTCCTCATTTATCCAGACATCTAAAATTATTTTTAGCGCATCACTATCCCTTGCAAAATCACTTAACATATTTTCCGTAAAAAATTATTTCTAGTATTCTATGCACAAAATATTTTGCCCAAAGGCATTCCTATTTTAAGCGAATATTTATTTCACTATAATTCTGTGAAACTCAGTCTTGCGTCTTCAAAAGAAGTATTGCTTCTTCTCGTGAAAAATATTATCCTTTCTCTAAAATAAGTTCCATCTATTCTTTCGAAATATATTCTGTCAAATTTTAAGACAAACAATTATATACGTAGCTTGTGTGCAAGTGTGTGTGTATGGTTCTTCTTTAAACAGATGAAAATAAGAATATTTCATTTCCTAACGTGCAAAATATAGATATTTTTCCTTTGAAGACAGATGAAACTAATTATAAGCTCATATCAAAACTCAGAAGTTATATCGTATTTCAAAAGATGTTTGACATTTCCCGAACGACATAATCAACTTGTTCTAATTTTCGTATGCAGAACTTTAAATCATTTTAAGAAAATAACGATTTTCAAAGAAATTATTATTGACATTTTAAGTTTATGAAATGTCTTATTCATTCACTTGTGTGTCTCTGATTGGAAATTTACTATTTCATTTCGATTTAATATAAAGCTCCTGTCTCAGCTCTTAGTTATAAGATTCTGAAATAAAATTTCTGAAAAATGGTCCATTTGCAGCTCCATGAACTCTGAATGCGAAACGTAAATTACTTGAAGTAGTATGAAATGTAAACAGAGTGAAATATGCTCATTAAAACCAATGCTTCTGCAGAGATTAAGTATAAATTAAGAAAAAGAAAAAAAAAAGTTTTATATATATATATATTCACCATGAAAATTCACAGACGGCTGCTACAGCGAAATCTATGCTCGTACCGACCTCTACGGCACCTGACATTCATGTCTGCACACTGTCGAGCCCGATTCCAGCGGTGCTTCGCTCGATCTCTTTGGAATTATGCTGATTGGGGACATATAGTTTTTAGCGATTAATCCCACTTTTAATTGTGTCCTGACAATCATCGAAGACGTGTAAGATGTTAAATTGATTATAAAAGAATAAAATTAAATGTTCTAGGCAAAGTTAAGATTTAACCACCCAAAGTGCACTTTTGTTTTTTAATTATTATTAAATTACTTAATTAGTTATAAGAATTAAAGTAAAAGAAGAAATATCGAGAAATGGACAATGATAAACTTTCTCGTTATTAAAATTAAAGGAACTGATTAATTATTAAATTTAATATATTTGACCTAAAAGTAAATAAAATTAAAGCAAAAGATAAATTATTAAATTGAATATTATATCAGGTGCATGTAATTAAAATGGAAGCAAACCATTCAATTTAATATATTTAAGCTAATGTAATGAAAATTGAAAGTTTTCTGGTACGCGAAATATGATCCATCCAAAACAATCACCACTGGCGTGGCTGAAAAACATAGCTGACTCACAGATGTCTTAAAATTCTGAATACAGTTATTTATTTTCAGACATTTCTTAATGCCAGTTTACATTTGATTTAAGATACTACATTAATCGATAAGTAAGTAAAATACTTAATTTTTATATTTGTTTCACTTCAACCCAATAAAAAAATTGGAGGAATTTCATTAGGACATATTTTCGAAAATTGAATTACTTAGTGGTGAAAGCGTATCAGGCATAATTTACATAAACTTTTTTTTGAATCCTATAAAATATTCAGGAGAAATTTATTATGACATATTCTTAAAAATTAAGTTCGTTACTGCTGACATCCGACATACAAAATATTTTTATGAACCTGACAATTTTTTGAAAGGTGGTCATTTATGACATTTTTCGGTTAAATATAACAATAGTCCCTTGGCTAATAGAAAAAAAAATTAACATTTAGTCTATGAATAGAACCTGAAAGTTAACACATTTGAATAATATCCGATTTAACATTGAAATTCTTTAAGCATATATATTTAACGTTTGAGCCCAAACCATGAAGTATAATGTAAAATAATATAGAAAAAAATAACATTAAGTCTATAAATAGAACTGTAAAATCAGAACAATGGACATTCTTACCAAAAGTCTAATTTAGGAATTAAAAATTGAAAAGTGATCCGGAACACCAATATTTAATTTACCTAAAACAATAGACCCTTGGGTATTTAAAAAAATATTATTGTTGACTATTGTTTAACGTTGCACTCGAGTGGAACGTAAATGAAACTGATAACAATTGACTGTGGACCTCGTAACATTGAGCATTGATGAAATAAGGAGGATGACACTTGAGTTGCAAACTCCCGCTCCCACCTTCTATACCGTATTAATGGGAGGACTGAGGAACTCAATAGTTATATATATATAAATTTATACACACACACACTCATATATATATATATATATATAAGAATATATATGAGTGTGTGTGTGTGTATAAATTTTTTTCAAAGGGAAATTTGAATTAATATACTATGAGAATTATTTACTAGAAATAATAAATTTATTTCATGACTGCACACACGTAGTAGCTAATTAATTATTTACAAAAACAATCAAATTCCTTCGACGGGGATGACATATTTTTTGTTGATATCATTAATTTCTGAAGATTTAATTAGGACTAAAAATATAATAAGAAAGAAATAAAGTAAAGGTATATTGAACAAACATGATAAGGAAAGAGAAATACTTAAAAAATAGTTATGAGATAGTATTATTAATTTTAATTATATTTTACTACAGCTTATATTTACAATGCAATTATTATCAAACTTTGATATGACTTTTATTGCAAATCAGTAATTCTTTCAATATTAAATTATGTTTATATCATTTCTTTCAAGCGGGTTTTTTTATTCCATGATATAATAACTAATCAAGAAAATTCGACTCATTCATGAACGAAGCATGATTCAATTGAAAGTATTATGAAATTACTTAAGTGTGTTTTCGAGTCATATTTCGTTAAAAGTGATAAAAATATTTTCCTTTTCTTTCTATAGGAAATTTGTCTTTATAGAAATCTATTTATGCATTATATCCTAGTATGATGAGGATTGTTATTTAAAAAAAACCGCAAGCCTCTAGGATATAATTAAAGGTTTTTCAGATCATAAGTTTAAAAAAGAACTCAAATAAGTATTAAGAATATGAAGGCGAAAAACTTATTATTCGAAGTTGATTACAAATAATGAATTTTTTGGAACATGTAAATTTTAATTAAAATTATTTCACACAGAAAAGAAAATCTAATTCCTTAACAAATATTTTGTTTTATTGCTTTGATTGACGGCGAGTTCCAGATTCTCCATACTACCACAGTATTCTATTGATTATGAATAGATATGTTTTCGTCGAGTCATGGGTTCGAGTCCCCATACCACTAAAGATGGGTCATAAGTCAAGAGGATCATATATTTGAAAAAAATATGACTATTATGTTTCTGCAAAATCTTTCTGTAGAAATTATTTTTAAATTAAAAAGTAACATTGAGATAAGTTCAACTTTCTAAATCAATGGTTTGCTTTGTCTGAAATGTTACATACATTTTAAAAGTATCTATAGAAACGCAGTGGAATTTTAGGTAATAACATCAGAAGAGAACCAGTGCATTACATTTATTCTCTCTTTTTATCTGATTCTTTCAGCAGGGTATAAAGTACTTTCTGTATGCGTTAAATACGTTCATTGCATCTTTAGTAACATACTGTTATTTTTAAGCTATATAATTACCAACATCTAAAAACTCAGCTTCTCCTTCTCATATCACCATGAATGATATCTTTTTCATATTAACAACGCACTTTACAATTAAGAACTGCAGGAAATTATACACCTGAATGATATTACATACGAAAACATAATATTTCTACTTTGTTTCAGGAATTGTGCTTCGTGAATCTGTCCTCTCTTTAAAGGAATGCCCATTTAATTCTATGTAACTTTTATAATTCTAGAGTTCGTGCAGAGATCCCAAACACTCACAAACAATGTCATAGTATCAGGTTAGACAAAATTATTTTATTTAACTACATACATTCATGAACTTTGAACGGGAGAGGTGAAACAACAGAAAGAATTCACTATGTTGATGGTATAACGAAACCACTTAACCCAGTGGTGGGAATGTGAACAATCTGGACGTGGTTAACATGTACGTCTGAATTCATTAATTATTTTAATAAGTAAAAATATCCTCAGATACTGAGTTTAATACAAATTAAATAATTTACCACAGTTTATTTTATTTCTAATGAAAATTTCATTCAAATCATTTTATTTTCAAAATAAAATGAAGAATGGATACTAGAAAAAAATGCGAATACGTATTCGTATCTTAATCCCAACAATACTGATAAGTTCTTTGTACACAAATATATTGGAATTGTTTTTCTTAATGTTTCAAATTATTGGCCATGCATGCAATGCAGTTGTCTCCCTTACTGTGATTGATCATTTTTGTAGACTTGTTATTTCACTTATTTTTGTACTTGTAGCCATGTCTCCTTAACTAAATACCTTACGATGGCTCTCCACAACAAATATGGACGTTTAACCCTTTCGCTACCGGAGGGAGAAAAAAGAAGTGCTTCTCTGGGCCCGCGGCTTCTTACCGCGCAGTGTCACTCTGTGGTCAGACGATTTTAGATACTAAGCCTAATACGTGAAAAAAAATTCCTCTAAAATCAGCTATTCATTAAAATATTTTGGAATGTGCATATCTTATTTAAAATGCATTAAACTTAATATATACAAAAGAAAAAAGGATTTAATCGAAAATTGAATGTTTTATACATAAAATTACATACAAAAAAGCATACTTTTAAGAAAATGTAAAATATATTTACATATGTTAGGAAAATTTCATGGTGTAATGATGTACCACTACATGGGACATATATAGGTATAAAAGGTAAATCTTATTTTGCTGTATGGTATATTTATAAAAAAAAAATCAATGCATAGTCCAGTCTTACACACATATTCTGACGCTTCACTCAAGATTTTGAGCAAAGGGCACATCTTAATCTTTTTTTTCCCTCTTTTTTTACTTTAATGTCTATATACAAATTCAGATTATTTTCGCTAACATTACTGTCAGATTCATTCATTATTTAGCAAATATGAGTATCAGATAAAAAATTTCTCAATTCATTTTTCGTCATGACTATTGCTACAAATAAGAACCGAGTGAATGAAATAAACAGCTGAGAGCATCTGCTACATAAAGCCCTTCGCATAAAGGGCCATACATTATCCTTCGAACTTCTAAGAAGCAAGCAAGAAAGAAAAAAGTAAACTGAAAGCAAGTTCACGCTTTAAATCGTCATTACATTTAAAGAACCGCGTCGCAGTGTGTGCTTTTAACAATAACCCCCTCCCCTCTCCTCCTGATACCCAGAAGTGAAATCCAAGCCCATATAACCAAGGTCAACATTCCAAATAACCTATCTACATAGATTTTGTGGTAATGTACCACCAACTAGTATAATTAAAAAAATCACATAAATCGTTCTCTTTAAGCGTATCGTTATTGATACGCTGGTCTGCAGAAGGCATTCCGGAGCGTATTTGTTGTGATATTCTGGGCACAAGAGAACTACCGCGAGCCTATCAAATGTGATACGCAGGTAATGAACAGGTTAAAAATACTTAGTAATTAGATATACTTTTAGCTTAGTTTTTAAAAACATTGCAAAAACCCACTGGACAACTTTTCTTAAACCTAAAGATTGAATGTCGGAAATGAGGTCAGCACTCAAAGTCAACTGACCTCATCCATCCTACTGAAGGTAAATGAAGGCATTCCCGAAGCAGAGAGCCAGGAAGGGAACACTAGATTGCAGCACAACCTTGAACTCCTAAAGACCTGCAACCCCTCCTCGAATACCCTTTGCCTTTTTACGTGAAGATAAATGTACATAAATGGCAACTAATGATATACAATATTATATTATTTATACAACTAATAATAATAAATTGAACCACTAGCTCAACTAGAGACAGCTGATGATGTCAAATGGAAACTGTGGAAAGTGAAACAAAATATAACATGAATTGGATGCGTATCATCGCAAATGGTTGGAAATGCGGTCATCCCTATAAATATCGGTCAGATTGATCATCATCCTAACACATCGATCAATAACTCCCGAGTCTAAAATTGAAAACAACATTTTTTTTGCAAATTTTTTTTATTCATCAACATAACACCTTTTGTTAATCACCTTTTAGGGTGATACAATCGTTCCAACGCTTTTCCAAATCTTTTTTTTGTTTTTTTGTTTTGTTTTGTTTTTCCAATTTTTTTTTTCTTTTTTTTTCGCAAGAAATCTTTTTTGTTGCGAGTAAATAGCGATAAACAGCTTTCTGAATCATCGACTCGTTGCTGTTTTTGTTCCATCGAAAGCAATCGCGGCACCCATTTGGAAAAAACCTTTTTCACTTCACTTCAAAAAACCTTTTTTCTCGTCCGATCAACTTAAAATTTTGACACGTTTCAAGCAAAGGTTAGTACTCTATAAAGACCTGGTTACTGGTTTACTACGAGTGCCATCTCTGGGTTAGTCTCGGGAGTTATTGATCGATGTGTTATCATCACGAAGAAACTGTAGGACGAATTTTCAGGAGTTATCTTCATAACAACTACAGGAGTTAAAGTGTCTCAATAACTAATCCATTAGAAAATTACCTTTCATTTTGATGATAAGAGCTTTGCGAAAGCAACTGCACAATTTTTTATTTTTGAACCACCGATGGTGTTTTACATAAACTGACCTACTACCCCGAAGCAGAGTAAAGCGAGCATCCGTCGATGGATTGAATCAATAGGTTTTCTTCAGTCAACTTTTTCCTATAACTTCATGAATGATCTAGAATAATTTCTTGCTGCTAAAATTCAGTTCTATTTGTGCCTTTTTCACAATTTGTACTATACATACTTTTTAGTTCAAATGAGGGATCACCAACATCCTAATTACTTGGCTTACATTTGAACGGATAATAACATGCTAAAATATAAATTTCACACCTAGTGACTCAGATTAGTAGTTGCAATTGATCTTGGACAATTTAATACTTAAAAAATTTAAATTTATTTGACAAATTAAATAGAATATTGTGATTAAGAATATCAACATTCTTCCATATAGAACAAAATTAAAAAATTGGATAGTTTTAAATATAAACATAAATGTAACTAAGGGATAACTGAAGAAATAAAACTCACTCATATCAAAAAGCTATTCCACTAGGTATAGAAAAGGTGAAAAAAAAATCTTTCGATTAACCGCTTACATATCAGTGCAAGCAAGATTCGAACATCCAATAAACTGCTACAGAGGACTTGTTAGTTACGTAGCTAGGGAGAAGAATCTCTGTGTTCGAAATGTCTTCTAATAATCAAGAACGATTTTGATAGGTTCCCACCGTCAACCGTCGATTGAGAGGAAGAAATAAGGAATAATTGACAAAGGACAGTAGATAGATCACAAAAGAAAATCTTTAATTTAATCCTTCTGATAGCAGCACTGGTATAAATAGCAATACTATAGGTTCGCACACGGAACAAAGGTGATTTGCATGCATGCCCATGTGGAAGGAGTTTATTTTAATGTACTACTTCATAGCAAAATGAGAAGGTTACAAGCGGTTCGAGGACTGCCCCTATACATACATTATTTTATTAAAAAAAGTTCTTGTATTAATTCGATATCTTTCGAATCAGATAAATTGAACTCTTTAGATTAGTCAGCTATATGCTGTAGTATTAACAAGATGATGGAATTCTTAGATCAGATTGACTTATCAATCATTTTGAGAGGAATTAACACGCCACACGTATTTCTAAGAAAATTTGAAACTTTTATGCACATATGGTTTTAAGCAATACTCGACTGAAAGATAGATTTCAAAATGAATGAAAGTATAATGTCTAGTTGCTAAATGAGCTAAACAAAATTATTAGATGTAAGGAAACAAGACCTAGCTTATAAAAGTTTTAAGAAATTCAAATAAAAGCATACTTCCTATTTTTAAGAAATTCAACAAAAGAATTTCTACTTTATTAGCAGCAATTTCTTCTAGAATAATTTCTACTTTAATTTCTTAATTTCTACTTTAACCATATATTACATTTCATTGAAGATTATTGAAAATTTCGCTTTTACCAGAACTATGTGGTGGAACCAAATTGTAATGTTCTTCAATATTTCTATTTATATTGATTTAGGTAGTAAATTTTGAATCTTTAATTTTTGTATATAAACATTAATTTTATGTAAATACTTAATGTTTTTTTTTATTAAAATGCACTTTTTGTATTAATTTGAAGAAAACTAACACCAAAAAAAATATCAGAAAAAAATATAAAAAAACCAGGAAATAAGTATACTAATCTTATTAGACATAACGTTAAATCAAAAAGTCAATAATGTTTTGTAGCATTAGTAATTGATTTTATTTTTCAATTTTAAAAGAAAAATAACTGAGATAGGAAATTCTATTATACGAAAGGTTAGTGTTATAACATTCATAAAAATATTAGACGCTTAGATATTAAATAATTGTGGAGTTCTTTCTTTTGTAGAGGTATTTCCTTTTTCAGCATCTTTAATTTCCCGAGTGTGAAAATAATTATAATTTTGAATCGGGGACTGAGTGTTCCTATTATCCACTTCATTATGCAGTTGATTCTGCTTTAAGTATCGTCGATAACTACATTAAAACTCTTCAGGTCATATTAACAGTTAATTAACTGCAAAAGATATATCATTTATTAAATTGGTTAAACGAAGTAAATTAAGAATCTAATTAACTTTATTAAAAAGGCTACCCAGTTTATATTTCATTCTAGATTATTTTCTAACTAAAAGGTAAAGTTAGTAAATGTTATTTTTCTAACTATGATTTGATTTGATACTTTTATATGTATTTTTATGCTGATAAGTTTAATATAGCGTGTCATTTGATTTAATTTTGCAAACTTTTTTTAATTCTTTAATTATCGAATTATGATGGTATTCATCTTCTCTCAAAATAGTGTTATATAAGTTATATAAAGAGTTATGCTACTAATAAAAATGCTATTAGTATAAACAAATATATTAATAGTGTACATAATTATGCTATTTATAGCTATGATTTTAAACATAGTTAATTGCTTTTGACATAATATATCTCATTTAAGTTTTAAAAAAGATTTTTTAAAAAATAAATATTAATAAGACTGATTCAAACCAAAAATTAAATAACTGGATTATGATAGTCTGAATTATTTTTTTTTAAACTGTAAAGTATATAAAGAAATTAAATGTTGTATCTCTCCAATATTGTTATTATTTCAGGACAAAATAACGAACAGCTGGGATGGTTTCAGGAACAAATATTATAATCATTCTGCTAATGAAGTCTATCTCCTTCCATCGAGCTTGCAATTCTTTATCGCGCTTGCGCTTCTGACCAAAAATAACATATGGCGCCATCCGGCTACCGTTTAATAGTACATAGCAGGTAGCGCTAAATTACGGTGTTACAAGGTATATTATAAGAATTGAATCTAAAAGAATGTATTTAATAGACATTTAGTTACATTTTTATGATGATATTTTGTTTTATAATAATACTTTTCAAAAGTTTAGATATATTGACCACGCTTATTTTCTTTCAAATCAATATTAATAAAGAAATTGAATGTTTATACTTTTTATCCAGAGTATTTAAATTTAGAGCAAACTAATATTAATATAAAATAAGCGAAAAAATTAGATATTTTTAAGGATACTTAAGAACACATGTTTTGAAATTTATATGATATATTTTTTTCTTTTTTGATTCATAATGTACCCTTATGGGAGGGTATCATTAAGCTGGAATAGTACTGGGAAAATTTATTTTTTATATTTAAAAAAATACTTATATATTCCATTCCATATATATCAACATTAATTTTGCTGTAAATTTAAATACTCCGGATAAAATAAATATAACAAATATTTAACAGCTTTATTATGATCAATTGAAAGAAAATAACAACCTAATTATACCTAAACAGTAAAAATATTTTACAATAAAAAAATCTTTACAAAAATATAAATAGGTATTTTATAAACAATTACTTTAAAACTCACTTTGACGAATGCCTTTAATCTGTTTATAAATTTTATTATTAAAAAATATATAATTTTATTATTAAAATATATAATTTTATTAATAAAAACTTACATAACTAATTAATTCATTATTTCATATGCAAGAGCCTTGTTAATATTAAATTTCTTTAATGTCTTTTAGACTTTAATAATATCCTCTGTGTCAACAGAGATAAAATATATGCAAAATCATTCCTATTAATAACATTAAAATGTTTATTATAAATATATTTGATTATATCAGCAATATTTTTAATAATTGTAGCACTCTTTAAATTTTGTATAGTATGCTGTATAATTTTTGATTATTTTTTATCAGCAAGATTAAAATATGCAATCAAATTGTTAGTTCCTATTCTAAATTTAATAACATTTTGATAAAATATTAGTTTTAAAATATAAAGAAATTAAACATTATTACCTATATCACCAATTTTCTTATAAATGTAATATTACTTCTGATTAATACTCACTATTCTACAGAAACTTTTATTCTGAAGATGCTTTTTAGCTAGATAAATGCAAAGTTTTTTGTATCTTATTGCATAGTTATTAGGTACTTTGTCTACGTTATTAATAATAAATATGTCCTTGAATTAAAAATGTTATTTTTAACTTTTTCAAAAAATATCTTCATTATTACTAGTATCTACTTTTCAAAAGACCAATTTTGGAAAATCATAATTAATGCAGTTTTCAAAATGTTTAAAGGTTTGTAATGGAAGACCTAAATTAATTCCTAATTTATAGTAATATAATAATCTATAATTAAGCATGTTTTTTCTTAATATAAAAACTATTTTTCGATACGTTAAGTCTGATATTAGTCTAAAATTCCTCATTGATACACTCTTTTTAAGCATTGCGAGGACAAATATTAAGTTTTTAAGTTATTACTGTTTTTAAATGAGATTCGAGAAGCGACCCGTTTTTATTACATTTTAAAAGAATTTAAACGTTGAGACTTGAAAAAGGAATGAATATTTTATATCTATTCGGAAGATTAATAAAATGAATCTTATCACAAAAGATTTATTCCTGAATTTATTAGTGCAGTATTCTTTTTTTTGCCGATCGAAATTATTATCATTTATATTGCATTTATTGAACAAATTGTTATATCCTTCATTAAATGATACATATGCTCTTTAAATTTATAATCATATAATAAAAAGTATCTTTCTAAATGAATATTTCTAATGCAAAATATAAAGAAGGATAATACTTAACACTATAACACTAAAATTTTCCTCAAAATTATCATGAAACTTACATCTTACTTGTTCATAATTTTTATTTTATATATTTTCCTCTTACGCTTTCTCTCAAAAATATTATTATTTTCCACTTTTTTCAATTTGTTTAATACTAAGTAACTTATTTTCATGAAAATACACTATGTTTAATAATTATAAAAATAATGTCTCATATTATTAAGAGGAATATTTTTCCCACCATTAAACCATTTTTATTATAAGGAAACATTTTGATTATACTCACCTCAACGTTGTTAAATAATTTAAATGAAAGGACTATTCTTAAAATTATTAATATCATTTCTAAGTTGTTAAAATGTTTGTATATATATATATATATATATATATATCAGAAAAATATTGAAAATGTAAAAAAGAAAATATATATAAACACTTGGGCATGATGATGCACCTTATACTGTTCATTGTCTCGCAACAAACAAAACAAAAAGAAATCTATTTTCCCCAAACGAGTAAAACTCCTTGCAACTTAACAGATTTGCATCTTTTGACAATTTTGTTTTCGATTGCATGATATGTTTCGTCTGAAAATATTCAAATATTGATAGAAACCATATTTTATTAAAGATAAGAGCATTAGTTTCGGCCTTAAAAAATCCTATTCACAAAACACGATATAAATTTGTGATACCAGTGAATTGAAATGTAATATGTAAATAATATGAATACATATATAAAAAAATCTTTTGTTAGAAATATGCAAATACATAGTAAAGCTTTAGAATATTTTTTCTATTTGGATTCATGGAATATTGAACATACAGAATGTTAAAATTCAAGATAAATATAAACACATATGTTGTAATATCGTATTTCTCTGAAAGCATTTAACAAATTTTTATTTTGTATTTAGATTCGAAGAAATAGTAAATTCGTCTGAAAATGCATGTAGGCAAATTTTTGATTTCTTGATACGTTAAAACAGTCTGGTTTCGCATAGCAAGAAATAAATATATAGTATAAAATATTTAATATTGAAAGTTTAAATAAATATTTCACATTACTTTCTCAAATTAAAAGGTTATGTTACAAATTCATCGTGATTGCCATCAAAAATCAATTAACGTATCAGGCTGGTAATCAAATATCCAAATTTAAATTGTTGTGTCTATGTAAATTAAAAAGGAATCTTATAAATATCAATTAAGAACATAGAGTTTCACTAAATCCCTATTTTGACGACAAATGACGATATCAAGGCAAGTTGTTGATGCCATTATATGCGGCTACAAGTTAAAATTTACCAAAACACATTTGACACATATTCAGAAGTTTGTTTTTAGTTGCTAGCCATTTTCTGTTGAAGGAGATCAAAATGTTATTGTTGTTGCATCTAGCGTCAACATGAAAGAGACCTGGATTCAGAATTATACACCTCTAACTAAGCAGTAATCAAAACAGTGGTTTGATTCCGGTCAATCTGTTCGAGCAAAGACGAAGAACAAGCAGGAATTGTTAAGGATTTTTTTTAATGTACGGGTAGCACGTCAGACTCGTACTTACCAAGCTCTTCCGAAAAGAAAAAAATAACTATAAAAATCAATTAACAATATTACAGTGAATTATTGCATTCCCACTGCCCATTCCTAAATGCCATTTCCCATTAATAAAATACGATTTTTTTAAGCTACGTTCATATTAAGATTGACAACTTTTTTTACTTAATTGTAAATAGAATTATGAAAGATATTATGACTGTTCCAATTAAATTTTCTCCCTATTTAGCGAATGTGTATGTCATATGAATAATTTGCACTATCTTTAAATCAGACAGTCGTTTCACTAAATCGTAAATATATCTTCCCCTAATTTTGAACAGCTTTTATTTTTCCATTTAGCCACCTACAGCTTCTTAAGTTGTACGTGGTGATCGCGAATTCGAACCCTCAGCGGAATATTGGGTATTTATTGAACAAATTAATTTAGGTATACGAGTTTAAAGAAATGTCCGCTATGTTAATAAGAAGAGCTGTAAATCATATTTATTTTTGATAAAGGGTTACTAAAAGCATTATTATAGTGGAGCTTTGTTATTGTAATTTCAATTCATTTCTGAATCAAATGCCTTCGACCGCATAGTACTTAATGTCCTGTACCACAGAGGCGAATAAGCATCGGAGACGCTACGATTAATGAGAAAACTATTTTTTATAATCAGTTGTTTTTATTTCGTCACATTGTTTACATCACAAGTTCAAAATAATATTGCATTTTACTGTTTTATTCAACTAATATTGGTAATTATTTTAATAACTATTATTTTAGAATTTATATTATTTATATTTTAAGATAACATTATTTGTCATCGATGGATAATAAAAATTATGTGCATTTCATTTTAATTTGACGGAAGATTTTAATTAAATTTAAATACTTTATTAAATTTAATTTATTAATTAATTTATTTATAAATTAAAAGAAAATAAAACAGTTTTAAATAAACAGTTTTTTTCATGCATTTGTATGGTGTGGGATGGTGGGGTTGTTGATCGAAATTTTTGAGATTATAGTTGTTCAAAAACTAAAAAGTTTAAGAACTGCACTGGTTTACACAATGTTATCACGAAACCAATTACCCGCGTAAAAGGAGGGATTACTGCCCTGGAACCTTCGGTAATGTGAGTAGTCGTGCAGCTGTCATTAAGAGTGACCTTGACTTTAATACCTTAAAATTTAATGGAATCGAGCAGAAACTCGATGAAACTTGATAGCCTACTCGATGGGAAGAGGTGGGCTAATGCTGAAATTGAGTTTTCCAATGTCAATGAAGTTTGGTTTTTTAAATGCCATTTGATTAAGGAGACAGAAAAAAAAGCATTACTATTTGTACAAGAAACTGAGACCTTGAAATTCTTCAAACTGCGCAATTCTCTTTTTGTTTTTAAATAAAGAAATCTTTATTTATTCGGCAATGTTTAACTTATGAGAATTTGATAAACTGAACGCACAGGGAAATTGAATTTTTTATATATTTATAATCGGGGTAAAGCATAAAAAAGTAATCTGTAATTGCCTTTTTCTCAAAATGCGTTTTTAACGTTTCTGGTATTCTTTTCTCAAACTCTGTCTGCTTCCATTGTGCTGATATTTTCTCTATTATATAAAGATATTATTCCAGATATAACGAATATAATTTTTTCCCGAAAACAATAATATATTTTAGGTACTGCAGAGTAGTACTGCAATAATTAAGAAAAATATGATTAACTAATTTTAAGAAATTAAATTTTGAAATTATGAAACCGTTCGATGTATAATACATTTTAATTATAAATATCCTTTAACTTTTCACAGTTATAAATGCAATGAACGTCATGCGTTTTGTACTTAAAGGAAGTATATGACTTGTAATATGAATAAAAATAATAATTATGAATTGCTTAAGAATAATTATTTATATTCCTAAATATGATTTCTTAGAAAAATGCATAAGTATGTACTTATTTTAATGTCTAAGTAAGACTTCCATTACTTTTAATTTAATAAAAAGTGAAGACTACTTAAACTTGACATAAAATAAGATCAATTTACTTTGTAGATTATGTATCAATGACCTGTTCGACGTGGAGACGTTTTCCGACATTTTGTGAGTTAATTTTTCTCAAAGTTGCTAATAGAAAACCAGTTGACCTTGAAAACCATTGACCAGTAAAAGAGGCGATCCTCAACCCTCAGTATTTGGGCTCGAAAAAATCTCTTCTGCTGTTTGCAGTACATTTAACAACTGAGCAAAAAGGGATTTCCCTAAGGGTTTGCTATTAAGGTGTTTTAATTGCTATCTTCGTTGTTGAAAAGAGCCGCCATAATCTTTATCTCTAGTATAATAATGACGATACGTAGAAGATATTTCCGATCGATAATTTTTTATTGAAGTTTGTTTTTTTACCGATAGTGCAATTGGATTGTATCATCTCCTTGTCGTATTGATAATCATTCGGACAATTTTCTTTAGAAGTAATGAAATATTCTTTTGGTTGAAATCCAAATCTATTTGACACATGCGCTGTTTCCGGTGTATTACTTATTGTTATTTGTAAGTCGGTGTCTTAGATAATCTCAAAGGAAAGTATTCATTTTCGGGATATATGCAATCAGAATATCTTGGCTATTCTGCTATCTAGTTTTTTGTCCAGGATCAACACATCAGCGCGGAACTGTTTTTAGCCAGTGAAAGGGAATAGGTTCACTCTATTTTGAGAAGGAGGTTAGTTTATCTTTATTACAGGGACAATTATGGATTTTACCTTTGGGTTCGAAGAAAAATCATCGAGGTATGCAATGTTCTTCACATCTAAAACAAAAGAGATTCCCTTTCACGTTAGTTTTTAAGGCGTTCTTCTGATATCGCCTTTGATGAAGAGTGTCACCGAACCTCACATCTATTGTTAGAATGCTAGTTGGCTGCAAAAAAATTTCTAGGTGCTAATAAATTTCGCTCTTCATTTTTCATCTTTTTACAATCAGACAGTCTAGTCTCATCATCATATAAATGTACTAACATTTCATTTTCCCATCCTAATCCTAGAACTTATACTAGATTGGTTCACTTTCTTAAATTATATTAGAATTACTAAAGTGTAATTAATCGGTGTGAAACATTAGGATTACTTTTAACAAGTTTCAGAAAGTGTTCCAATTTTTACCAACTTTGATTTTTCCTAAGATAAAAATGAAATAAAAATCTAAAAAATACTAATGGAATTTTCCGTTCCGTGACTTCTGCGATAAAAAGATTTCTTTCAATTTACTTTATTATTTGTTTTATATTATATTAATTATTTGTGATTTTCTCTTGAAAATCCCAATATAATTTATATATTGTTTATTAAATAAATATAATTATATAATTTATAATAAATATAATTTATTTAATATAATAAATATAATTTATTTAATATAATAAATATAATTTATTGAATATAATAAATATAATTTATTTTTATTTTTATAGTGCGTTTCATGTATCATTCCTTTGAAAGTTTGATGAATCGTGGTACATAAGTTCAAGCCTCTATTTTTCTGAACACTTTTGGAATTGATCCAGTTTTCTGGTTTATAAGTAAAAATGAGTCTCACTACCTTTCACATGAGGAAATCATGGAAGCAAAGACAATAAGATATAAGTACTTATGTTGTTTAATTGTTATTATACTATTATGTATTACGTCCGTAATTAACATATTAGTACGAACGGTCTGTTTATATCGAACTCATTTAACTGGAATATTCAGATAGCACAAATTATCCACATTATTTTTTGTTCTTTTTTTTAAATTCAAGAGGCCTTTTTATAATATAAAAAAAATATATATATAATAACATATATTTATTACTGTCAAGTATTTTGAAAAATTGTTTTCTTTACTTAAATTTTCAAACAGCTGTAAATGTCTAAAAAATTGGGAGAAGAGAGGGTTTGCAAATATTATGTTTGATGTCAAATTGTACTACACATCTATTATATGACCAGTAACACTGGTCATACAGTGATTAATTGTCTAAATAGAAAATACAATGAAACAAACTAAATCTCCCTTCTATTGTTCACGAAGTATATATCTATTATCTTCAGTTTGCATGATTTTTTAGTCGGTTTGTCTTATATAACGAGGCTTTTTTTTGTAGGTATACTTTATGTTATTCCTTTTATTAGCTTCCTCCGTTTAGTCAGGATTTTCATTATCTTGCTTTTTTCTTAATTAGTCCGAAGTAACGAGGTGTTACGGTTCAAAAATAACAAATATATAAGGATATTTTTATGCATTTGTTTCTTATTTATACTATTATTCGTTATTACAATATCAAGTAACTACTACGCATATTTTGAAATTTTTTAAAAGTAAAAAGCATTGATTAATTTAGATTTATACCGGAAAAAATAAGTCACATTGATATATCATGCATATGAAATATCGCATAATTTATAACCCTAATTACTAACATACTGTTTCGATAACCGGTATTTTATTTTGTTATATTCTAGGGAAATTTATATCAATGTAAAATATGTATTTAATAAATATCTAAACTAAATCTCAATATATTTTATAAATAAATTGTAAATATTGAAAGTGCAACAGTGAAAAATAGAAAAAAAAATAATGGAAAGAATGGAGAAACATCAGGTTTATTAAGTAATATTCTTTTATTTACACCAAAAATAAATAAAAGGGATCAAATAACATAAATAATATCATATAGTATACATTTATACGTATTTTATGAAATTTATCAAAATACAAAAACTAATATAAAAATTCAAATTCTTTTGAGAGTCCATAAGCTAAGTTAATTTTCAGCTATAATTTAACTATATATTTTTTTTAATATTCAAAAAAAAATTCATCTAGTTTTTCATTTGCAATTCTTTAGTAATAAGCAATCCATATTTTTTTTCTTTTTTTTTTAAAAAAAAAGACTAGAGTCTTTAGTATGCAATCTAAGTATTCGATTATTTATGCATAAATGTAGCAATATGAATGTTACTTTTTCATATTTCGAATAAGACATTTGCCATACAAATTATTTTTTTAAAAAAAATTATATAGCTCTTGACAATAACTTTAGATAATTTTTTTCCTTGTTAGAGAAATTGGAGATTTCTTCATAAATCATCGTCATCTTAGATGCTAATTTCGTTTGACACTTTACTTTTTCTTCATGTCTGGAAGTCTTCAAACTGAAAATGAAAATAATTTTTCGAAAATATATTTTTGTTTCTTATACAGATCGAAAAAAAAAATATTTAACATTTTACAAATTGCCAATTTAAAATTCTTTGAAGACTTGGAGAGAAATAGTTTTTAAATAGAAAAAATTGTTTTGATTATAATACAAAGTATGAAGTAAAAAAAATAATTTCCAGATCTTGATATTTCCAAATCTTTTCAACTTTACAATAGTTTCTAGCCTTAAGCCAACTAATTAGATTACCTTTCATTCACACATTTTTTTCGAGATTCTGATAAAGAAATTTAGTAAAATATCAAAATTTTTTCATAGCTAATCTTTATAAATCCTTTTTCCCTGAATAGTCGTTTGAAACTATGAAAAAGGAGAAATTTTGATGTTTTTCATCCAAAGGTATATTATTCTTTTTAAACATAGAGTGAATTTATGTTTCTTGTATAATTATGTCCCATAAAATATATTTTTCATTTCCTATCCTCAAATATTGAAACATATTTCACTTAATGTAATAATTTATATTGATAATACTTTATTTTGCTTATTCAGCATTCAAAAACATATTTACTGTTATGGAGAAAAAGTTTGTATTTCGTTGCATTACATAATCCAAAATGAGTATGACTGAAGACATTATTCGAATTTGAATACATTGAATTTTTAAGACATACTGACGCTTTTAATTTCATACATGAAAAAACATACAATATGATAAATTAATTTATCCCCTTTTTTAAATTGCTTATTTGTAAAGGAATTTCCACTCTACCTTTATTTTCACTCTAGAGTCGCATAAATCTTGTTTGTTAATGAACTGCCTGACCTTCAATTAAGGAAAAAAATATTTTTCAGAAGCATAAAATACCTCGTATTACTAATTATCAACATGGAGCGGTAAATAAATTACGTCCTATGCCAATTCATTCATTTACTGATCATTAACGTCGACCTGAGATACAACATAAGTGTTTTTGTTGACGTACCCCACAATTTTGAGCCTCAATTAAATGATGAGGACGATACCTGAGGTGTAACATATATCTCCAAACTTTCGCAAAACGTCACTGAGAAGACTCGACGAAAACAGCGCTGGTCGCGAGTCAGTGACCTATACCACTAGGCTATGGAGGCAAATTTGTGTAATATGTACTGCCTGTAATAATAAGATGCACTTAGCGTAAATGAATAATTACTAATATGTAACTTATCTGAAAATCAATGGTACTGTTTACATCAACACGACGTTCACAGCATAATCTGAATAGAGTTCAGAAGTCCTTATTAGTAGTCGATAACATACGTCTTACGCTACATAGAAACTTTTCGACTCTGCAGTGCCTACTCTGAGCTCTCAAGAGCTACAGAAATTCAGATTGTCTTCCAGGACATTTGAATTTTTTTTTTTTTTTTTTTTTTTTTTTTTTTTTTTTTACGAGGTTTCGAAATTAGGTGTTTATTTGTAAAGTAATGAATATGTTGGTTCAAAGACTTACTCGACAGAATACGCATTAATTCTGAGAAAAGGGATACATGCGATGCCCGTGTCAGGGTTTTTTCCCCTTCAAATGCAGGGGTACATTTTGAAGTGTGCATGATAGTCTTGCATCAATCTAGTTTCCCTCTATAAATTTCTTTGGAATATAGAAACTATAATTCTTCTGTATATATCAAATGTAAGATTTACTTCTGCATGGTGAATTCCTCTTAAAAATCTCTTATATTTAATTTTCCGTCGTAAGAGAAACGCATGGAAATTATAAGGTTCCATTACTACTTTCTTTGTATTCTCAGAAATAAAATTGTGGACTCTATTTCTCTTATTATCAAAAATATACAAACTTTTGTTATTGCAAGCATTTACGTACGCCAATATCTTCATTAGGGTTAAAACATTTATTTTCATTTTTCTCCAACTAAACATACGGGTTCAACAAAATAGTTAGCACTTAACCATATGCCTCTGCTAGACGATGAATATTACATATTCTTTGCTCATTTAAGCTGTTAATCTCGGTTAATAATTTCGCTTATACACTTACATGTCGTGTATTATCATCACGCACCTCTTCGCAATTTATTAAGGTCCTTAGAAATAAAATGGTTTCCATCTTTGCATGTACAAGTGATATTCCCGTAAAGCAGTGATTCTAAAAGATTGCTCCATGGTATACTAGTGTGATCTGAAGGATTTCCGTAAACACCCTGTAGTATTTAAGAGCCATATGGTTAGAGATATAAAAATTATTTTAGTTCATCTTTTTCTTTTCAGTTTTTTCCATTCATAGACATTTTTATTACAGACATCTAACCGTTTTGATTCCTTTTTACTTTCTTTCATTACATAAAATGCCACCAAACAACGATAATGCGCAGATTTTTCTAAGAAAATATGGATGCAGTAATTTTTTTTTTGCCATGGCAACTTACTAGGAGTACTGTTGTTTAATTGATTTTGAATTTATAAAGATTTCCTTTGCACTGTATCAAAGATGACGCAGTGTATTAGACTGCGTCATCTCTGACTAGTCTGTGTAATTGACTTATTTAATATGTATATTTGAGACTTCTTTTTGGTAGCAGATATAATACTTTTCTTGTGTATATTACTTATTTTGAAAGTGTTGGAAATGGATGTGCATATTACTTTTTTCAGGTACACACACTAAAAATGGATATGTTTTTCAAAAGGAAAACGTGATATTGAAGGATCTCATTCTAGAAGTGGCTTATAGTTAATTGAAATCAAACAAAATCACAGCATATTCACAAATATAATAAAAATTGTCAAACGTTTTGGTTTCACATGGACAGGAAATGAAGATTGTATTTGCTATTATGATTAGTATATGTGCATAAAATATTTAAAGAATCATTAATTCCTAGTAAATTAAGTGATTAAACATTTTTCAAATTATTTAGCTTGATTTACAAGATAAATTTTCAAGATGTTTTTCAAGAGGTTGTACGAACAGCAAACACAAGTGGCATACTCTTTCAAAAGTATAATGATTGTTTTTGATAAAATCAAATTGAATCTCATTAAGTCTCAGAAATGATAGCAAAAAATATTAAAGCTCATAATTTAGGTGAGTCAGTTATTTGCACTGCATTCAAATACAAGTTCGCCGTGGTGTTAGGAAATGAAGTAGCAATAAATATAAGCTTGATTCCTCAACCAACGGTACATAAAACAGGTGTATTAAAGGAACGCCTTCTTATATCAAGAAAAATGTGCAGTAATAAACTTCAGTATTCAAATTTTGCAAATGTGTGCCAGCCATCTTTACTTGCATAACGAAGTCAATTCATAAAATGTAATATTTAGGCAGCATACAGGTGGTAGAAGGGATACCATGAAATGTTTGCATTACAGGGGAAAATATTGTCGATCTAGTGTGTCATGATTTAGCTATTATTTTGGTGTAATTTGACGGAAATTTGCTTTTAAAATCGCTCAAAAGTGAACGTTGTATAATTCTGAGGTTGAATATGTTGCAAGTTGAGCATGCGTAAATCCGTGTTTTAAGGCGCAAAACATCCAAAAGTTGTTTTAAAAATAAAATAAAATATCAAGTTAATGAAAGAGAAAATAAATTTTTATAATGATTAATAAAATATTGTGTATACTTATTTCTTTTAATTTAATATTTCACAAACAAAATTTAGATTTAGGATTTACGGAATTGTTTAAAAAACCAGCAATAATCGGTGTAAATATTACAATATTATGTCACGAATAATTTTTTAAAATTGACCTTTTAAATAGAGTGTAGCACCCTCCAGACAAGAGAGAAATTTTCAAAAGCAACTGAGGAATGGTGAGAATACTACCGTTTTTAGTTAAAGGACATCAGAAAAGTTTTCATACTAACAGTTCTTAAATATACTATAGCAAAATAACAGATTTTAAAACAATTATTTTTATATTAATAGGGAAAAGATCTCGTAATATAACATAAAACTGACATTGATTTTAATTTACAACAAATGTTTCAAATGTTTACTCTTCCTATGAAGCCAAACTGAATTGATTTGCTGAAAGAATTTCAAGATGATGGGAGTAACTTGTGGGAATATTTAAAAAAACAAAGTTTGTGAAAATAATACTCAAACAATAAATAGTATGAAAATTATTAATACTCAAAGATTGCAAAAATTACTCTGAGTATCTTAAAACGCTTTTATCGAAATAAATGGAAAAGAAAGCCGTTTTGTCTCCAAGACACAAGCGAATATTTTAAAATTTGTTGTAAATGTACGATCAAAATCCATTTATTAAAAGGATGGATCTTAAAGCTCGTTGCTTTTGTATTATAAATTTACGAGTCGTCAGTACGGGATATTTTAGAAGATCCGGTATTTTTCTACGAAGACTCCTGAATAAACAATGCTTCTTTTTTATAAATAAAAATAATTTGGGAGAAGAAAGATTTATTTTATTTAGATCATTCAGCATGTAAGGCTAGGAAACATCGAGGAAAATGTTTTTCTGCAAACGTCAACCGGTAGTAAAGGCAAAAAAACTCATAAACTTGAACAAATATTGTTCATTTTATGCCTCGTTAAAGAGATTAAAGCACGCTGAAAGAGCTTACTTTTTCAAGGCACCGGAGAAAATTGATTATATCAATCTATGAGGATTAGAAGTCAGTAAAATGCAAGATGTTTGTTGATAACTAAACAAATGATCGATGAAATTACAATTTTGGATATAAGAAAAAAAATTATAAAAAAATTAATATATATATATATATATATATATATATTGATATTTATTTAAATCTTATCCTAATATTAGGTTTTTTTTTCATTATATATACTATTTTAATATAGAGAAGTACTTTAACATTTAGATAAGTTATAACATAATTATCATGACATATGTATAAATAGATTCTACTCTTAGAATTATAAATTCAATAATATATTTTAATTTTTAAATCTTATCTATTTGAAATAATTATTATTATTCAAATTCCTAGTTTTGGGTAAATTAGATTGCCAAAGTTTCTAAAAGTGTAACATGATTACTATAAAAGCTTTGACATTTCAAAATACACACAGGACAAAAAAATATATATATAAAATCTCTTCTACGCATTTCCTGTCAATACAACGAGTATTCGTTAAATTAGACATCTCTTCTTAAATCTTATTGAAGGAAATTGATTTAAGAAGATAAAAATGTCAGCATTTTATGTCCGAAAATCGAAAATATTTTACTTGGAGGAATTCTTTTCCGTAAAGTGTGTTAAAGCAAATAGAATAGTTATAATTGTTTTATTAACTCGTGAAATGCTTTGTGATTTGATTATACTTCCTAATTTAATTATTTTGAAGTAACTGTCTTTTTATCCTATAAAGTGTTTTTTTTTTTCACCTTTTAAAAAAGTTATAATGATGGTTGTTTGACGCATTTCACTTTAACTATCACTTAGGAACTTTCATATATTGTTATTTTATATAAAATCTGCTTGATAATAAAACGTTGTTTATGTAAATAGGCATCAAAATATTGAAGTGTAGTGAATAAGATTGATGAGATGCGAGGGGTGTTCAAATTCGGGATAATATTTCCCATGATAAATTATATAAATAAATATATGAGGGTTGCTCAAAAAGTATTTGTATTTTTAGACTGATAGCATCATTAAGGTAAAATGCTGTTACCATCAATTATTGCTATCTGTTAAACGGGGTCGAAACAAATTTGACATTTATTCATAAGTTAAGTTTGTTTTCTTAGTTATTACTGCCAAATGAGAATTTGATTGCTACTCTGTCGGAATGGCAACGCCATTTTGCATCTATTAGTTTCCATTGGGGAGACTTATAATCATAAATATGCACCGGAAAATCAAAACTTTGGTTGCTTCGGATGAATATTTTCCAAAAAAAAGGGGAAGATGATTTCATCGGCCGGAAAAGTTATAATAAAGTATTTTTGAGGTGCGAAAGGAGTCAAGATCTAGGATATAAGTAACACTTACACAGCTATCCTGTGAGTCATAATACTTATTAACTCTTTCGCTACCGGAGGGAGAAAAAAAAGAGTGCTTCACTGAGCCCGCGGCTTCTCACCGTGGAGTGTCACGCTGTGCCCAGACTTTTTTTAGATATTAAGCCTATTCGTGAAAAAAACTCCTCTGAAATCGGCTGTTTATTAAAATATTTTAGTTTATATATATATATTATTTAAAATGTATTAAACTTCATATATACGAAAGAAAAAAGATTTAATCGAAAATTGAATGTTTCATACATAAAATAATCATACTTTTAAGAAAACTCAAAATATATTAACATATGTTACATAAATTTCATGCTGTAATGATGTACCATTATATGGAATATATATATATATAAAAGATAAATCTTATTTTGCTGTATGATATATTTATAAAAAGAAATCAATGCATAGTCCAATGTCACATGTCTTACACAGAAATTTCGACGCTTCACAAAGATTTTGAGAAAAGGGCACATCTTAGTCCTTTTCTTTTACTTTAATGTCTATGTACAGATTTGGAATTGTTTCGCTAACATTACTGACAGATTCATTCATTATTTCTCACATATCTGTATTAGATAAATACTTTCTCTTCGTCTTGAATATCGCTGCAAACAAAAACCGACTGAATGAAATGAACAGCTGAGAGCCTCTGCTACCAAAAGCCCTAACCCCCATAAGGGGCCATAAATTCTCCTACGAACTTCTAAGAAGCAAGAAAGAAAGAAAAAATCAAACCGAAAGCAAGTGCACGCTTTAAATCATGTAATTACAATTAAAGAGCCGCGTCGCAACACGTGCTTTTAACAATTAACCCCCCCCTCCTGGTAGCCAGAAGGGAAATCCAAGCCCATATCACCAAGGCCACACTCCAAATAACCCATTTATATAAATTTCTAGGTATTGTAACGCCTTATAGTAACATTAAAAAATCAAATAAAACTTTCCCATCAAGCGTATCTCTATTGATACGTTGGGCCGTAGAAGGCATTCATGGAGCGTATCACCCGTGATACTCTGGGCACAGGAAAGCCAACACGAACGTATCGCCTGTGATACGCTGGGAGCAAACGGGTTAATAGCATACAATTTTTATTGCCACTAGTACCGTCCCTCGGAATTTCTAAGGACTTATTGAATGACCTACGCAGCATTTATAAATTTCAAAGAATTTAATAATAGATGAGTAGTATTGCGATGTGATTGTTTATTAACGTCGCACTGAGAAGCAGCACAAGGGCTATTGGAGACGGACATCACAATTTTGAACCCGATTAAGTGATGAGTCCGGCACTTTTCTTTTAAAAGCAAAAATTAAACATCTAAAAATTTTAGGTATTTTTTAAACATTAAAATGATCCATTATTCGGTACGTAGTAATTAGACATCGGAGATTTTCCTGGCCAGTTTTCATCATGTCGTGAATTCCAGTCCTGATTAGACTAAAGACAGCCGTGTATCGAGGATGATGCTCGTTACATCTTTTAATTCTCGAAGGATGTGAGTTAATATGGTGTGTAAATTGAAGTGTCCGTTGACAGGACATGTTTTGTTTTCGTTACTTGTGCGTGTTAAAAGTTATGAGACCTATGGTGTATAAACCTTTGTTCTGCTTCTTAGGGTGACAATAAAGCACTCAATCAATTGTTATGAATAGGAGATCAGAAATTAGTGCTCGAGTATTATTTGGAACGATGAAATAACAATAATGAATTTTATCATGTTGTTTCTATGCTATTTTATACGGGTAATTTCATTCGTAATACTTTAAAGAGTTTTATTATCATTTTTTCTCTTGAAAAATTCTTTTAGCTCTTTTCTAGAGCATTCAAATTCCAACTGACAATCTTTAAATAGTATTGCTTAAGTGAAAAGAAAATTTTATTTTAAGTTACAGTCTATGTATTCTCATAAAATGTACACTCGTGTCCAAAATTTAAATAATTTGTCATTTATGTTGGTTTCTTAATGTGTATTGGACAAAATTTAATTAAATTTCGTATGAATATGCATTTATAAGAATGAATCAGATAAACCATTCAAATGTAAGTTTATATGCGCATTATTATTATTAATGAATCTCTTAGTGCAGGGTAGTCCAAAATTCTCTTTGTGACAACAAACCAAAAATGAATCTAATATGGGATATTAAATTCCCTTATAACCATACAAGTCACATATGATAACGATATACTCTATATAAGGTAGGTGAGAAGTTCATATGGCCGTTTCATTCTCACTTCTGCAGCAAGACAAATTTTAGCTAAGGAATGGTTCTCGGAAGAGGATGGCAAGATACAAATAATCTCAAGAACAGTCCAGGTATGACTTATAAAGCTAAAATTGGAAGATCTGAGTATCCAAGTTATGCTATGAATATCAAACCAGGTGAGGCCCATGTGGACTAGGTTTGCTGTCCATGAGCAGAAATCTAGGACCATCTGTACCCCTGAAATGTTATACACATGCATTTAAGATATTCTCTAAATAGCTCTTAGGAGTCTGTGATTCTGCCAAACACATGTGAGGGTATGCCACCTTCCAGCATAATCGCTTGGCCAAACCACTGCATCTCTACGGCTGTAAGCATTCGTTTCCCTGATGACGGATTGATCAAATCATGTCCCAGGCTCTCTTGAGGTACAGGTACGAATAGAATCAGTGCTCAGGCTGAATCCAGACACCTTCGTAAAAAATACGGAGCTCCACTTATGTGTAGAACAAGGCTCAGGTTGTCTGCACAGATCTAAACACGATCTCTCGTCCACTGTCATTTACGAATAATCCTTCAATTGAGAGTACAATCTGAAACTCAGTATCCAGTGGCAACATGCATATCATTAAAGCGGGAAGGAAGCAGTAGCAATTCTGTGTCGCGATTCTCATTAATCATTATGGAATGTGTTGATATTTTCCAGGTTTTCGTGCTATAAATCTATTGTACTGAAACAATTTTCTCAAATTACATATGACACTGTGCGCTATATAGATCTCTGTGGCCACTTGTGCTTGTGAATGACCTGCCTCCTGACTACCGGCAATTTTCCATCCCGAACTGCCACTCATGCATTCTTGACTATTCAATTTGCATTATTCTAAGTAATAATTATTAAATTCTTACAAGAAATACGGAAAATATATTGGAGAAATACAATAATGGACAACCTTTTGTACAATATCCCCTTCATAGTGACAGTTATGAAGACACATACGTGTACGCTACGTAGTCGATCGCAGAATATTTGTACATTTCTTTTAGGGTATAATTAGTACCTTTGGTTTAATATTTTTCTTAAAGATAAATACGATTTGAAAATTCTCCTAATTTTCATACGAGGATATTTCGATGTGCACAAACTAGCACTTTAATTATTTTTATATATCCATATACGGAATGGAAGTCTGATTTGATAGATGAACATCATTTGATTTTAAAAAATAAAACCTGAAATATACTTACAAATTTACCAATATTTTTTTATTAATATATGAGGATAAATAAGAATTTAAACCATTTCTTTGCATTATCACAAAATTTATTAAATATTGCCTTGTTAAAATGCCGAGTTAAAAAAGATTTGAAATATATGTCTGCATTTAGTATTAATCAAAGCGCATGGATGAAAAAAAATGAGCAATTTTAGTTTGTTGTTAATATACTTTCTGTTAAAGAAATTCTAAATGTGTTTTTTTATCAAATGATATTACGTAAATTAATGTAGTCATTTATCTATCTCGCATGGAAATGAATTGCATTAATTTGTAACATTAAAAAGTCTCTAAAGGAAATTTATTTATGTGTAATTTACAAACGTCATAAGCCAATAAATGGTATTTAACTCTTTATTATAATACTGATTGGAATAACATAACACACACAGACACACACACACACACACATATATATATATTCTTTTATTAGTCTAATATTTTATTGATAATTTTGGTTGCATATGGCTTTTGAAATTTTTCATAAAGAACATTTGAAGACTGTTTTAAATACAGCTCAAATTTACAGTCAAAAGCATTTTTTATCCATCCCTATTATATTTCATTCAAAGAAAACTAAAGAATAGAAAAAAAAATCGATCAACTCTACATCTACACTAAATATTTAATTTTGTTAAATTCACAAAATATTCATGTTTATGAATTTTACAGTTCGAAATACGCTTCTCTCCGAAAACGTTTCATTTTAACAAATTAAAGTTTAACTCGATGTTTCCATTTATTCCAAAGATTGAGCCGATTTCTGTATATTTCTCGAGTTTCATTTCATGAAATTAATCGTAAAAATATATATTTTTAGTTAAAAAAAATTTCACAATCTTAAATTATAAATGTGTGTTTTTATGTTTCTGAAAAAGAGAGTATGCCCACATTATTTATACTGACACATTTACTAAAGTCATACGCAATTTAATTAATTTTTGAGTTAATGAATGTTTTTCTTATTTAAAAATGGTTTAGTATTACTAATATTACAATTTCTAATGTCGGTTGTGCGTGGAATAGTCTAGTAGTCATATGAATTTAACGCAGGCCGTGAATCCAGGAGCCGACATTATATTCGGTGAAACATTGGTTCGAGCCCTAATTCCACTATAGATCCACCCTGTGTTGGAGCTGATGTACGTTACATCTGTCGAAACTCCAAATTCTGGCTTGGTGTAGAAGTTTGGGAAAGGAGATTCCAGCTCAAGTGTCGTCCTCATCATTTGATAGAGGTTGAAAATGAGCCAAAAGTCCTAATGTTTCTTCTCAGCCTGTATTTAATTAAGCAATCACTTTCGCGAAGCAAAGGTCGAGAGAATTGGGAGATAGGAAATATTTGATCTGTATATCTTCCGGTCTGCAGATGATTGTCAAGTGCGTCTCAACAGTGATTTTGAATACCAAACCAAAGAGTATATACCTACTAGGAAAGTTAATAGACTATTTTTACTCTTATCTTTGTTAGTTGCGACTTGTGGAAGAAGGCCGCCGCCCACTCCTTCCTAGTCAGGAAGTTCGTTTGCTGTTGATAGACTTACTCAACACTATTTACAGAATTTAGAGTTTCAGCCTTTTGTAAATCCTATGTTGTATTGAGTATTATTTATATCGTTTTCCATTGAGGTCATCGTCAGTTCTTAAATTAGACAGTTTGTTTATTTGATGATTGAACCAATGCCGTTTGTTTCACAAATTTGTTTTATGAGTGAGTCACACTTAGGCAACCTTTTGAACTACGCTCAATCAGCACTAGGCTGGTATGAGCTGCCGTAAGAAATGTGATTCCTGGATCATGAATTCGGCATTTATGTTGTCTCCACTTTTGACGGAGTTCCATTGACCTTGGAGACCGTTGTTTGATGGCGTATCTTATGTCGACAAAAAACTTATTCATTTGCATCCTAGACATTCGATCTTCGGCCTACGTTGCAGAGTGGTAATTGTTTTGAACACTCGACCAGCCACCTGAAAAGTTGATCCATATTTAGTTTTAGAAGACTTTTATAACTTATATTGTGGCAACATGTCTCACTTCATGTATTTTAAACATAATAAACATGCAATCATTAGCTCTCAAAATGGGTAATGGCCTTTGTTGCCCCACATTCCTCATAAATCATTCAATCAAACAAAATGTTTGTGAATTACGTTTTTTGCTTTCCCCTCCCTTATCTCATTTCCAATTTATATAGGGTTTCATTATTCATATATGTTATATTCTTTTTCTGTAAGAGTTTCTGTCGAAATTTCCTTCCCTTCCCGGAGTTGCAAGTACTGTACTTGCAGTATTACAGATGTTATAATAATACGCCGCAATGTTAAGTATATCAATTTAATGAGAACTGTGTGTTAGCACAGAACTGAAGTATTGTTTGAAGATCCTTCAGATTGCCTCATTGAAGAGGAATTTTGTAATTTATTACAATGAGATAAGCGAAACAAAACATAATACATATTTCAACATATTTAATATTAATTTACATAAACTGCTGTTTGTAGAAAATGCAACACCATGAAGGAATCATCAGAATCAAATGCAATTCGCAGCAAATGTCAATTATAGGATATTATGCAAATTAATAAAGTTTCAGAGCCATCGCGCGTGCGCGGCGCGCGCAGCGCCCTCTGAATTGATGCTGAAAGCGTATAAATAAAGTGCTGTAGCGGGACGTTGAAAAAAGTCTATGATTATTTGTTAGTGGCAAACGTTTAGTGAGACCTGAGTATGCCTCCACGACGGAAGAATAAGAAATTCAAGCAACTTACGGAGTTTGAACGAGGGAGGATAATCGGCCTTCGAGAAGGAGGATTTTCCTATCGCGCAATAGCAGCTCGTATGCAGCGGAACAGTTCCACAGTAATGCGAGTTTGGAAGCAGTGGACCGACGAGCACCGAACAACTCGAAAAACAGGCACTGGATGACAGAAGGTGACGTCAGAGTGCGATGATCGACACCTGCTCCGCATGGCGGTGAATGATCGCACAGCTTCCTCCAGGCAGCTGGCAGCACGTTGGTCTACTGCTACAGGTGTACAATTGTCGGCTTCGTCAATTCGTCGTCGTCTGCTGCGCCGTGGATTGCGTGCAAGGGTGCCTTTATACAGGATTCCCCTCACGGCGAATCATCGACGGCTGCGTCGGCAGTGGGCTCTTGAGCACAGAGACAGGCGAGCTGATTGGCACCAAGTTGTCTTTTCAGATGAATCACGCTTCGATTTGTGGACCCATGATGGCCGTGTTCGTGTTAGACGTTATGCCGGTCAACGCTGCCTTCCTGAGTGTATTATTGAACGACATAGTGGTCGAACACCCGGAGTTATGGTCTGGGGTGCGATTTCGTATCATGGACGATCCAATTTGATACGAATTGAGGGTAATCTCAATAGCAACAGGTACGTCTGTGAAGTGCTACAGCCCGAAGTCGTTCCTTTCCTTCAAGGCATCCCTGGAGCTATCTTTCAGCAGGATAATGCACGCCCACATGTTGCGCGGACTGTTCGAGACTTCTGTTCAGCACAACGCATGCAACTTCTTCCTTGGCCTGCTTATTCACCGGATATGTCGCCTATTGAGCACGTGTGGGATATGGTTGGTCGGCGTCTCGCTCGTGATCCGCGTCCTGCAGTTTCCAAAGACGAACTTTGGTTGCGCATACAAGCGATATGGAATTCTCTTCCTCAAGCAGATATTCAACATCTGTTTGACTCCATGCCACGTCGTATAGCAGCACTTATTGCAGCGCATGGTGGCTGCACCAAATTTGTTTCTTTTGTTTTGAAAATTTCATCATTTATTTGTATCAGTACAAGTCGTTTCTGCATTAAATTTCATTTGATTCTGATGATTCTTTCATGGTGTTGCATTTTCTACAAACAGCAGTATAGAAATCTATTGATATTTACATGAAATAGGCTATAATAGCTTTAAGAAATGTAAGTTGTGCTTTTTTGACATTTAGTATATTTAAAAAGGGAAACACAATTGTTTAAATAATTCATTTTTCGTAAAATTAGTCAGTGCTATTTGTCGTTAATCGAATTCATACCCTAAGAATTATTTTCATACAAACTATAATTTGATTTTTTTCTACTTCGTTTAGAATTAGTATTATGATGCATTGGCTATAAAATTGAATATATTACAATCTGTTTCTTTCATTTACAAGAATACTGTAAACTGTTTCCTTAGACATTCTGTGATGTTCAAAAATAATTTTCCTGCAAAAATGTTTAAATTAAAAATGAATGGATGAAGTAATTTAAAAATAAATTAAGCAGTTTTAAAATACGAATATATTTCAATTAATATGTAAACAATCAATTTCTCATAATAATACATGTAATACGAAAGTGATAACATTAACATTGCAATATTTTTCTGAGCTAAAGATCTGACCAAATTATATAAATTTAAAAAAAAAATCTGCTTTAAGCAACTATATTACGAATTAAGAACCCTGAGAATAGATTAATTACTAGATATTGTTTAGTTTTAATTATGGCTAAAAATAACTGACACACAAATTTCAATTTTATTTGTCATTCTTCAGACTTTTCAACAAATTACTCATACAAAATTATGCAGTTCTCTGTTTCTAAATTTTCCAAGATCATCATTGCAGAAAACTAAGCGAATTGAAAGCCATTGTTTTATCTATCGTAGGGTGTCATTTATAATGTCAAATCTAAGACTCTGCAATGGCCTTTTTAATTCTGTGATTAAGAAAAAAAATTCTTTGTGAGAAATCGTTTAAATGCAGCAGATGTGGCTTGATTTCAAGGCCACATCGATTTGATTTTTCAACCGCATCTCGAGATGAGTGAGCAGGTGCATTGTTCGGCAAGAAGACTAGAGTCTTTGTGATCGTACCACGTCATTATTTGATTACAGTTTCATGCATTTTATTCCCCAGTGTAAACTAATAGGCATCAGTGATGGCTTGACACTTTCTCAGGAAACTGTTAAGATGTACACCAGTCTCAAACAACAACCTCATGAGTTTCCATATATAAGAATATGTATAGAGTTATACTCCTTAGCGTTCTTGAGAAGATTTGAGCCATTGTACGTTCTGTCCTTGCTCCATTTCCTTTGGTCTCTGGATTATATAAATAGAGCTAAGAGATTTTTCCATGGTTACCAGTATATCAAAGTAATACCCTCTTTAATCTTGCTCCTAAAGATCCAAAATCTCTGTTGACAGGACACACTGAAAAATGGTCGGTAATCGTGGAACCTAGTTTGCTGACACCTTTGACTTAAGTCGCTCTTTCTCAATACATTTCTAACAATGCAATAATTAAAATTATTCTCATTATTGATAATTTAGATGATTGCTCTTCATTTGTTTTGAAAAAAGTACTCTATTTTCTTCACTGTGGTCTTCCAATAGTGTAGGTCTTCTACTTGAATCATCTGTGTGGGACATGTGGTTAGGTTGAAAATTCCTTTCCCACCACATTTTGATCAATATCTATTATTTCATCGTAGATTTGCCGGGCATCGTTTCCTTTTAAACTTAAGAACTTAATCACACTACTACTCTAGACCATTTCATACTGTAGGATACTTCAATCTACGGTTCCTAAAACCTAACAAATCAACATTTATAGCTACTATTTGCTATGTACAAAAGGATTATTTAATACACAGAATAACGTTTATGCACTCATTTATCTTATATCTGAGCAAAAATTAAAATTTATGATAGCCCCTCGTATTCATGTGAATTATTGTAAATTACTTTTAATTTATAAAACAATAGTTCCATTTCTCTTAAGATATATTTAATTGTACAATTTATTGATTGCTTTAATTTTAGTATGCAAATAGGAAAAGTGTTCGATAACTTCAACAATTTATTTTCAACTTTCGTATTTGATCTTTTGTTTTGATTTTATTATTCGAATTCTAATTTAATTTCTTATCGAAAATAAGTTTGCTTCGATTCTCTCATTGTTACAAAAAATAGCATCATTTTATTATATTTTTTGAATGTTAGTATGTTTTGTAGAATTTGATTATTATTCCAAAAAAAACATAAGATATAGTTTAATTGCAGTCCTATTAAATGATTATTCTTTTAATATTTAATAATTTTTACTTGAAATTTTTCATTGGAAGTAAATCTCCTTCGAAGTTAGGATTTTATGAAACTTTCAAAATAATTTTATGAATATTTATTTAAACACTATTTTGCTTTGAAGAAACTTAATTACTTTGTACATAAAACTATTAAATATTTAAGTTAATTGATTAATAAGACTTATAAAAAAACATATGTTATCATATGTTACATTATCATATGTTTTCTTCATTTTAAAACAACAATTTAAAAAATACAATTTTTTTTTAAATTTCTTAGCAAAAGATTTTGAATAGATATTTCTAAATGAGCCTGAAAAAGAAAAACCGATTTTTAATAAAAAAAAATTTCCACAAAAGCTTTAGCTTTTAATGAGTTTGTCAAAGACAACTTATTTATTTTTTAACTAAAAGATCGATATCTCGATATTAATAAAGCTTTGTCGTTAATGACCTTCTGCACACCATACGTTATTCAATTCGAAATATTTTCTTCATATGCGCGTCAATAACTGAACAAGAATGTATTTCTTATATTAACTTTGAGGGAAAAGAATTGCTTAGCAATTTCTATTTTGGGTGCTTTCTCCTTCTCCAAACTTATAAATTAATTGATTATTTTTCATTCTTGTTACAGACAGGAAAATTATTCAGCATTAACTCAATATCGAGTTCCTGGGCCGCAGTGAGATTAGATCAATAATATTATCATATTGGAATGAAAGGAATGTGCATGATTGAAATCTTTTGAATGAAATTCAGCCAATAATATCCCTGACCTCGATACTTATAGGATACACTAAAATCAATCATAAGCATTTCAACTTCTTAGTAGCAACACCTGATATTATTTGTGTTTGGCTGATGGAAGTTATTGATTATCATTACAGGTTTATAATTATTAGGTTTCCCTCTATATTTCCTCATTATATCGTACTTGAATAAATATTTTCGTAAATAAATTTATTTGTATTATTTTTGGTTATCAAAATGTTTCTGTTCTTATGCAATCGAAATACTATGTTAGATATTATGCATAATTTGTCACATAATTCATAAAATGTATCCATTCTTCAGCAGTTTTTGAGGTAAGGCTGTGGAAGATGTAACTTGCTCAGAATTCACTTAAAATAAAAATAAATTAATAATTTTAATGTAACATGAAGTCACCAATATAATAGTTATTCAAGTGAAATCCACTGTTAATATGATAAATTTGTGATTTAACAAAATTTAATATCTTATTCAAATCGAAATTTTAAAAAAATGCAATTAGTGCATTCTAAAACCTTAAGATATAGCAACTTATATATACCACCTTAGACAAAATCATTGATATAACGCTAATTTTATAGACTTGAATTTCGATTTTATGTCTTTATAATGATAAAGCTAAGCGCAATATGTATCACAAATAAATATTCTACTGTTTAATCAAATTAATTCTTCAATGGTTAATGAAATTGAATGTGTAGGTACTATACATGTATTAGGAGAATATATCATCGTTAATTCTTTCATCATTTAATTATTCCTTCCTCGTTGTTCCTTTCACTTTTCTCATACCTTACAACATCTATACATAATAAATTAGTCCCTAAAATATTTCTTCATTCGCATTTTATATCCAAAATCAAAATATCCCAAAATTGTTTTGAGCAATATATATATATTTTGCACTAATAATGTTTACATTTCCCTGTTATAAGTGAAAAAGCAGATAATATTATTTCATGTGTTTACTAAATTTTCTACAATGACTAAATTAGACTTCGAAAAAATATTTACTAATAACTTTTTGTTCATATTAATCAATAATAATTTTAATTTTATAAATATTATATGAACACTATAGTTGGACTCCTAACATCATGTAGTTTTGGATTTAAAGTATCTGATTTATGTTCCATAGTTCCAATTGTAAAAAAAAATATCGATGAAAATAATTGAAAAAAATGAAATAGCTGAAAATCAATATGACATCTTCAGATACATTTTTCAGGATAAAAAAGCACATTGAAAACTTAAAGCATTTTGACTACTTTGATATCATAATCTACATTATATAATGCAATAATTTCTTTCTTTTTCTTTGCTTAGTTATTTCGTAGGGAATAAAAATATTTATGCAATTCGCGTAAAAGAGTACAGAGAAGTTTTAAAAAAGTTTAAGTCACATATAATTTTAATATATTTTGATGAAAAAATAACTATTAACAACTAGTTACATCAGGGTGTATTACAAATGTCGAAAATTTATGTTTTGGAATTTTGACCAGATTTTCAAATTAAATACAAAAGAATTGATAAAACTATTAGAAAGTAATAAGCGACGTAGATGTTTTCAAGACCTTTAACTATTTAGTTACAGTTCTATATATGATAACCATTCACGAAGTGAAATAACGAACTGAACTTTAGTTGTACAAATTAGAAAAAAACATTTAATTAATTAATTTATCTAATCCCATTTTCTGCTGTTCCGAAATATTTATTACAGAACTGCTGTTGAAAAATTGTTACAAAAATTACTTCTGTGGACATGTATATTGAAATAAAATCAGATGTTATTGTCGAAATTACTTTAAAGTCTCGTAGTTCACAACGATGGGAAGGGAGAATTTTCCACTAATTAAGATAAAGTTTCAAACCCATTATTATGCCAGAGAAAACACATTGTTCTTTCAAATACGAGGATTATCTCAAAAGCGTTAAAATGATGCAATTATTTCAACAATAATTGCATCCTTTTAACGTTTGAATATTTATTCATTTTTCTGCATAATGGCCATCTAATTTGATGCATTTTTGTATCAACTGATATGAAGCAGTCAGCAGTTATCGCTGTAGCAGGTTTCATATTTCCACACCAAAAGGTATCGCATCCCCATTGTTCGAAAGCGTTAAAACTCATATTTCACCACGACATGGTCGCTAAAGCGTAATTGGACCAAACGTTCTTTCTACTTAGAAAACCATTGGTAGTCAAGTCCTGACTTCAATTGATTGGGTCATGATATCACTTTCAAACTAATGCAGGACAGCGACGGTTTGACAAGGCACATGGAGGTAAAGTTTGTAGTCGTTGAGACATATGTTGACTTCCTGACTCAATACTGCTCTCCTACGGTTCCAATTCACCTGTATGAATTATGTCAACAATAATGGTGATCCCAGAAATCGACATTCCAATAGATCTTGTGGTTTTGTTTGAAATTTTAATCGTTGGGTGAAAAATAATACTGTTACTCACGTGATTGCTATATCGTTTCAGGAATGAAGTGGAGAGCTCATGATTCGTTATCCGTAGCAATGGAGTCCAAGAAGTTGTCGTTTTCTCGCAGGATCTATCTTGCGCCTCGACACCTTAATCAGTATTAATACAGGATTATTTAATGGAATAATTGCATTTCCGGTAATGTAATTCTTAAGTTAAAATCATCCTGTATCAGGATCACTCAAGCGTAAAAAATCAGAGATCATCAGGTGTTATCCACCGATCTTTTCGTACAAATTAGTGGTGACTGTCTCGTTAAAAATCTGTTTATTCCCCTTTTTATTTCTGTGGGCATTTCAGTGTGATCTATTTTAAGCTTAATCCATAACTCGTGTAATTTTTCATATCCATGCTCGACTTGCCACATATTTCAATCAATTAATAGCGCATTTAATAAGTTTAGTGCTTTTTCCGTACAAAATTGAAATGAATGATCGAACTTTGGCTTGGAGGTAACGTCAATTGAAAACTCTATTACAAATGGCTGCCCTCCAAGGTGAAAGCAAGCGTGTTTGGGAGTGGACAGGAAGAGATAGAGATATAAAACAGGAAGAGATAGACCATCGGATTTCAACGACCCGTGGAAGAGGACGAAAGTTTAAAATCCCGAGTGCTAGACGAAAACTTTAATATTGTATCATTCAACCATCATTCACTGTCTCAAAAAGCTTGGAAACATGGAAATTGGTTGGATTGTCCACTCCTGAACTCACTGAAAACAATAAATCCAAACAAGTCCTTTTTCACGATTTCCTGCAACTACATGAGCAAGGTAAATTTCAGAAGAAGCTCTGTTGCTTGCGTTTCGCCAAGAGTTTCACCACTAAGAATAACGAAAGACGTCCTCTGTGAGAAAGCATTGAAGAGTATTTAGTGGAACAGAATCAAAATTATCCATTCAAAAATAATTTTAAACGGGATTTGTTATTAGTGGAATGACGGCGATGAGATTCAAAAGTGGTGGTTTCAGTCAAAATGGCAAGAGGTAGATGGTGACAACGCTATTCAATAAAATGTTTAAGATATTATTGTTGAATTTTTAATATTTCTTTTTATTTTTTCAAAATAAATATTGTTTAAGAAACTCCGGATAATTCTATATCAACTGGATATTTCATATATATTTTGAGGATTCCCTTAATTGTTCTGTGAATATTAAACATTTTGAAGTGAACATCTCTTGGATATCTGAATTTTTTAAGCTAACTCTAAAAAATATTTTTTATATAATTTCAGTAAATCGTAATTTTGTAATTTAAAAAAAAATAGAAATTATTGAGTTTTGTATTAAAATTATATTATTGCATTTTCACAATTCCTGCGATTGCGGTAAACGATTGATCATGATATCCAGTTTGTGATATATTTTTTCCCGATCGAATGGTGATGGATTAGAGACCCGTAGTGTAGTGGAGATAATGCATATTAAATATGTAGGTGTCCCTAATATTCACATTGGCGTGATAAGGCAGTTTGGAAAATAGGGTAAGCTTATTTATCGTCTTTTTCCTTTGAACGCGATTCATAATTACGAGGGTCATTTCTATTTATTTTTCTTGATCGGCTGATTAGTTAGTTACTTAATTTTTCCTATAAAAGAGCTATTTATGAATCATCATAGTAATTCCCTTTACCTCATTTAAGTTTATTGCATTCCAAAAAAGATATAGTAATTTACAATTATATTATACTTATAATAAAATTAATAATTTATTAATAAACTAAACATACAATTTTTTTATAAAATGTATATTTTCAATAATTAACTGCGATTTTCTCTCCATGTAATAAGCGCCGTTCTAAAAAGGATACAATTAATAGTTCGAGTATTATGATGAGAAATCAATAAAAATTAATATAAGCTAGATGATAATCGATCAGAATGTTGTTCTGAGCTATTTAATATAACGGAGCTAATGAGTTTCTAACTTCCTGTCAGACATGTTTTCGTCTCTCGGAAAAGATTATTAATCTAATAAAATGGATATTAAAAGGTTGTTTTCAAAGTTACTCTGTGTTTTCGCTTTTAATACCAGAGAAATGATTGGAATTGTATGAATGTAAATCTCTGAAAAATGAAGTTGTGTACAACATTTTCACGAAAAGCAAAATATTGTACTTTTACTGAACATAAATTTCTTTCTTTACTTTCATCATGTTTTCGATCTGTTCCTTCCTTTCATGAAACTGATTATTAAAATCAAGCCACAGGTGCTTTAAAGCTATCCAGAAATATTTATCATGTAATGAATAAAGAAGAATCTATGAAAGTTGCAGCCTTAATACTAACATTATATGGTTATAATATATAGCGTTTCCCTACGTATATGGGTCAAAACTTTAACACTTTTTAGAATACAGGATCATACATAGATGTACCACTGGAATATTCGTGCGTCTATTAATTTTATGATTTCTCTACAGAACGGAATTTGTTACACAACTAAGCCCAAATCAATCCTAATTATGCAAAATTTAATTTATAAAATAAATTTATTTATTTATTTTTTTAAATGTTTAAATATGATATCAATGTAAATCAATAATATGACAGTAAAATAATTTTAAATAACGTATAAGAGAGTAAAGAATAATAAAATAACGAAATAAAATGAACTAAGCAAAAACATTATTTTTTAAAATTTTCTTACTATTCTGGGGAATGAATGATTCATTGAAACATTTGGGTTTGAGTTTGTTAAGATACAAATGCTTTGATAATGGAAATAAAACAAGTAAGTACTTAGTGGAATCAGGAGTTCAAGTCCTTAATCGAGAGTAAAGGAAGGCTATCTGTTCAAGATCATACACACTCAGTTACAGGGGTCACTGACGTGAGTGAAAATATTCTAATAAAGTTTTGAAGTAAACGATTTTTTAATTTGAAGCAAATATTTTTGCACAATTATTCTAAATAAACTTGATAAAACTTTCTTTACTCCTCTTATATATATATATATATATATATATATATATATATATATATATATAT